>JARHVA010000432.1:4592500-5192500 GCA_037957365.1 Torreya grandis | reverse complement strand
CCTACAACTATTCACCCGCCCTGGCAAAATGGTTCTCTGTAGATCTCTCAAAACAATGGTTCCTTGGTACAATATTTCATGTATAACATAAGGCCCTTTCCATCTAATCTGTAATTTACCTGAAAATGCTCTGAAGTGACTATTATATAACAAAACTGGTTGATCTTTGTGAAATTCCATATGGCGCAGATTCCTGTCATGCCATGCTTTCTGGTTCTACTTGTGAACTGCCTGTGTCCAAGATGCTCTGCGTCGATACTCATCCATCCTATTTGGCTCGAGAAGCCTATTGGTGAGAGATTCACGATCCCCTAGTCTCATGACCATTGCAATGCGTAGACTGGGTACCAAGTATTCCATGGGCATTACTGTTTCAAGCCCATAGACCAATTGGAATGGAGTAAAACCTGTAGCCCTCTTATAGTGTGTGCGATATGCCCAAAGAATCGCAAGAATGCATTCTTCCCAATCATCTCACTTGACATCACAGCTTTGTCAATATCTTGCCCAACACTTTATTAGAAGCCTCAACTTGGCCATTAACTTGTTGATGGTATGCAATACTTTTATGATGAAAAATCATGAATTTTTCAGTAAGAGCTTTGATGGTATTGTTTAGGAAGAGTGTCCCTCGATCGTTGATGAGCTTGATGGGGCATCCAAACCTCGTGATGATATTCTTGTAAAGAAACTTTGCTGCGTCCTTTGCACCACAGCTGGGTGTTGCAGCAGCTTCGACCCATTTGATAAAGTAATTTGTTGCAGTGATAATATACCTTGCTTTGCTACATTTACTCGGGGGATTGATAGGTCCTACAAAATTGATACCTCACTGTTCAAAAGGTTGTTCGGCTAACAAACGCCGCAAAGGCATTTCATCCTTTTGGAGTGGCTTACCCATGCGTTGACATACGTCGCAATGCTGCGCTACTCTATGCGCATCCTGAAAAAGGTTCGGCCACCATAACCCACTCTGTAACAATTTCCTTGCAGTAACTTCTTTAGCAAAATGACCTCCTGCTATTCCTTGGTGTGCCTTCTGTAAGAGCTGTGGTTGTTCATGTTTTAGAACTACCCTGCGCAGTACTTCATCCTTCCCCAAATGATACAAGAGCCCATTTATAACAGTATATGGCAAAGCTTTGGTGACAAATTTCTTCGTCTCTTTCTTGGTAGTTCATAGGGAATACTCCTTGTTCTAGGAAATTAGCAATTGCCTCAATGTTTTCGAGGATCGCAAAAAATGCGAAATAGATGGGTATCAGGGGGATCATACTCTAGAAGTTGTAAAACATTGCCATATATTGCGTTAGATTCCGTTTTCTTCATTGTCATAAGCTAATACAATGTCATTTTTTACAATCAACAAATAAATTTAATACACTAAATATAGCAGCATACAATACTTTCCTTATTTCTTGACTTTTTTGTTTCTAAAAGTCAGAAATTCTTGTGCAAATTTTATTGACAAGCATAGCTTTTCATGACTGTTGGCAGCTGCAACTGGATGTTTTTAATGGCCATTTTGGAGTTTTCAATGACATACACATGGTTTCAGCATATATGGCATGTACTCTCCAAGCTAGAAATTGACAAGAAATGGAATGGATTGCCCCAAAATCAGGCATTGCAAGCAAAAGACAAAGTGAAAGCTTCATCACTCTTTTAACTTTTTTTTGAAACAATTGTCACTATTCTCGTGCAGAAATGGGACGACCAATTGTTTGCAAGCCAATGCTTTGGTTCTATTTATGTTATGACCCTAATATTCTATCTTCATAAGTGTATTAAGGTTATGAGTGTTCAACATCTGGCATACATAGCTTTATCTTTTCATTTATTAATTCTAGATGTTTCTTTAGGCGGACCTATTTAAGATTGCAGGCTTGCTAATAATGTCTATAAATAAGGATAGCTAGGCTTTTCTTTATAATCACAAGTCGAATTCTATATTTCATTTCATTTTCTTTCTGCATTTTGGAGGTCGCCCTCTCAAAGTGGCCAGTATATCTGATTCAATCATGATACTTCATTTATCATTTGTTCATCAATATCTTTGGATATGTTTTTATTTTCGCATTCAATTGGATCCGCTATCACTAGCTGAGTTTATTTAATAAGAAATATCTTGACGAGTGGTATTAGATCAATGATTTGGGTGGTGAATTCTGTAGTGTGAGGACAAAGGAAGGATGTTATCCAAGAGCAACGATCGAGAATTATTTAGTGCAAGGACTAAAATAAGACATCATCAAAGTGGGGTACCTTTTTGTTACCTGATTTTTTGGCAATTTTTTTTGTTGCATTTTCTGCATCGTTATTTGACATGGGTAGAGCAGTAGATCTGTTGAAATTCTGTTTTGATCAAACCCTAACAGAAAACACAGTCTCGAATATCTTTCAAACCAGGAAGAATTTGGGCATCCGATTTGAGCGGTAGACAAACAGTATATGTCTATGGTAACAATTTTTTGACCCTCCCAGGCTATCCCTTGTTTTTGGGTTTTTGTTAGTGCTTGTTGGAACCTAATATTATCAGATCCAATTTTTCAATATGAGTGATTCTGTACAGGCCTCTGGTCATGCTCATTTTGGCTGCCGGGCCCTAATTGTTTTTTAATTGTCACTGCCCACAAAGGGTACTTTGCACCCATTACTGATCACTGATCTAGAGCAAGGAGACCAACCCTAACATATGCCATGTCATTCTCAGTCCCTTAACCTAATGGACCGGATGATTCTTCTACTATCACTAATGGAGAGAGTGCAATAAGCTAAAAAAATTCCTGCATGTTGTGAAGATGTGGTAAGTTTTATCAATGATAAAGTTCTTATTTCTTTTACTATTTCACTAAATATTGGATTCCAAAGATTTGGTGGTACTCTCATGGTTTGATGGCTTTCATCTAGCACACCGCCAACCCTTAGATAACCAAAATTATGGATACTAAACAACCCTACACAACCAACCTTGGGGGACACAACTAGAACTTGATGAATCAAGATCTATGGCAAAGATTCTGCTGGCCCAAAGTAGATCTAACAAGTTTAATGGAATGATTGTGACTTCTTGGCCAAGTATCATGGAGTAGTATTTTTAAGCTTCATAATGTACCAAATGATGCAAGGGGTTGAATTGGAATCATTCCACTTAGAATTTGGACCCTATTAGAGGTACCAATGGATTATGAAGGACAAGAAGGGACAATAGCTTGTTTGGCAGGGCTTACTAAAAAATTATCAGCCCACTATGAGCAAGCATGGAATGGAGATTACTTCACCCCAGTTGACAAATATGAAGCGAACAAGATTATTAGCAAAATATAATGCAGAAAATTTGAGATTGTCTGTCAAGATTGATGATTTTGCATAATATCAGAGACTTCAACTCGATGTCAATGGGCTTAGTGACTGGGTTACGCATGATCTTCGATTCCTAGAGCCTTTTATAGTTAGGGATGCTACGCAGAAAGCCTTGAGCACAGAGCAAAGTAATGTTGCTACTAAGAGTTCCACACAAAATCAAAGGCGAGAATTTGGTAAGGCCCACATATGATAAGGAAATGTTAGCTATTGTCCATGTGGTCAACAATGGCAACAATATCTCATGGGCAGACACTTCAAATACAAGATGGATCATGAGAGTCTTATGTATTTTTTGGAGCAGCGATTGCTATCATAGGAGCAACAAAAAAGGGTCACCAATTGTTTGGGTATGACTTCGAAATTATGTACAAGATGGACAAGGAGAATAATTGCAGCTGATGCTCTTTCTCAACAGGAGTTAGAGGAACCAACAATTTGTGCCATTTATATGTTGTAGCAGCGACACAGATAGGATGGCAACAAGACACTCGAACAAGGAAAGTTATTCATCAACTTGAGCATAACCCATCTTCTTCAGATTAATATGCTTGGAAAGGAGATTCCTTATTGTATAAAGACAATCAACAACTTCAGTAGGACCCATCTTCTTCAGATAAGTATGTTTGGAAAGGAGATTCCTTATTTCTATGGAAAAAATCTCAATTAAAATCTGGTATTCTATCTCAAATGCATGACTTGCAAATAGGACAACATTCAGGGTTCTGTAAGAACTATCACTGTACAAAGAAGGATTTCAGTTGGGATGTACAAGTATTTGTGTCTGAATGTTTGGTATGTCAACACAGTAAAGGAGAAACAGTTGAAAATGGTGTTTAGTTGAATAGTATCATCCATCATTCTTGATCTTGTTTTTCATCTTGGGACAAACATGGCTTCAGCTTTGATACCAAATTCAGTGTTTCACTCTCCTAGATCTTGATGTTTTTTAATAAACCAATCATATCAATAGATAATTTTTTAGGTTATAATTGCACCAACACCAATGTTACTAAATCTATTTTCACCTAATTTTTTGATCTTGCTCCACACAATCAACTTTTAAATAATTATTTAGTATAACCCTTAAAGGTATATATATTTTATTTATATTTAGCTATGTATATTTCTCCCTTACATACAATCTGCATTTATTGATTGTGCATATTAAATTATAGTCACACTCGTTCTTAGAAGATTGTCGGCTCACCACCATAGTTTTCTCGCAAAGTAAATAGGACAGTCGGACTTGTGAGTTCTTTCTTGAGCCAGAGTGGATACTATGATAGACATGCACACCAAAGTACTCATTTCAATGGAGATAAGCTAGAATAGGTGCACCAAGAACTCTCACTTTCGAGTCTTCAAATGCCTTTTGATTTCTTGTCATATGGGAACTTTGAAATTTCCATCCCTTATATTGTTAAATGTGTAAAGTTTATCTGGAAGCTAGCTGGTGTGTTTCACAGTCCAAACATGATCCTATTATAGGCATTAATGCTGTTTTTGACCATAAATGTTGTCTCTAGTGTCCTTCACGATACCACTTTGTGTTTACCTAGAAAAGCCATTAAGAAAGGAATAGATCTTGTGACTCATTACCTCTTACAAAATGGAATCAATAAACATGATGGGGAATTGGTCCTTAATTGTTATTCTGATCAAACTTAGGAAGTTGACACATTCAATTCTTCATTGTTTCTTTCTTCAAGTTGATGATGATGGGGAACACCTGCTTAATGGTACTCATCTTAAAAACTATGCCAACTTTAAGCATCTTTTCTATCTTTGCTTGGACCTTCTTTGTATACTTTGGATTCATTTTGTAAGGTCTTTGCCTTATAGGTTGTGATTCTAGTTTCAATGGAATTTGGTGCGCACACAATTCACTGAGCACTCCCTTGAGATCTTTGCAAGTCCATGCAAATACATCTTTATGAGCCATAAAAGTTTGAAACATTGTGGCCTTCAACGTTAGATCCTAATCATCTCTGACATTAACACGTTGGGGGAAATCTTCTCTACTTAAGTTCATCTTCACTATTGTGGGACCCATGTATCTAATATCTTTCCTTGTCAAATAAAGTGTGTGATGGTACATTTCCAATTGCGGTGTTAGCAAAATCAAGCTTAGTGAAGTATGGAAGAAGGCTGTCCTTCAAATCATCCTCTGTTGGGGTTGGGCATTGAACCCTTGGACTACTCTTTGAAGTGGTAGTCAATGGTAATGGTTGATTGACTTCCATGACTATAATCAATGACGACTATTATTTGATAGTATCCACTTGAATGCAAAGGTGTGATGGGGAGAGGACTACCTAGTCTTCCATCTTCCAATCTAGCATGTTGTTCAAATGGGACTTATCTTCTAAACAATCCTGCAACTGAATTATGCATTTTTTGGTGGATGTTAATAAATCCATTGTCAGGATTCTCATCCTCTAACTTTGAAGTGCTGACTCCTTAGTAGTGGTATGTTTCTTTTTGAACGCACTTTCTTCCAATTCACTCCATTTACTTGAACACATGCACCTTTGGTCCCATATTCTCAAAGCAATCTTATCCGTCTCTCCAAATTTCCTTGTTTATCAAGGCTGAGGAGGGCGATTGTCAATTCCCTTCTGGATTGGCTTAGTTGCACCCTTGTGTGGTAAGCCCAGGTTGTCATTCCACCCCATCCCTATCAATTATTTATTAGTTCTCTGAGTGTCATCTTCGTCAACATACATCGTGGAACACTGGTTGAACAAGGAACTGGGTTCCATCTCTGAGTAATTACTTGCAAGCAATCACTGGATTCCGAAGGATAGACCTTAATTTTATAAGGTAGCTTGGAAGGCGCACTTGAATTGGCATCCAGGTTTATATACATGTATGATGGCAAGTGGTGAGAAGCTGTAACTGAACCTTTAACTCTCAGAAATCTGGTAAATTTACCATGAAATGGGGGATTTTGAAGGTTGGAGTAAAGCCTTTTTAATCTGGCTTGAATTCATGCCATTTTTGTCAATCAGACCATGTATACCAGACATCTTTAGTAAAATATAGCTGACTTCAGTAAATTTAAAGGACTTGGAGCATCGTTTTGAATTGCTCCTACAGTTGTTTTTCTGGCGAACCATGAGTTGCTATCTGATCTCCATTCCTTTTCCCTCCTGTTCTACAATGATAAAATCTCCCCCAAGGTTTCACTTCAAACTATGTAAACATTGAGCCATCCAGTCCTGCTATTTTATAGTTCCCAGTTTATCATTAGGAGTGCAAATGGGAGAGACACCCAAAGTGTGCCTGAGAGGAGCAGAGTACCCAACATCATTTATTAATGGGGTCCTTCCCCTTTGTAATAATGAGGAGATATAGAAAGGAATTAATCCAGAAATGTGATATCCACAATGCACATCACTCCTTATGTATTGGTGGGCACTGATACCCTGCCAATACTTGACCACGATGACCTTATCATGTTTTATATACTTCATATTCTATTGATTCAATTTCTTACATGCAAATAGTTGGAATTACTTGTGACTTATGGTGTAGAACTACCTTACTCCATAGTTTTCAATCCAACTTTGTCACTCATCTTGGTAAGGAGTTGGTTCTCCATAGGTTGGAAAATCGAAAAAGAATTTAGGGACTTTTCTTGATGTTCTTTCATACTTGCGTATGTTGAATATTTAAATTCCAATCTGGAGTTGTGTTTGTTGATCATTATGAATTTAATCAAACTTGATTCATCGGATTCTTCAATGCAGAATGAATCATAACGAATTTCTATATTGATAGGTTTTCTAATTTAAAAAAATCTTAACCTGTATGGTTCTTGCATTTTTCTGAACTTCCCATCCAGGTTGTATTTTTATTGATCAATGCATTTTAAATTTTTGAAAATATGTTACATGTGATGGGAATGGTTCTTTCGTGCAATTCTAGTTTAAGCTTTTTAGTTGGTTTGAATACACACCCGTTTTGTAATTTAGGAGCCACAAGTCTGTGATGATAATCAAGCAAAATCAAGTTGTTGGGGGCATCACCTATCGTCCTTATCGCAGGTATGATTTATCTTGTTCCACAAAATGTCTGAATGATGCTATTATTTTGTATTGTCTATTGAATGTTTGTGATGACCTTTTTAATCATCAAAAAGATATGTGCTATATAGTGCATTTGTAAAATAACTACCTTTTAAAATTTATTGTTGATGAGTATAGTTTGGTTTTGCAATAGCTCAAGTGTATCTACCTAAAATCCACAAAGGACAACTGTGATGACCTTTTTAATCATCAAAAAAATATGTGCTATATAGTGTATTTGTAAAATAAAGTAACTACTTTTTAAAGTTTATTGTTGATGTGTATAGTTTGGTATTGCAATAGCTCAAGTGTATCTACCCAAAATCCATAAAGGACAACAACTAGGATTTATTGAAATTACCAAATTTATACAAATAACTTTGAGAAAAGACAAGGAGATATAATGTTTAAAAGTTGAATAAATGTATAATAGTGCAAATTATCAACAAAAGATGCAACTGATAGGATACAACCACCTCCAATAGTTTTCTAGAGTGATATCCATAAAATTGACAAATAAGTATTTCACAATTTCACAATAAACAATTTTGTGTGGATATGCTTTTGGGATTGTTGTATGGGATACTAAATTACCCAAAAGCATATCAATACCACAATTTCATATTAATAGTTGGAAGAATAATCCTACTTTATAGATTGGTCTGTAAATTTGATCTGCCCTAGCTTTTGTTGGCTATTTATGTGTTTCAAAATAATTGAAATGCTAAAAATGAATTTCTAACATTATTTTTTGATGGAAAAGCGTTTTCTATTAATGTTATAGATTATTTATCACTAATTGTACAAAAAAATTGAGAGGAATGGAATCATACTCCAATGTATCATATCGTTCCCATGGATTGAGACATTGCAACTGATTTAACTTAAAATAAAGTTAAAAAAGGCTAATTTAACAACTTTTCAATCAAAAAGGTTTGAACATATAAAAAAAAATGAAAATTAGCCCTTTTGGCACCCAAGCACCAAGGCACAAGAACAACGCCATGGGAGCAATCAATGAAGTTGGCGTAGACAACGGATCATTCGACTTGTTACCCCAAGTCCCAACCACTACCAACAGGTAGATCCACCATATCAAGCACCGATTCCCACCCGTCATTAATTTTGTCTTTATTAGCATCATCTGTTGACTCTTGTTTGGACGGGGAAATGGCTAAGGCTAGTTGAGGAAAATTTCCTTGTCGCTATGCCCTCCATCCACTAGTCATTGGGAGTGCTGCCCCGCCACCACCATTAGAGCTATGAGCCAACAAAGGACGCGGCAAAACACTTTGGCATTTGCTTCATGAATGGTGCCTACCACGAGCTCCAAAGCGACGACCTTACGAGCGTAACCATATTTGACTGCATAAGAAGCACTCCCCCAATGTTCCAATAAAGTCTGAAGGTGTTCAACCTCTAGCCGAACCTTCTTAGCTTGCACTTCAACTTTATCAGTATCGGAGAAATAACCATCCAAAGATAAATGACTAAATATTGCATTGATCCTTTCTTTCCATAAATGAAAAAGAATTTTAGAAAGAAATATATGCCATATTTTGCTGTATTGTGTAGGTAACATTGCAAAATCTCCTAGAGCAACATTTACTAGTAAAAAAACTTTGGATGAAATGGTTGAAAAAGGGAATGAGTCCACCTCCAGGCTAACTGAGCATGCTTGCAAACCAAAACTGATGCTTGAGAGACTCTGGGTGTTGGCAAGACAAAGATAATGGATTAGCGACATCGAGATGAACAAGGCGGCTACCAAGATGCAACCTTGGTGCAAGATATGCCACAAGAAATGCGTTGTTTGGGCTCAATAATTGCTTTCCACACTCTGGCAAACATTTGTCTTGAAGTCTCTGCTGAAAAATTGACTTTTTAGCGAGCATTTAGAGCATCCACTTGAATGTGCCAAGGAGAGAGCAACTAATAACCAAGCTGGGGTTGGTACAAATGAAAAAGGGTCTCAACAGGGCATTTCTAGTTAGTCCACATCTGGGGGTTGTTTGAACTCCAATTTTATGGATGTGTTCATCTGGGATAGCACTTTGAGCCTCGGTGATTGAGGAAAGATCACTATTATTAAGCTGGGACTTGTCTGTAATGTCCCTTCCAAGGGATATTATATAAACAAAAGATTTATTCAATCACTTCAATATTTATATATTAATTTCCAGAATTTTCTACAAACCCTAGCAATCTGAAATTTGATGAAATACTGCTGTAAATGATTTGAATTAGCTCCAAAATTATTATTCAAGCTTCCAAAAAATAGCAGAATTTATATAAATATTAATGGCCAAATAATCAGCTATAACCCTGATTTTTGGACATTCAAGTGGCTGGAAAAAAATCAAATAAAATAGCAGAAAATATTGTGTGGCTGTTCCACACCTCCAAAGGCCTTAAAGGGATCCCAAAGTGGGTCGCCCACCTCCAAAACTGGTTTGCTGCCCTTGCAGACCTGCACAACCCCAATCAAGGTGATCGTTGCCCTAAGATTGCGCTTGAAAGCAAACGTCCACCTCCTTTTTGGTTCGTTCCCCTTCCAAATGATCTTTGATGTTAAAAACACCCTTCCGAACTCGATTATGCTCAATGCAACTCTTAGATGAAGCTGCCTTAAGTCTGAATTTCGGGTTTTCATCCTCAATTTAGTTCCCTTGAAGGGTTTCTGTCCTTCAAGTGCAAGTCCTTGCGTTTCGTACTTAGACTCTAGGAAAATCGTTATCAAATGAAAATATGAATGATTTAGTTAACCCTTTCTTTGCTTTAAATTATCCTTCTAAGTGTAGCGCCCAAAATTGGGAAGGGAGGGTAACTTAAAAGATCTTTAATAGGTCCTTTCTTATGATCTTTTATTTTTTCCCCTTTTTCCTTTTATTTTTTTAAAATCTTTTAAGTTATCCAAACCCTTAAAGGTCCCTCTTTTAAGTAAATTTTCAAACATAAAGTACTTTAAAAAAAATACTTTTACACATTCACTTAAAAACATTTCAATCCTTACCCTTTAAAATTGTCCTTTAGCCTCCGGGAAGGGTTTTAAAGCTAAAGGTCTTCCATCAAGTCCCTATCAAAAGAGGGACATGACAATCCTCCCTATCCAAAATTGCTTGACCTCAAACAATAGAAGCAACCAAAAAGCTATCTCCATGGTTGCCCTTGTGCCACTTTCGAATCTAGGCCCTTTCCAAGGAAGAGACCCCTCTGAGTGATGTTTGCTACAGCTGTATATGAAGCTTTTGTATGATTTAAGCAAACTGAAAATGCAAAACCAGTAGTACCTTATGTTGCCATTTTTCCTTCTTGACCCCATATATTCAAAAGATTATTCTAAGATGTGAGAAGCAATAGAACTTTGGAATTTGTCATCGTATGGGTGGCTGGAAATTGATGTTCCAGCTAGGTAGTTTTTATTTGTCCTTGTCTTCTTATCAGCACATGAAATAAACATGTTAGTCAAAACAACTCTTTTTTCTTCCTCTTGGGGACTGTTGACCAAAGTTGGCTTGTGAAACATGGCTGCAATTCTCTGTATGTTACCAAGTAAGCAACCCTTCTCAACCTTCTTAATCTTATTTTCACCGAATTTTCTCCTTTCCCTCTTGCTGCCCCACTTGTACCCTGCTGTATGCAATACATGATGGCTGAAAGAAATCTTCAATTTCCTCTTTTGATGCACTCTACAAACTGAAATTTTATGTGTAGGAATGTTAAATCTTTTTTTACCATAGCATTTTCCTTGCACCGTGGCCTTGGAGTGAGCTCACTCCTTTGTCATATAACTGCCATGTTTCTTTACCACCTTACCGTTCTTGGTTAGAGTGAAATCATTCAACTTTTTAGTGCTTATGTCATTTTCAAGAGATATTATGATTATAAAAAGGAAATTAGATTTGCAAGAAATTGAATAACTGCCCTTCCTATGTATCTTGGGATTTTTGGAAATACAAATTGGTTTCTCCAAGTGCGTATATTGCTTGTTTAAACAAGGTGGAGTAGTATTTGGTCTTTTGTTTTTAAAGAAAACCTTACCTTGTTTTGCAAAACCAGACCTTGTAGTGGGATTTTTATTGTCTCTTTCAACTTGTTTCCAAGCATACAAACCCAGCTGAAGTAGATGATTTGTTCCCTCCTTTATGACTGTACCAAGTGACCCTTTAATTTCAGATTTTTTAGCGTGTCTTCTCCACCGGATTGGCACTTCAAGCAATATGGTTTCAATCTGTATGATAGGTTGGAATGGCCAAAAACACTTGGAATTTTCTGAGTGTGTTTAGGAAATCTTCTCCAATTCATTTTTAGATTTCTTGTCTTTCTTAAAACATGGATTTTTAAACTACCCAAATATCCGAGTTAAGCACAATTTCCCAATGTGTGAAAGGAAAGGGGTCGCTGAATGACTCATCCCAAATCCCCTACATCATTAGTTTTTCTCAATAATCCCCTCATACTATCATGCATTGGGATACATGCTATAATGTGTTTAAAGAACCGGCTGATGTTCATAGAGTTTTGGAAACTTTTTCCATACCTTAGAGGCTGCCTTAGACTCTTCATATTGCATTTCCCATATTGGGAACTCTTTCCCATCATTCCTTCACTCAATGTGTCTTCAATGAAATTTTTTTCTTTCATGGTAGTTGGCTGTTCCAACTCAGAAAATTCTGTTTGCCTAGCTGCCCCAATCTGAATTTCTTCTTTTCCTAAACTTGCATACTTGATCAAATTTTTCAGATGTTGAATGGCTGGGAATATGTGTAAGGCTGCCTTGGATGGTCTAGGAGGGCTGCTCATGCCATTCCATCTGTCTTTAAGCTTAGAATATTTCCCCTTATGAGGGCTAGAAACTCCCCTAACACAGCTGCAATCCATTCTTCCACCCATACACTCTTGTGTTCTCTTACCTTGAAGAAGAATGCCCCAAAAGTAATTCTGTACTTGATGTTTATGGGACTGTAATTGAAGATTACAGCCTTGTATTTGTCAAGAAACGTGAAGTTACTTTCTCAACTCATCCCTTGGGAGTTCCCTCATGCATCTCACCCTCAAGGAATATTTCATGAGCCCACAAATCTCATTAGAGAGGCTGGAACCCTTGTGAGCAGCATCACTAAAAATTACCTTATGGCTGTCCATCATGATCATTTTGCCTTGCATGTGCACCATGGAGTGAGTACTTCCTTGGCAAGCATTCCAATGCTCCTTAGGGCTCTCAGTGTGCCTTAAAGCTACTTTCTTATGCCAAATGTCTTGCTCAATAACTTGCATGAAACCGATAACTTTGAATAAACTTGAAGACATACCTTGTGTGTGCATACCATGAAGAAGTGAACAACCTTGCCGTAGTGCCCCCACATGTGTCTCTTGCCTCTCCTTTTGCACCTTTGTACAAACAAGCTTTCCACCTTCGACATGAGTGCACATGATCAGCTGAATTGGCCTATTTGTCCTTTCATTGTCCCCCACACCTATTATCATTTTCAAACTTCATGGTATATGTACTCGGCTTGGCACATTTTTCAATAATTTATCTGCACAAACAACCAGCTGAGTAGACATTAAAATTTCAGAATTTTCTCCTTTTGGAGTGGGCTGAGTTGACAACAAAAACTCATAATTTATTATACATGCAAAGAGCTGGAAAAGTTCAGAATTTCCTGTGCATAAATGGAGTTGGCTTCTCATCAAGATTTCAGATTTACTGGTATGTCCATAGGGCCGAGTCTTCAAAAAATTTCAGAACTTTTTATGCAAACAGACTAAGTTTTTGCCCAGTGATGGGGCTATCCCAAACAATTATTTTCAGATTTTATCATGCCCTTCCATTGTGAAATTGGAGGAGTACTTACATGTTGTAGTGGTTGCTTAAATTTGGAGTTTGCAGCCTTCTTCACCCTCCTTGTTGCACAAGCATCCAACCCCTAATGGAAGGTCCCATTCATTTTATCATTTCCTAAAAGGATCCCAGATCCAAATCGGGAATTTTCAATTCCCCATCCTTAGGTTCTCTTGGAAAAATTCCTTCCTCCCTTTAGTGCCCTTAATCTTATCTTCAATGTTAGCATGATCTTCATGATGTTCAGAATGTTGTAAAGACAAAGTAGGGTGTTGATGCAACAAACCTTTGATGTGAAGGTCATCAAATTGCTTACCTTTATATGTTATTCTAGAAAACTACAACAGACTGAAAATGAACATTAACCCTTGGAATTTTGATCTTGTCTATTACTTTCTCTCCACCAATATGCGAAATGGATTTTTCTTTATTGTGCATGATTTGATCTTTTTTACAAGTGGCTGCCCCACTTGATTCCTATTCCTTGGTGCCACCTGAAATAACCTCACTTGGTTCAACCACCCCTTTGTTTTCCGCTTGCAGCTCTTTTCGTTGTTCATCAATTTGCTGGAAACACTCATCTTGCTACCCTAAATATTCTGATTTTTTTCCAAGGGGGGCTCTTGGTGCCTAGGGCTTGATCCTATAGCCTTTGCACAAGCCTTGGGACCTATCGCCCTTAGTTCTTTTTGATAATTCTGCGTAGCTTGAAACAAATCATTCAAGATTTCATTCATTGTTCTCTTCATTCCCACTTTTTGGATGGGATCTTTATATTCCTCTTTTGGCAAAAACCTAGGTTGCCACTCCATTGAAGACACTCACACCCCACAGCTGGTCAAGAAATTGTCCCTGATACCACTGTAATGCCCCTTCCAAGGTATATTAGATAAACAAAAGATTTATTCAATCACTTCAATATTTAGTTATTAATTTCCAGAATTTTTTACAAACCCTAACAATCTGAAATTTGACGAAATACTGTTGTAAATGATTTGAAATCAGCTCCAAAATTATTATTCAAGCATCCCAAAAATAACAGAATATATATAAATCTTAATGGCCAAATAATCAGCTAAAACATTTATTTTTGAACATTCAAGTGTCTGGAAAAAAATCAAATAAAATAGTAGAAAATACTATGTGGCTGTTCCACACCTCCAAAGGCCTTAGAGGGACCCCAAAGTGGGTTGCCCACCTCCAAAACTGGGTCACAGCCCCTGCAGCCCTGCGCAACCCCCAATCAAGGTGATTAGTGCCTTAAGACATCTATTGAAAGCAAGAGTCCAACACCTTCTTGGGTCGCTCCCCTTCCGAATGATCTTTGGTGTTAAAAACACCATTCCGAACTCGATTTTGCTCAATGCAACCCCTAGATGAAGCTGCCCTAGATCTGAATTTCAGGTATTCATCTTCAATTCAGCTCTCTTGAAAGGGTTTTCGTCCTTCAAGTGCAAGTCCTTGTTTTTTGTGCTTAGACTCCAGGAAAATCGTTATCAAATGAAAACATGAATGATTTAATTAACCCTTTCTTTGCTTTAAATAATCCTCCCAAGTGTAGCGTTCAAAATTGAGAAGGATAACTTAAAAGATCTTTAATAGGTTATTTCTTATTATCTTTTTTTGTTTCCCTTTTTTTTCTTTTATTATTATAAAATCATTTAAGTCATCCAAACCCTTAAAGGTCCCTCTTTTAAGTGAATTTGAAAACATAAAGTACTTTTACACATATTCACTTAATAACATTTCAATCCTTATTACCCTTTAAAATTGTCCTTTAGCCCCTGGGAAGGGTTTTAAGGCTAAAGGTCTTCCATCAAGTCCCTATCAAAAGAGGGACATGACATTGTCTCGAAGGTAGGCTAAGGGAGCCAATTGCGGGACTATTTGCAAAATACGTTTGAAATAACTTTTATCCCTTTCTTGAAAAATCTAAGACTTTTGACCTAGGAGATCATGGCAAAAGGGGCACCATAATAGGAAAGAATTGGAGACCACAATAGGGAGTGAGAATTTAGAGAGAGTCCCGATCTAAAACTATCACCATCCCAAATTAAGTGAGGCTTAATCAATTTCTATGCTTTCCAAATACCTTGAGCCACAAAGGAACCCACAATTTTAACAAGGACTTGAGTGAATAAAGAAGATTGAGCACCAAGACCTTTCCTTATCTTCCTGCCATAAGCTTTGCCTTGAGAAATGCAATGGCTGTAATATTATTGTATATAATTTTATTAATCCTAGGTGTAATTTTTAGGAGAGCTTTCATCTCGTAGTGGTAGATGAATAAACTACGTAATAATTTAAATAGTCTTTGTAGAAGGTGAAATGAATAGCTATATTGTGACTATAAATATTTGTAATCTTTCTTCATTCAATTAATGTGAATACAATTTTGGGTTGCACCAAATTCTTGTTTTTTGTTAGTCCATTATTCTTGGCCTGACATTGGTATTAGAGCATAGGCTGATTTTTATTTTTTGCTTCTCTTCTATTCCTCCATTTTAGCTGTAGGACCTGCATAAAATAGTTTTAAGCTTTACAATATTTTGTGTTGAATGCATGCATTGACTTGTTGCAAAATAAGATATTCCATGAGAACAACGATCAGGGATTGTGTTTTGGATTAGATTGCACTTTTGACTCAAATATTACTGCATGGCATTTTATTTTGCTATATGGCGTCTTATTCTCTGCTGTAACTGACCTGCGCCACTCAAAATTAGAGTTTCAATTGCAATTAAGATATTCCATGTGAAGATTGCCACGACCTGCGCCATTCTGAAATGTTTGATAGCAATTTGAAGTGCCAATTGGAATCCACTTTCATTGTCCTATATTTTGTGTTCCACCTGCAACAAATGCGTTTCACCTATCCACATGGCATTTTAGTTTGCTAGCTGGTGCATTGGGAGCGTTTTGATCTACTAGGAAGTTTGCGCTCAACCTGTGATTTCTTGTTTGGCATTTTTTGTTGGGCTATGTTCTCTGTAAAAAAGACAAAAAAATCACCCATTGCATTAAGCATTGGCATGACAAGGCACTTTCACTAAGGAGATGGTGTCTTCACTAAGGAGATTGTAATGTACCCCTTTTTGGCCTAAGCGCTGTGGACATGTCCCCTAGCTTATTTTTGGTGTTTCCCCTAGGCTATGGGAAAGAAAGAGAAAAAGGAAACACATACTACCCTTTTTGAAAGGTAAAAGTGAAGGGGTCACTTAAGTTGTTCTATTTGTGAAGCACATGATATTACTGGGGGGGTGAATTAGTAATAGATATCTTTTTCACCTTTACATCAACAGTTATTTCACTTAAGATATGCAATATAATCAAATCACAACTCGCACAACACAAAGTAATAGTGACACAAGATTTATACGTGGAAACCCTTTCAAGAGAAAACCACAGAGAAATAGATCTCAATATAAAAATTTGTAGGCACCAACCTACTGGAGCACTAACCCCAATACAATTTTGTAAGCACCAACTCCTCTGCCAAGCACCAACTCAGTGAAACTTCGTGAGCACCAACTCACAGGAGCACTAACCCTTTTGAACGAAGGCACCAACCCTCTGGACGAAATAACACTTCTATCTCTGACTTGTTGCTTACACAACAGATGATAGGACTTTGCTTCTTCACTCTTTTAGATCCGATCAATTACAAAATAGCTGTGTTGCTATATGCCTTTATACTTTGCTTATGTTTCTTTGTTTCAACAACCACTTTTCTTAAATATTTTTGCTCTTCTTTTTTTCCTTCTCTCTCACACTTATATGGTCTTTAATCAAATCGAATGCTTGTGATACTTCCACATCTCTTCTCCCTTATATAGCCGTTAAAGGATGTGTTCTATTCAAGAGGTACCTCTTCACCAAGAGATGTGACCGCTGACATTTCCGTCGACATTTCCATTCACTTCCATCGACAATTCTGTTCACTTTCGACAACTTTTTCGTTCACTTCTGGCAACAATTCCATTCACTTCTGGCAACAATTCTGTTTGACATTAATGACAATTATTCCAACAATCTCCCCCTTTGTCATTGATGGCAACCACATATTGAAACTGCTCCCCCTTGTTGCACTGTCTCTTTTGTTTGAATCTTTCTTTGCTTTAGCTGCCCCTTTCTGTGACATCCTCTTTCTGTACTTCTCCCCCTTTGACATCAATAGCAAAGGGTCTATCCAAGAGCTAGTGCTTAGCTCCCCCTCAACTGATGCTTCCCTTCAGTGGCAAGAAGCAAAAGAAATACTCCCAACTTCTCACGTAGGTACTCAAATGTGTCCTTCGGAAGTGCCTTCGTGAAAATATATGCCATCTGCTCTGTTTTATTAATGTATTCCAACTTGACTTGCTGATCTGCAACTTGCTCTCTCAAGAAATGGTATCTGATTGGAATATGTTTCGTTCTGGATTGCATCACCGGATTCTTCGAAATACTGATGGTACTAGTGTTGTCACAGTGTATGGAGATAGGTTGATCATACTTCACCTTGATATCTTCAAGAGTTTGCTTCATCTAAAGCACTTGAGTGCAACACAGAACTGCCGCTATATACTCTGCCTCTGTTGTGGATAGTGAAACTGAATTTTGTTTCTTGCTTAGCCAAGATACTAAGCTATCACCGAGGAAAAATGCACCTCCACTTGTACTCTTCCTGTCATCTAGGCAACTTGCCCAATCTGAGTCTGTATATGCCACTAAAGAAGGTCCCCTTTATATATCTGAATATCCTCTTCACAACTTGTACATGAGTTTCCTTGGGAGCTGCTTGATATCGTGCCACCATGCCTACTGCTTGCATGATATCCGACCTCAAAGCCGTTAGATACATAAGACTTCCAATCATTGATCTATAGAGAGATTGATTTACATCTGGTGATTCCTCATCCTTACTTATCTTGTTTCCTGTGGCCATTCGTGTGCTAACAGGTGCATAGTCCTCAAAACCAAACTTCTTCAGCATTTCCTTGGCATACTTGGTTTGAGAAATGAAGATTCCTTTATTGGATTGAGAGATTTGTAATCCAAGAAAGAAAGATAACTCTTCAAGCATGGACATCTCAAACTCCTTTTGCATGTCTTCAGCGAATCCCTTCGTCAGCTTCTCACTATCTCCTCCGAATATTATGTCATCAACATAGACAACAACTATCCACTGATGCTCACCTGCAGTTTTGATATATAAGTTGTTGTCGGCTAAACCTTTTTTAAAACCTTGATCTTGCAAATATTTGTCAACTCTCACATAACAAGCTTTGGGGGCTTGCTTCAGGGCATACAAGGCTTTCTTCAATATGCAAACATATCTACTATCATCTGAAAGGAGAAATCTTTTACGCTGCTCAATATATACTTCCTCTTCTAGTTTGCCATTCAGGAATGCAGACTTCACATCCATCTGATATACTTTGAAATTTTTAAATACTGCATGGGCAAGAAACATTCTGATTGCTTCTAACCTAGCTACTGGAGCAAAAGTTTCTTCAAAGTCAATTCCTTCGATCTGAGCATACCCCTTGCACACTAATCTCGCTTTGTTCCGAGTCACTTGACCATCCTCATTCAATTTGTTTCTATACACCCATTTTATGTCGATCACATTCTGATTTATTGGTCTTGGCACTAGCTCCCAAGTTTCATTCTTTTCAATCTAGGCCAGCGCCTTTTCCATTGCTTTTACCCAATGTTCATCATGGCTAGCTTCTAAAAAGTTTCTGGGCTGAATTTTAGATAATAATGAAAAATTTACTTGCTCAGGATTACTTACCAACCTTCTTCTGGTCTGCACTTTAGTATCTAAATTTCCAATAATCTGGCTCTCGGCATGATTTTTCTGGACAAATCGGGATGGAGCTTTGGTGTCTTGTCACTCATCTTCATCCATCTTTTCGATTTCAATGTCTTCTTCAATAATGTCAGGTACTTCTAATGGATTGCTTGCTTTCTGAACTCTAGCTTCATCTACTCTGACACTCGCACTTTCTATCATCTTTTGAGTCCTCTTGTTATAGCATTTATATGCTTTACTCTTGGAAGGATATCCAAGGAATATTTCTTCATCTGCTCTCGAGTTAAAATTTTCCAAGTCTTCAATTCTCTTGATAAAACATCTGCTACCAAATAATTTGAAGTCGCTGACAGAAGTTGGTCTCCCCTTCCATAGCTCATACGGAGTCTTGTCACTGTTGACTCTAAGTTGTCCTCCGTTCAGGATATGTACTGCAGTGTGTACTGCCTCTCTCCAATATTTATTTGGCAGCTTGGATTCGTTCAACGTCGTTTTTGCCATTTCTTGAACTGTCCTATTTTTTCGTTCTACAACCGCGTTCTGTTGTGGGGTTCTGGCAGCTGGGTAATGTCTTTTTATTCCATGTTCTTCACAATACTCAATGAATTCAATGGACATGAACTCTCCTCCTCGGTCAGACCTTAGGCATTTGATTCTCAAGTTAGTTTCATTTTCAACCAAAGCTTTAAATGCTTTGAAATTGTTGAATGCTTCAGATTTTTCTTTCAAGAATGTGACCCATGTCATTTGAGTATAATCATCAATTAACAACATAAAACACCTCTCACCTTGAGTACTCTGTGTTCTGGTGGGTCCACATAGATCGGTGTGAACGAGCTCTAGCATCTTGGTGGTAGAATACTCCTTTGTTCTGAAACATGCTCTGGTCTGCTTTCCGTGCTGACATTGTTTACAAAGCGTGCTTGAGGGCTTTGTAATTTTTAGAATGTCTCTTACCGCCTGCTTCTTACTGATATTCACAAGGTTGTCAAAGTTTATGTGACCCATTCTTCTGTGCCAAAGCCAACTTTCTTCGACCTGACTTAAACAACATTTCTCTCCTTTGACATCCGCCAGCATGTATAAGTTGTTCCCTGCCTGTGAGCATCTCCAATCAATTCATCTGTGTCTCTCTTTTTGATTTCACATCCTTCTGCGAAGAACTTGAATGTGTGTCCTTGATCACTCATTTGGCTCACACTTAAAAGATTATGCTTAAGTCCTTCTACATATAATACATTTTTAGTTTTAGTTTTACCTCTATCCAAGCTAAGCATACCTTTTCCCGCAATTTTGGCTGTGGTGTTGTCTCCAAATTTCACCGTACCTCAATTGATCTTCTTTAGTGAGATAAACTTGCTTTTAACTCCTGTAATATGTCTTGAACAACCGCTATCAATGAACTAGCGCTGTCCCTCATCTCTTGCATGAAGTGCTGTCTAGACGATCATGGAATCTTCATCTTGCTTTTTCTTCCATGTATTTGTTTTATCCCTCTTCTTTATGATTTGAGCCTTGAATCTTTGATCCTTCTTCACTGATTCGAACACACTCCTACAATAGCGAGCTATATGTCCGTAATTGTTACACTTGTAACATACAATAGCTTCTTCATCAAAGCTTGATAAGGGAACAAATGAGTTGTAGCTTCTGTTTGAAGCTCTATAAGTTCCCTTGTCTCTGTTCCTGAAATCATTATCCCTAGCTCTCTTCCTGCAATCTAGCTTCCTGTGACCAAAATGGTTACAATAATAGCAATAACCATAAAAGTAATTACGAAACCTGGTTTGATTGGTGTATCTTGGAGGAGGTGGTCTTTTGTAGTTTTGTTCTTTTCTGCCTTCTTTGTCGGAGCTAGTCTTCGTGTTCTTGGCTTCAGTATAGTTCTTAGTCTTTTTTGTAATTACTTTTACTACAGGCTCCGTGGAAGTTGTAGCCTTTTCTTTCTCCTTTTCATATCCAATCCCTGTCTTGTTTGACAGTGATCTTTGATTCCCAAAATTTCATTTAACACTTGAGTACTTTTCTCAAATTTCAATTCATTAACTACTTTATTATTCACCTTTTTAAGATCTCTTTTTAAAGAAGCAATCTCGGATTCATACCTTTTTACAATCTTTCCTTTTCTCCTTTAATTGATTTATTATATCTTCAATTTTCTTAGCTTTTTCAATCTGAGCCTGTAGATCAACAATCATCTTGTTTGATTCTTCTAGGCCTTGTGCCAATCCGGCTTCTGAGTCTTGACTCAACTTTTCATATTTATCGATTTGAAGCTTCTGTCTCAAATTCCTTTTCTTGAGAAACTTTATCTCCCCTAAGGCAGAGGATATGTTCTTCCTCAAGGTTCACTTCTGCTTCTTCTTCTTCCCCTATATTGTTGTTGCTAGTAAAGGTATCTTCTATGGCCATGAATAGAATCTCTGTATTATCAATGTTTGAGTCACTGATTCCACTTTCTTCGGAACAACTAAGATTCCTCCTAGAGTATAGACTCTTCTTTTGTTTCTCGAACTTCTTATCCTTGTTGTGCTTGAAATTCTTCTTGTACTTGGATTTACTTTCTTCATCATCGCTATTACCCTTTTCAAAACACTTAACTCCAAAATGACCTATCTTACCACAGTTAAAGCATTCGAACGGTAACTTACTTGTGTACTTGCTTGAGCCTTTCTTTAGCTTGTGAATGAATAAGGCTTCCTTTTCGTCCTCTTCATCGCTTGAGCTATCACTCGGTTCTGGGTCTTTGGCTTTCTCCTTCCTTGATGCTTTGAAGGTTGCTTCCTTTTTAGATGGTCTCTCTGATTCTGCCCTCATTTCTTAAGCTGTGAGAATTCCGTGTAGCTCGTCCATTTGCAGCTTGTCAAGATCTCTCATTTCCTCTACGACAGAGACCTTCGCATCAAATCTTAGTGGTAAAGACCTTAGCACCTTTTGGACTATGGTAGACTCCTCTACCTTTTTCCAAGTCCTCAAATCACATTCACGATTTCATCAACTCGGAGAAGATAACTTGCAATGTTCTCTTCTTCCTTCATTTTAAGACTCTCAAACTGTCTCCTGTGAGTCTAAAGTTTGGCTTGTCTAACCTTGCCATCACCCTCATAGATGGTCTTCAGCTTCTCCCAAATCTCATGTGCTGACTTACATTGCATAACTTTTACAATTTCAGATTCAGAAAGACTGCACAAAATAATGTTCATTGCCTTAGAGTTGTATTCGCTAGCCTTCTTTTCAGCGGGATCTGTTGGTGGTGTTTGTGGCTCTGTGTATCCATTTACAACAGATTGCCGAATGTCAAACCCAAGGGCCATCAAATATGTCCTCATTCTTATGCTCTAGAAAGCATAATTGGTGCTATCAAACAATGGTGCCTTATTTGTGGAAAAGCCTTCCTGACCTTGTGAACTAGCCATGTGTGCTTTCCCTGATCTACCTTCTAGCGGTTAAACTATATTTGAAGGAACTTGTTCTGATACCAATTGTTAAGCATAGGCTATTACTGAGAGGGGGTGAATTAGTGATAGATATCTTTTTCACTTTTACATAAACAATTATTCCACTTACGATATGCAATATGATCAAATCACAACTCACACAACACAAAGTAATAATGACACAAGATTTATACGTGGAAACCTTTTCGGGAGAAAACCACGGAGAAATAGATCTCAATATAAAAATTCATAGGCACCAACCTACTGCAGCACCAACTCCAATCCAATTTTGTAAACACCAACTTACAAGAGCACTAACTCCTCTGCCAAGCACCAACTTAGTGAAACTTCGTGAGCACCAACTCACATGAGCACCAACCCTTTTGATCAAAGGCACCAACTTTTTGGACGAAATAACACTTCTATCTCTGACTTGTTGCTTACACAACAGATGATAGGACTTTGCTTCTTCACTCTTTTAGATCCGATCAATTACAATATAGCTGTGCTGCTATATGCCTTTATACTTTGCTTATGTTTCTTTGTTTCAACAACCACTTTTCTTCTCAAATATTTTTGCTCTTCTTTGTTTCCTTCTCTCTCACACTTATATGATCTTCAATCAAATCGAATGCTTGTGATACTTCCACATCTCTTCTCCCTTATATAGCCGTTAAATGATGTGTCCCATCCAAGAGGCACCTCTTTACCAAGAGATGTGACCATTGACATTTCCATTCACTTCCGTCGACATTTCCGTTCACTTCCATTGACAATTCTGTTCACTTCCGGCAACAATTCCATTCACTTCCGGCAACAATTCTGTTTGACATCAATGACAATTATTCCAACACTATTTTTGCATTGAGGAGGGCCCTTTTGTGACTTAAAGGACATAAAGTGCCTTTAAGTTTTAAAAACTAACCGACCTTTATGTACTTAACTCTTCTCTCATAACTTAAAAGGATGAGTATATAAAGAAAGTTTGGAATCCATTGAAGGGTTATGCTATTTTTTGGATATTGGATCTTTGCTCAAGTATGTCAAGCTTGGCTAAGGCACTTTGAGGACGAAACCCTTCGAAGTGTGAATAAAGCGTATTGGACAAGTGGCTGGTTTTTGGAAGCTATTGACAGGTTTGTGGGATTTTGGAGGAGGGGCGACTTGGTCCCTAAGTTTGAAGACCCCTCATTGATGGCTGCTCTACAAGGAAGCCCTCTCTTAGGGTTTGGACATTAATTTTTGATTTTTATTGTGACTTCTCTAGGTTGGGCGACTAGGTTGAGAAGGGTTGTAAGGCCTTTTGAGTGGCCAAAAGATGCCCTAATTTGATAATAATAATTCTGAAATTATTATTATATTTTTTTAATATTTGTGACATTGATTTGAGGTGATTTTGAGACCATTTGTGGCATAATAAATTTTTAATATTTTACTGTGATTTTCTAAGTGGGGTGAATCACTTGGGGAGCTTGGGGAGACCGTTTAGAGTGCTCTTAGACCCTAGAATTGGTACATATATTTTATGTTGAATTTTGATGATTTCTTTTAATCATTTTGGCGTCATTGGAAGAATTCACATGTTAATTATGTAATTTTATTAAATATTGACGATTTCATTGGTAAGGTCATTGAACCATTTGTACCTTCGTTTCATGGTTATTTGATGCTATAATAAATTTGTATATTTTGGTATAATATTGGTGAGCCATTGCAAGGGTTTGAGAAGTTGTAAGGGGAACAACTGCTGTATCTTGTGGGGTAAAATCAGAAATACAGAGGTTGACAAATCAACATAAGATTCTCATCATTGGCACGGAAAGGTACCTAATTCAGCACTTTGTTTTTTGACTCATGTTTACACATTCAGAAATGATTTATTGAAGTAAATATCAATATAAATTCATTGGTTTGTTGGGAAACCCTTATTTTGCATGATTGTCTCAAATTGGGGACATTACAGAGATGGCATTTTAAATGAAGTATTTAATCTATTTTCATGTCTGCTACGTGGATCGTATGACGCCATTCAAACAAGATAGGTGGCAAAGAAGCGTAGAAGTTTAATTACTTTTATTTTGGAAATTCTAATATTTTATGCTTTAATTGGAAAACAAAAAGCATATTTTATTTTGAAATTTTAAAAAATAAAAGATTTTAGTTTTTTTGTTGACTTATTAAAACAATAAATAAGTCATTATTGTGCAAAGTGCAAACCATTCATATTTCAAGCAAAATAAATTTGATTTTGATCCAAGCAAACAAAACCAAACAATTTGTAAAAATGAAGCATTTAGTATCAATGGTGTCTCTGGGTCACACTTATGAGTAAAGTCGTTACACTTAAACTACTGCATCTATAGTTTAAAATGGTTGTCACAATGACATTTGTGGCATTGTCCCTATAATCGTCAAGGAGAAATAACAAAAAATTTCATTTTCCCATTCCATTTGATACCTATTCGTGACTATCTTGAAAGCAAAAATATTCTGAATATATAGAGTTTTTACGTCCACGTACAAGGACTTCTTGCTAAGTGGGTGTCATAGATAAAGCAAATCATTTTCATGTACTACCTATGTACCAAGTATCATTTTGCTTTCACGTGCTTTGACATCTCTTTCACGTACCACTGGGTTTATAGAAAGGACAAACTTCTTCTATGTATCATCAGGTATGTAGGAAGGGTGAGCATATAAAGATGTTTAGTATAGCGGTTAGGTGGTATATATAAAAAAGAATCTCTTGGAGCGATAAAGAACCAATCCATTTCCATAAAAAAAATATGAACTCAATCAAAATAATTGTTGGCACAACACTAACTGGTAAGGACATCTGGTTAGAATAGTCAAGATAGGTGTAGAACATTTCATCTTCAATGACTCGTGGTTCGACATCTTTGACGAGGTTACACAACCTGCTAGACCAAATGAAGCAAAGGAAATACAGTCCTAGAAGCACAAGAATTGAAAAGCATTGGCCTTGATGTAGACCTTAGTTGATGGCGAGGTTTTTTGTCATATATAGGGGTGCAATACTCTTTGGAAAGTACTATGCAAAATGAAGGACTTCTATGATTCTCATTTAGAATTGGAGTTCACACTATAAGCAAGTCTAATTATTGAAAGAATAAAGAGAAAGTGGAAGGCACACAATCAACTCTGTGTGCATCCTTCATTTATTAATGCCAAACAAGTTACAAACAATTGAGGTGGTTGACAATTACATTAGTTAGACATTAACTAATAGTAGACTAGTTAATTCTCATTAACATATTAAAGCGATATATTTAATACCCCCTCTTAATGATTAACTGAAAACAACATCAAGTTTGTCTCGAAATTTTACAAATCGAATAGGGCGAAGAGGTTTAGTCATTAGATTTGCAGGCTGCTTTGTAGAAGCACAAAAGTGGAGAAATATCACTGGAATCAACTAACTGTTGAATCTAGTGATGATGAATCTCAATATGTTTGGTGCATGCATGAAAGACATGATTCTTCACTAACTTCAATACACCTTGATTATAAAAAAAAAGTGGAGTAGGTGTAGATGGAGGAATTTGCAAATCAGCTAGAATTTAATGTAGCCAAACTGCTTCACAACTAGTACTGCCTGCTGCCTTGTATTTTAATTAAGAGATATTTATAGTATGTTGAAGCTTCCTCTACTATGAAACAATTCCTAAACCAAAGGAAAACATATATTCGGTGGTAGACCTCCAAGTATCCATTGATCCTCCCTAATCAAAGTATGTATAACCTGCCAATTGTAAATGTTTTGTGCTCTAATATAGGATGCCAAAGTCAAGAGTTTCTTTGACATATCGCAAAAGATGTTTTGTTGCTGTCCAATGAATGATTTTGGTTGAGACAAAAACCGAAAAAAATAGCTAACAACAAAACATAGATATGGTTGTGTGGACATAAAATATATCAGGCTGCCCACCAACTGTCTGTAGAGTGATTCATTGACTAGTGATAAATCATCGTGGGTTGACAACTTCAGCCCGACCTCCATAGGTGTAGAAGCAGAACTACAATACATCAATTCCAATTTCTTCAAAAGAGTTGTGGCATACTTCACCTACACTATGAAAATGAGATGGTCATGTTGCCAAAATTCTACACCTAAGCAATATTGTAGGAGGCCTAGATTAGTCATATCAAAAGTAGCACACAAATCTGATTTCACTCGTTGAATTGCAGTGGCTTCGCTACCTTTGTTGACAATATCATCCACATAGATAATAAGTATCACAATGTCATCACCATTGCTTTTGATATAAAGATTCGGATCAAAAAGACTTCTTATGAATCCATAATCTTGTAAATGTTGATCAATTTTGATATACCAAACTCTTGGAGATTGCTTAAGCCCATATAGAGATTCAATCTGCAAACTAGATCACTTCAAGGTACTTGAAATCTTTTAGGTTTTACCATATAAACCTCCTTGTCCAAATTTCCATTCAGGATAACACGTTTGACAACCATCTAAAACACCTTCCATCCAAATTGAGCTACTATGGAGAGAAGCAACCGAAATGTGACCATTTTTGCAGTAGGAGTAAACGTCTCCTCCTTGTCTATTCCTTTTTGTTGGGAAAAACCTTTTGAAACAAGACGGGCCTTGTACTTATCTAAAGTACTATCAACTTTGTATGCCCAGTTTCAGCCAATGGGTTGTTTACTTGAAGGTAACTCCTCCATTTTTCAAGTATGGTTGTTTATCAAGGCATCATATTCTGACTACATGGAAGTCTCCCGCTCTGGTTTACCATGTGCTTCAAAATACTTTTGTGGTTTTGATATCATGAAAAGATTAGAAACAAGAGCAAAATGAACATGCTCCTCAGTTGAATCCACAACTCTTCGCTGTGCTCTGAGGCCGTGCATCTGATTGAGGAATTTCATCTTGGTGCACATCCAATAGAGTGGAGTAAAACCACTTACGTCTCCGATGTACTAAAGAATTATGTATTGGTTGAGTATCAGTGTGAGTGTTAGCCAATGCAGGTTGGCATTGCTGATATACTAGTAGAGTATGTAATATATCAACGACAGGTAGTTGCATTGGATTCTCAGATGAAGTACTTAAAGATTTTGATTCTTCATCTTTCAAAGGAATGACAACACTATATTCAAGTACCTTAAGAATATCAGAGAGGGCTTGCTGGTTACAAACAAGAAAGATTTTGTCTCCTTTACATAAACATCTCGACCAACAATGATATTATTAGTGGAAACATTAATAAGTGTATAGGCCATAGATTGGTCACTATAGCTAGCAAAAAAATATCTATCACTGTTGGAATCTAGTTTACTTCTCTCTCTATCAGGAACTCAAGTATATGTAGCAGAACCAAAAGCACAAAAAATGTGTTACCTCAGGGTTTATTCCTTAGGTGTGACGTTCTGCAAAGCTTTGCAGGTACTCCCATACTTCTATGTTTACTGTTTCTCCCCACTATTTGTACAATATGCCCCTATTGTGCATCATGGACCGAGCCATCTCCATGATAGTGCGATTATGCCTTTCAACCACCCCATTCTGTTGTGTAGTATATGTGTAATGTCCCTGTTTTTACTCTAGAGCTTTGGAGGACCCTTGGTTATTTTTGTTCCAATAACTAAGGGTGAAAGAAGGAATTTGGTGCACCACTTGTGAAGAGTGCTTCACTTGGAAGAGGGTATTTAAGGAGAAGGGGGATTCATTTGAAGATTATGTGCATATGATAATTGGCTTTGGTGATCAAGTATGTCAAGCTTGTTTATTGAAGGTAGATGCTTGAAGAAAGTTACCCTTCAAGTTCTAGTGAACGTTCTACAAATGGTGTCTATCAACACCACCCATTGATCGAAAATTGTGTTCAATCATTTGAAGAATATTTTGAAGTTTAATGTAATATTTTTAGCTTGTGGTGATTCGACTTGGAGGGCTTGGGCGAACCACCTAGGGGGTTTGTGACGTCACCAAGAGTGGCGAATTTGCTTGGGAATGAAGGTCGCTGGTTTTCTTCCTTGGCGACTTGCTTGGGGCTTGGAAACATCTTCGGTGGGCTTGTTTATTGGTGAAAAACCCTCTCCTAGGGTTTGGTAATATTATGAATAATTTCCTTGGTGGAGCGATTTGTTTTGAGGTATGTTGGCATGTTATTTGGGCTAATTTATGCCTAGAAAATATTCAGTAATTGTTTGCATAATTTGAGGGAAAAATTAGGGTTTGAACATCATTTGGGGGACTTTCAGTGTCTGAAAAATTCTGATTATTGTTTCAATAAGAGTATATTTTTATTTTTAGTTTTAGCTATCATTTGCTTAGAAATCCCAAGTATTTTGCAAGTTATTGAATTTACAAGTTTTAGCTGTATTTTTGCCATATAAATTCAGAATTTCAGTTTTTGTCATATTTGATTGGATAAATAAATCAATTGTATTTTTCCCTACATTCCCACAAAGTTTCATAAATTTTGGAGGTGTTTTAGGGGCTGAAAAAGCCATAAACCTTAGTCGCCTAGGGTTTGGGCAATTCAATTTTGAGGGTGAAAATCTGCAAATAAGGTTCCGACATTGTGTGTGAGGGTCGAAATCTGATTTTTGGATAGAACAACGAAAAGAGGTAATTATTATTGTATTGGTAAATTGGATGGTTGCTGATTTATTTTTAGTATTGCTTGGGGTTTGTGAAAAATATCTATTTAATGTCCCTTGTTCTAATAGATAGAATATTGGCATTCATTTTAGGGACATACCTAACATTCTTTACTATTAATTTTACAACATTATTCAATACAATGTGTATATCTTCTACCCCTTCTATAGCATGTGATTTGCCATCACCTAATGAAACTGAATTAAAAAACTTGCTTTTGAAGTAAAGTTAACACATCAGTCCTTGCGACAAGAAATGTTTGGATGCATCAGAATCAAAGAACGAACAACTAGTTGTACTTTAATATGAGCATGGTGCCATGAGAGCACATTTTTTTTCAGACTCGGCTTCAACTATTGCCACATTCGTTTGCCCCTTCAGATTTTTGTTATGTGAAAGATCATATTGTCATTTTCGGCGATCTCTCTCGACATGCCCAACTTTATGACAGTAATAACATTTCACTTTAGATTTGGAAGTAGATGTAGATGCTTCTAGATTTCTTTTCCACTTCCCCTTCAATTGAGCAACAAGTGCACTTTTTGTTTGGCCAGAAATGGACTCACTGAATTCTTTTTGTAGCAAATAAGTACTAACTTGATCAAATGCTAGGGTGTTACTTTCTGTCATCAGGGGTAGAGCCTCCACAAAAATTTCATAGGAAGATGTCAAATTGTTCAGACCCAGTTCCACCATATCATCATCTACTTTTTTGTTGATAGTTGATAGTTGTTCTTGGAGATTTTTCATTCGAAGCAGATGTTCCGACAAAGACCCACCCTCATTAATCTTTGTAGAGAAAAACATATATGGGACTTGACACTTCTCTGAAGTTTGATATTTGTTCTTGAAATTGGTCCATAGCGCACTTCCTTGAGTGGCGTTTTGGACCTCTGGAATCATGTCGTCTAACACAGAGTTTCAATAACAACGACGTCTCCTTATGATGTTTGTCATAATCAACAACATTTGTCCCCAGTCTTAGTTCTATGTTAAGAATGATTATGTCACAATCGTGATTTTCCACAAGTGTCAAAATCTAATGGCTACAAACATTTTAGTTTTGGCCATTTAAGTTCTACGCTCCTGACAAAACCAAGTTTTGTACGTTAGCCATTTTATACTCAAAGACCAATAAAATAGAGAGTACAATTTGAACTTGAAATTTAATGCAACAGAAAAAATACTATTTTCTGACAATAGGGAAAGTAGAATTTGGACTTCAAATTTAACATAATAGAAAAATTACTATTTTTTGACCTAAAAATATATGTAACACTACAAAAATCAAACTAGAGTTGATGAAAGGCTTTGAAATAATAGATTTGGGTTATGTTTATTACTACTTGGATATTGAAGTGATTCAAAATTCAAATTATATCTTCATCATTCAACAAAAATATATTGATGAAATTTTGAACAAATTCGAAATGACAAATTGTAATCCTCTCCATACACCCATGGAATAAAATTTGAAATTGACATCAGAATGAACCATAGATTTGGTAGATGCCACAAAATACAAGCAACTCATTGGAGTCTGATCTGTGTGACCACTGTTGACCATTTTTAGTCTTGTAGGCCAAAAAAATCAGTCTCCCTTCCTTACCTGCTATCTTGAGTAGTCAGTCTTTGATGTATTCACCTTACTGCAATTGTGCCTTCCCCTTTTGTAATAGACCTGTTTCTATAAAGAGCCAAGTGACTTGAGTCTTGTAGATGTTTTGGGTTGATCCGGAGGCTTGTCTCGCTTTGGGCAGTTGGTTTGCACAAACCTTTCGGCAAAGGAATGGGCCAGTTTAAAAGGGATACAAGTCTTTCAGCAGGCTCTGAAGGACAAGTGCCCTTGCGGTGGGCAGGCATGTGACAAATTAGACCGTTCAAGCAGGCTCCGAAGGGCAAATTTGGACCCAAAGTGCCCTTGCGGAGGGTAGAGTTTTCCTTCGGAAGAGAACAAGGCAAAGGATAAAGGATTTCTTCGGACTTTTTGTCCGAAGGAAATCCAAGGCAAAAGGGACAAAGGATTTCTTCGGACTTTTTGTCTGAAGAAAATCCATGTAGAACCAAAGAGTGAATTTCTTCAGACAAAGTGCCTGAAGGAATTCCTTCGGACATTTTGTCCGAAGAAATTCACAAAGGAAGAAACCCAAGGCAAGTTCTTTCGGACTTTTGTCCGAAGGAATTTACAAAGAAAAGACCGAGACTTTGAAGGAAAGATTTCCTTTGGGCAAAATGTCCGAAGGAATTCCTTCGGACATTTTGTTTGAAGGAATTGAGAAGACGAAGGAGCCCAACGGGCAAGTGCCCTTGCGGGGGACTCTCGGCTGCCAAAAAGGGACCCTCTCCTTTTTTCGAAAGATCACCTTCCCTTCGAAAGGGTTCGTTTTGCAAAAAGCCGAAGGAATTACCAAAGGGATGACGGGCCCGAGCACGTCAACTTTAATATAGTGAACTAGCCGTTGTAGTTTCAAACGTCCGATGATGTGCGCACGAACGTCAAATTCAAGGCAATAAAATAGCTGTTGATTTTTCAAATAGTGACGGGCACGCAGACGTCAATATCGATGGAATATGTCAGCTGTGGAAGAGAAGCCAATAACCAATTCTTTCGGGCATTTTGCCCGAAAGAACTCATGAGAAGTGGCCGAAAGCACTTACGAGCGTAGACCCGAAGGAATTCAAAGGGCACAAGGCCGCAAGGAAACTTAGCGACCCGCTAGGAAAGATAGCCCCGAGGGCCGAAGAGCCAGGAAAAAACAAAAACTAAGTGCAAAAACGGATAGAACAGTCCAGGTGGCACAGAAAGCGTCAACACAAGGAGTTATTGCTGTAGATGAAATAGTCTCCACCAAGTGGTCATCAAGGGGGGCGCAGGCATTCAATAGAGTGGACCGTTTTTCTTCAATTTACATTAATGAGCAAACAGTTGCGTAAACTTCAATGAGAAGCGGCCTTGTCTTTCAAACAACGAAGCAACCCATGCTTTTGCAAGAACATTTAAGACGGTTTAAGCTGCAAAGTCAATACCTGTGACAAGCGACAACATGGTTCTTTCAGGCCGTTTCTAGAAGGATGACACTAGCATGAGCAAATTCCTCTTTTCTAGGTGTTCAACGCAGCATGGGCCACTTGATCTGGAAGGTGCCAAAAGTCTTTCTCTTCATGCTATATATTGTAATCTCTCAGTTGAGAAGGGGATATTTTTCACTTGTGTAAGGCGAAGCCCTGCCAATTTTACCTTGGAATCAATATAATGCATTTTGCCTCTATCTAACTAGTTTGCTTTGAATATGTCTAAGTATCAACTCTGTGTTTAGTCATTTCATCTTGATGCTTTCATAGGTTGACACTAACATATCTAGCATGTCTAAGACCATTTATGCGGGTTAACAGGAAGTGCCTCATTTGGAGCATAAAGATAGGAGAGCAGTTATCTGACAGTGTGCTTCTGCAGCACCTATAGTAAGTTCTATTCCGTTATATCTTCATTAAGCCCCCTGTTAAGGCGCCCATACGGTCTGGTCTTTGTTCAGATGGAGTGTTTGTTCGCTCTTTGGTCTAAATTGTAGATATACGTTGAGTGGATCGATCATTTTGGTGCATAACCATTTTTAGATAGGTTCTGTTTTGTTATATACTTCTCCCTTTTCACCCTCCCACTCCATTATTAATAGTAGTAGTCAAAGACCTCAATGATGCATCAAAGGGAGCTAGCCCTTATCTAGAGATTCTTCCCTCAGTTTTGCCAAGCCCACAGCAAGAGGGAAGTCTCCATTGTGCCATGTGGAAGAGAGAAGCCGAGCCTTCTTTCAAGGGTGCGATCCACAACGTCAACAGTTTTTGGCACATCTGGTGGGACCAATTTTAATGCTCAGAGAAGTTCCAAGATTGGTGCTGGTCCTATTACTGCAAGAATGAACAATTAACCCAGCATCTGGCGACTCCATTTTCAAGAACATTAGTCTCTGGTCAGAGATCAGCCTGACATCCCATGCCTAAGGTCACCACAGGATTTTCTGCCAAGGGTGCCCCTTTCGAATTTGTTGAGCTGCCCTTAAACTCAGCAAGGTGGCTAGGGTTTGGAAAGACTCGTCCCTATACAACAAACCAATTTCTCAGACCTGCTATAAAATATACTTACACAAGAAGGCCCCAGTTAAACCCTGTCATCGCCATGGCTTTATCTTTTGTTGCCTTCCATGGTTAGAGCCTATAAACCTTCTGCATTATGACCCAATCCCAGGGACAACCCTTAAGTGTGTTCCTCCCTTTAATGGAGAGGGGCCTATTACCGCTATTGAGCATATCAGAGATATTGCCAACCTCTGTAACATTCATAATGTCACTGAAGAGAACATAGCCATTAGGTTGCTGGCGTTGTCTTTTAAGGGTAAGGTTCTGGATTGGTATGGGACTTTGCCTATGAATTCAATCGGCATATGGAACGAATTAGGCACTCTTTTGACAAATAGATTCGGGGAGAAGAGTGACTACTTCTCTCTTGTTGAGCAATTGACCACCATGAAGAGATCTCCGCATGAGTTTATGCAAGATTTTAATACCAGGTTTCAAAAGACCTGGGACAGAATCCCCATTTTGGTGAGGCCGACCCCAAGCTATGCTTTCCTATATTACTTGAAGGCTTTGAACAAGGACATTGCTATCATGATACAGTCCATGGGAGGACAAGTGTTACCAACTGTCTATGAAATAGCCATAGCCGCTAAAAATTGTTTGGTACAAGTAGGAAAGATAGCCCCTAGACCTCATATGCCGCTCTTTCCTGAATTGCCACCCCCAGTTCAGGTTGTTACACCCACCTTAGCTCTTCTCCCTGGCGTAGAAAATCCGACTGCTACCTCGCCCAATGACCTCCATGAAGTCAAGAGCTTGTTACAAAGTGTAACCAACGAATTGGTGGCTCTCAAGAGGCAACATGCTCAAAACTATCGATCGAATCAGGGCTACCAACAGTTCGAACAAGCAAATAGACCCCCTTTTCAGAATTATAATCAAGGACAGAGTCAGTTTGCACAAGCCAGATCATATCAAGATTATAATCCAAGCGTTCCTTCATCATCCAAAGCTCTTGTTCCCACTCAAAATAATCTGGCACAGAAACAGTGTAATTGCCCACCCCTGGGATATGGTCAAGAACAGGTTGCTTATACAAATGAGTTGCCAAATCAATATGTGAACATGTAAGACAACCAAACAGCCTAGTTCTAAAGTTTTGAGGCATCAATACAACCTAGAATGGACAACAGGCAGGCTCAATCCGATTCCACTTTCATGAATCACCTGGAACGTGAATTCTATGCAATAAATTATATGGGCAGCATGAATAACCAAGGTGATCGTGTTGCAGCCAATATTAGGTCCAAAAAAAGGGCAATGGAGGAAGCACAAGCAGCTGCCCAAACATCTGCAGCATCTTCTTCGTCACATGTGAACCAAAAATTTCCAAATTACAGGCCACCGATTGCACCCTCAGCTCCTTGGCTTGCGTCTCAGGCTGCAGGTGCCCCAAAGAAAATTTAAAAGGGAGCAACCCTCAGATCAACATGGTAGACTAGATGAAGAAGCTGCACATGAATATCTCTTTGTGGGATTCATTAGCAATGCGAGGACAAAGGCTGATAATGTTTTGATCATGAATGGGCACCCTTCCATGGCAGGCCAAACAAAGAAAGATGAAAAGGTTCCTATCTATCCTTAGTCATTGGAGATTTCCTGGTTCACAATTGCATTATTGACAGTGGGGCAAGCACCTCGGTAATGCCCAAATGTATAGCAAATAAGCTGGAACTCAAATACGAGGAGATGACCAAGGGAGTCCTACAGCTAGATGGATTACCAGCTAAGACACTAGGAGTGGTACGAGGCTTGAATCTAATGCTGCACGTCTGTCCAACTTTCTCAGTACCCCACGACGTGGTAGTAGCGGATGTTCCTCCCTACTTCGCTATCTGCTTGTCCAGGGATTTCACATCTAAAATAGGCAGGTACCTAGCAGCAAACTGGTCTTACATGGTTTTTAGAACCAAATATGGGACTAAAGTCAAGATTGAGTCGGAGCCAATCCACAGAGATCATCTGGAGCCGTACTCACTCAAAGCGGTGAATGTCAGCGACGTCATCATTGATGAAGAAGAATTTTAAATGGACCAATCTCCGCCCTCTGCCCTTGAAGGAGTTGCTGACCTGCTCTTAGACGAATGGGGAAGTGACAACTTTAAACATGACCCATACAAGTTCATAGAAGAGGAAGGTCTTGGAATTTATTGCATGCATGAAGAGGGAACTCTTGTGCCAAATTTGATGAAGGCAAACCAAGAGAGCTTGGGTTTATGACAACTCTTCTTTGATGGCTCAAGAAGCAAATTGAGAGCTGGTGGTGAAGTAGTGTTAATTTCCCCTTGAAAGGAGAGATACTTCTCAACTTTTAGATTCCAATTTTCCTGCACTTGCAACGTTGCAGAATATGAGTCTCTCATTCATGGTTTGGAGTGGGCAAAGAAAAGATGAATTAAAGAACTGCAAGTTTTTAGAGACAGTGAGTTAATTGTAAATCAGGTGAGGGGCCGAAATCTGACCAAGAATTTTTTGCTTAAGTCTTACAAGTATAGAGTGTGGGACTTAGTGGAGAGTTTCCTTGCTTTCAACGTTAATTCCATTCCAAGAGAGCAAAATAAGCAGGTGGACAGACTCGCAGCAGTTGGTGCCCAATTTGACATCCCCAAAGAGATAGGTGGAGACAACAGTCTGTGCCATTGAAAAGTGGTAGACCCTTTGTGCCTGATAACGTCACCAATTGGCAGGTGTTTAACAGTGATCAAAAGATAGCGCTCTTCTTGCAGGAGGAGGCTGAGTTTGCATCCAAGAATCAAGCCAAGCTGCCGTAGCAGTACGGTGATCAGATTGTTCAACGGAAGAACAACAAACTTCCCAAAGGCTTGGTCACTCTCGAAAGCATTTTCAATGAGGATGACCAACTGAAAAATGATAAAACAAGCATCACAACCAAAAAAGAAAACTACAAAAAATTTGATGTATTCAACACGTTGCTTGCACTTAGGAAGGTATGTATGAAGGATGAGAGGCATATATTCATTTTGCTATGTCAAGAGTTCGCCGATGTTTTTGCTTGGGAGTATAACGACTTGAAGGGTTTTGACCCAAACTTGGCCCAACACACCATTGAGCTGGAGGAAGGCATCAAGCCCATCAAACAAAAACAAAACCCTGTCAATTCGAAGATTGAGTATCTCATGCGGAAGGAACTCACCAAGCTGATTGAGTTCAGGATCATATTTCCCATCAAACACTCTTCTTGGCTAGCCAATCTAGTCCCTGTTAGGAAAATGAATGGGGAGATCAGACTATGTGTGGATTTCAGAGACCTCAATAGAGTCTCGTTGAAAGATCACTATCCTCTCTCAAGTATGGAGCAGATCCTCCAAATGGTGACAGGGAGTGAACGTTTCTCCCTCCTGGATGGGTATTTAGGGTACAATTAGATTCTAGTGCAAGACTGTGATCAGTACAAGACAACTTTCACTACCAAGTGGGGGACTTTTGCTTACTGAAAAATGCCATTTGGACTGTCCAATGCTGGAGCCACTTTTCAGCGAGCCATGGACATGGCTTTCCAGGGCCTGATAAATAATATTGTATTGGTTTATCTTGACGACGTGACAGTCTTCTCCAAAGATGCAGGCCAACATCTAAAACACCTGAGGCAAATCTTTGAGAGGTGTAGAGAGTTTGGTATATCTCTCAACCCAAAGAAATGTGTGTTCGCCGTTCATGAAGGTAAACTCCTTGGTCATGTTGTTTCAAAAGGGGGCTTGACCATTGATTCAAAAAGAGTCCACGCCATCTTAGCGTTGTCCTTGCCTAAGCATAAGAAAGGTCTGCAAAGCTTCTTCGGTAGAATAAATTTTATTAGGAGATTCATCCCAAATTTTGCCGAGATAGTCAAGCCACTGACCTCCATGCTGAAGAAAGATGAGAAGTTTGCGTGGATAGCGCAAATGAAGGATAGTTTTGAAGGGATCAAGCAGGTTATCATCTAGGCTCCTACCTTGATCAGTCCTGACTTCTCCAAGGATTTCAACCTTTACACCTTCGGGAATGAAGAGGTAATCTCCGCCATGCTTACCCAAGCAAATGATGAATACCTTGAACAACCTCTTGTGTTCTTTAGCCAAGGTCTAGAAGGTTTTGAAATCAGGTACACATATGTTGAAAAGCAAGTCCTTGCGATCATACGAAGCCTAAAAAAATTCAGACATATGCTGTCAAACAGCAAGGTTCATCTCATGGTGCCACATCCCAGTGTCAAAGATTTCTTGATTAGCCATGATCTAAATGAAAAGAGAGCAGGATGGATCACCAAGGTAATGGAATATGACGTGGATATCAAAACCACCAAGCTGGTAAAGGGAAAAGCGTTGTGTGAACGCCTTGCTACAGACCTTAAACAACAAAAGGAGGGCATTTTGCTACTCCATGATGAAGCTACAGTAGAGGAATTAGCAGTCATGAAGGACTGGGCGTAAGAAATGACACATTTCTTTCTCACGGGTGAGTGCCCACAGGGCCTTGATAGGACTAAGAGGAGGTATTTCAGACTCCAATCTCTTCCATATGTCCTGATTGATGGGGTGCTGTTTAAAAGGGATTTTTCGAGAGTACTCTTGAGATGCATAGACTCAAATCAGGGTGATAGGGTACTGTCCGAGTTTCATGACGGGCCAGCTGGTGGTCACTTTGCTCCTAAGCCTACAACTGCAAGGATTGTGAGGGATGATTACTTTTGGCCCACTTTATTCAGAGACACCCATGCCTGGGTATGAAAGTGCCAGAAATGTGTCCTCTTTGATGGAAAGCAACGACTGGCTGCAATGCCTCTACAGCCTATTCAAGTAGAGCAACCGTTCAGGCAATGGGGCTTAGACTTCATATGAATGATCAACCCTCTTTCCAGTGCTGGCCACAAATGAGTCTTGACTGCTACAGACTACTTCACGAGATGGGTAGAAGCTATTGCTTTGAAAGAAGCCAACGAAAGTGCAATCCTAGACTTTTACGAAGGCTTGGTGACAAGGTTTGGAGTCCCAGCTACCATCATCTCAGATAACGCATTGACTTTCTTGGGAACCAAAACAAACGAGTGGGCATTGGGATATGGCATCTACCTTAGCACTTCTTCCAACTACTACCCACAAGGAAATGGGCTGCTGAGTCCACCAACAAGAATCTGATCAGAATCATCAGAAGGACAATGGAGGAAAATCAGAGAACTTGGCACGCCACGCTGAAAATAGCCCTGTGGGCAGACAGGGTTACTCCAAAAAGGGCAGTTGGCAATTCACCATACACGCTTGTATATGGAAGGGAAGCTAGACTTCTTTTTTCGCTTGAATTGCCAGCCTTGGATCTTGCTCACCAACTGCAATTGGAGGGAAACGACATCATGGAAGTCAGATTTTGTAAATTGATGGAGCTTCAGGAGACAGGAGACCAAGCCATGGTATCTATGACCAGCCGTCAGCAGCAAACGAAGCACTTTGATAAGAAATCCTCATCAAAAGAATTCTCTGAAGGCAATATCGTCTTAAAATGGGATGAGGACCGAGCTAAACCTGAAAAACACACGAAGTTCGATGCCTTATGGAGTGGTCTGTATGTCATTACTCAGTGCAAACAACATAACGCATTCCAACTCTCCAGGTTGGATGGTGGGGAACTACATATCCCAGTTAATGGGATATATCTTAAGCATTGCCACTGAGCCTCTTCTCATTATGTACATATTTTCTTGTTTTTTTTTCTTGTTTTCCCTTAAGTGCTTTTGGCGAATGTTCGTAGTTTTTTTTAGCCTTGTGTGTTTTGTTTACCGTTTGGGGGTAAAAGCTGCATGTTGATTTTTTAGTCTCTCAAGGTTATTGTCAGTCTTTCAGTCTATATTCTGACTTCGTGCCCAACGAACTTGTAAGCCACTGATTTTCTTAAGCATAGCAGGCATGCTTCCCCTGGGAATCACCAAATTTGTTGACTATTTTTAGTCCTGCAGGCCAAAAAAACTGGTCCCCCTTCCTTCCCTGCTATCCTGAGCAGTCAGTCTTTGATGTATTCACCTTACTGCAATTGTGCCTTCCCCTTTTGTAATAGACCCGTTTCTATAAAGAGCCAAGTGACTTGAGTCTTGTAGATGTTTTGGGTTGATTCGGAGGCTTATCTCGCTTTGGGCAGTTGGTTTGCACAAACCTTTCGGCAAAGGAATGGGCCAGTTTCAAAGGGATACAAGTTTTTCAGCAGGCTCCGAAGGACAAGTGCCCTTGCAGTGGGCGGGCAGGTGACAAATTGGACCGTTCAAGCAGGCTCCAAAGGGCAACTTTGGACCCAACGTGCCCTTGCAGAGGGCAGAGTTTTCCTTTGGAAGAGAACAAGGCAAAAGATAAAGGATTTCTTCGGACTTTTTGTCCGAAGGAAATCCAAGGCAAAAGGGACAAAGGATTTCTTCGAACTTTTTGTCTGAAGAAAATCCATGTAGAACCAAAGAGTAAATTTCTTTAGACAAAGTGCCTGAAGGAATTCCTTCGGACATTTTGTCCGAAGAAATTCACAAAGGAAGAAACCCAAGGCAAATTCTTTCGGACTTTTGTCTGAAGGAATTTACAAAGAAAAGACCGAGACTTTAAAGGAAATATTTCCTTCGGGCAAAATGTCCGAAGGAATTGAGAAGACGAAGGAGCCCGAAGGGCAAGCACTCTTACGGGGGACTCTCAGCTGCCAAAAAAGGACCCTCTCCTTTTTTCGAAAGATCACCTTCCCTTCGGGAGTGTTCGTTTTGCAAAAAGCCGAAGGAATTACCAAAGGGATGACGGACATGAGCACGTCAACTTTAATATAGTGAACTAGCCGTTGGAGTTTCAAACATTCGACGATGTGCACACGAACGTCAAATTCAAGGCAGTAAAATAACCGTTGATTTTTCAAATAGTGACAGGCACGTAGACGTCAATATCGATGGGATACGTCGGCCATGGAAGAGAAGCCAATAACCAATTCTTTTGGGCATTTTGTTCGAAAGAACTTATGAGAAGTGGCCGAAAGCACTTACGAGCGTAGGCTCGAAGGAATTCAAAGGGCACAAGGCCGCAAGGAAACTCAGCGACCCGCTAGGAAAGATAGCCCCGAGGGCCGAAGAGCCAGGAAAACACAAAAGCCAAGCACAGAAACGGATAGAACAGTCTAGGTGGCACATAAAGCGTTGGCACAAGGAGTTATTGTTGTATATGAAATAGTCTCCACCAAGTGGTCATCAAGGGGGCGTGGGTATTCAATAGAGTGACCCGTTTTTCTTCATTTTACATTAATGAGCAGACAGTCGCGTAAACTTCAATGAGAAGCGGCTTTGTCTTTCAAACAACGAAGCAACCCATGCTTTTGAAAGAACATTTAAGACGGTTTAAGCTGCAAAGTCAATACCTGTGACAAGCGACAGCATGGTTCTTTCAGGGCATTTCTAGAAGGATGACACCAGCATGAGCAAATTCCTCTTTTCTAGGTGTTCAACGCAGCATGGACCGCTTGTTCTTGAAGGCGCCAAAAGTCTTTCTCTTCATGCTATATATTGTAACCTCTCAGTTGAGAAGGGGATATCTCTCACTTGTGTAAGGCGAAGCCCTGCCAATTTTACCTTGGAATCAATATAATGCGTTTTGCCTCTAACTGTTATGCTTTGAATATGTCTGAGTATCAACTTTGTGTTTAGTCATTTCATCTTGATGCTTTCATAGGTTGACACTAACATATCTAGCATGTCCAAGACCATTTATGCGGGTTAACAGGAAGTGCCTCATCTGGAGCATAAATACAGAAGAGCAGTTATCTGGCAGTGTGCTTCTGTAGCACCTATGGTAAGTTCTTCTCCGTTATATCTTCATTAAGCCCCTTGTTAAGGTGCCCATACAGTCTGGTCTTTGTTCAGATGGAGTGTTTGTTCGCTCTTTGGTTTAAAGTGTAGATATACGCTGAGTGGATCGATCATTTTGGTGCATCACCATTTTTAGATAGGTTCTGTTTTGTTATATACTCCTCTCTTTTCACCCCCACTACCCACCCGCCCCCCATTATTAACAATAGTAGTCAAAGACCTCAATGATGCATCAAAGGGAGCTAGCCCTTATCTAGAGATTCTTCTCTCAGTTTTGCTAAGCCCACAGCAAAAGGGATGTCTCCATTGTGCCGTGTGGAAGAGAGAAGCCAAGCCTTCTTTCAAAGGTGTAATCCACATCGTCAACAACCACAATTAGATCAAATATTTATTTTGTTATTGGTGTTCTTTTTAGATTCATGCAACAACTCAGAGAAAGTCACTATGTAGGAGCAAAAAGAGTCCTTCGATATCTAAATGGAACACAAAATTATGGACTCAAATTGGTTGGATATTTGGATTCTAACTATGCTGGTGACTTTGAAGATGGGAAATCTACTTCGGGTTTTGGATGAATTTGGGAACATTAGTCATCAATTGAAGTCAAAGAATCAATCAATTCTATAAATTTCTTCAGTAGAAGCAAAATACATGGCAACTTTAAAAGCAACCAGAGAAATTGTGGCTCACAAGGGTTCTTTTAGATTTGCAGGAGCAACAGGATTCGTTAAGACCACTGATGGTTGACAATACATCTGCAATTCAAATGCAAAGAATCCAGTCTTTAATGATCGAACCAAGCACTTTAACACAAAATTTCATTTGATTTGACATTATGTGAAAGATGATAGTGTAAAATTGCTACATTGTCCTACTGTGTAGTAACCAACATAGATCTTGACAAAAGCACTTGGAAGAGAAAAATTTGAAAAGTTCAAAGGCGTGCTTGGTCTCACAATAATCCCTACAAATTAAGGAGATGTAATATTATTGTATAAAATATCATTAATCCTCAATGTAATTTGTAGGGGAGCTTTTGTCTCATAGTGGCAGAGGAATATAGTATCTAAGAATTTGAATAGTCTGCATAGAAGGTGAAATGAATAGCCATATTGTGGCTAGAAATATTTGTAATATTTCTTCATTCAATTTTGGTTCGCACCAAATTCTTGATTTTTGTCATTCCATTATTCCCAGTTTGACAATGGTGAAGCAAGATCTTCCAAGCCTCCTCTCCTTCAAGGGAACAAATAATCCACTTGACACAAAGCGCAGTAGCTTGGAGTTTGACACTAGGAAGGCCTAATTCTCCCATTTTAAAAATTTTGCAACAAATATCCCATTCATCTTTGTGAAACCCCGCAGAGCCTTCAAAGTTAGCCTAGAGGAAATATTTGAGGAGACGTTCCAATTTAGCATATGTAGCCTTGGAGGTGCCGAACAAAAGAATAGTAGACATGGGTTGCTGCAAGGACCTTAACTTAAACTTGGAACTTACTAACAAGTGAAAGAGGTTTAGTGACCCAAAACGAAATTTTCTTTTCCACCCTTTGAACTACATAGCTCCATAAATTTGAGGGAGATGTGTCAAAGGCAAAGGGGATGACCAGGAATTTGAATTGTTCTCTAGGGAGAGGTTTAGTTACCCAAAAATCAACTCAATGCTACAAGCAATCTAACATTCCCTTACTGACGTGGTTGTAGAAGTACAAGTAGTATTGGATTCAACTTGGAGAACAATTCAAATTCATGGGCATCCCCTTTGTCATCCAGGGATCTCCCTCAAATTTATGGAACTATGTAGTTCAAAGGGTGGAGAATACAATTGATTTTTGGGTAACTAAACCTCTCCCTAGAGAACAATTCAAAATCTTGGTCATCCCCTTTGCCTTCGACGCATCTGCCTTAAATTTATGGAGCTATGTAGTTCAAAGGGTGGAAAAGAAAATTTCGTTTTGGGTCACTAAACCTCTTTCACTTGTTAGTAAGTTCCAAGTTTAAGTTAAGGTCCTTGTAGCAACCCATTTCTACTATTCTTTTGTTTGGCACCTCCAAGGCTGCATATGCTAAATTGGAACATCTCCTCAAATATTTTCTCTACGCTAACTTTGAAGGCTCTAAGGGGTTTCACAGAGATGAATGGGATATTTGTTGCAAAATTAAAAAAATGGGAGGATTAGGCCTTCCTAGTGTCAAACTCCAAGCTACTGCCCTTTGTGTCAAGTGGATTATTCGTTCCCTTGAAGGAGAGGAAGCTTGGAAGATCTTTCTTTACCATTGTCATTCTCCACCCTTTGAACTACATAATCTCATCAATCTGAGGGAGATGCCTGGATGGCAAAGGGGATGTCCATGAATTTGAATTGTCCTCCAAGTTGAATCCAATACTGGTACTTCTACAACCACGTCGGTAAGGGAATGTTAGATTGCTTGTAGCATTGAGTTTTCTTCCATTGAATAGAAGATCCATAGGCTAGGCAAAAAATGTCTAGACATTTGATGGCATTGAAAACAAAAACCTCTTCTTTAACAAGATGGAGGAAGGAATCACAAACAGTGTATTGACCATCTAGGTCTGGGAGTGAGGGAGGGAAATACCTTTAACTAACCTTCTAGAAGTGTAGTCAGCGAAGACCTTTTAGTTGTGTCACGTTTCCTTTTTCAAATAAAGTAAAAATAATAAAGTAAATTTTTATTTAGGTGTCAAGTGACTTTTTATTAAAAAGTGAGTTTAATATTGCTTTATTATTATAAAAAAATAAAATAAAAGGTGACTTTCCAAATAAAACAAGTCAACATCAAATTAGAAGATGGATAGTTACTTTTAGGGTTTTTCCTTGGGAAAAGGGTCAAGTGAACTTTTAAAAAGGTGTTTGGGGGTGATTTGGAAATCATCTTTTGCCTATTATCAATTACACTTTTGCAAGTTTGAGCATCTGCTTCAGCTTTCAGCTTCCGAGGATGAAAACCCTCCGGTGGATAAGGAGACTTGAAGATGAAAATCCTTCGGTCTTGTGAGGTGGTTCCATTCAAGAACTACAATTGTGCTTTCAAATCAGGGTATCGTCAGAATTCGGCATTGGGAGAATCATCAGGGAGATTTATCATATTTTCAGCACTTTCCAAGATTCGTGCTAGGGTTTTTGATTAGCCATACCAGCTAGGGTTGCAACCATACATCCCTCCATTGCTGATGTCATCATTTTCAGCATTAAATCCATTCGTTATAGTGACAGCAGCCCTAAATAAGATTGCTACAGTGTTGCTACAGCCATACTGGGGTTTCAGACCTATCATTTCATATTTCTGGACATTGCTGGCAGCTAGGGCATCATTCTTTAGCCATCTGTACATCATCTCCAGCTAGCCGTACCTCTCATTCAATCATTTTCAACTTGTGACATCATCATCAACCAACTTGGATGCCATTTCCAGCCAACCAATTCATTTGTACGTCAGCCATACAAGCACAGGTTCTACCCTTAGGGTTCGCTGTTTGTAAATGCCAAGTGGACATTAAAATCTAGGGTTACAATTCTGAATTTTGCATACATAATTTCAGCTAGGGTTTCAGTCAGTATATTCTGTAATGTACTTTGCATTGCAATCTGATTTCAGTAAAAATTTTGCTCTTCATGGGTGTTCAACAACTTTAATTATTTCTATAAAATACAAAGTTAAAATGGATTTATCCTTAATATAAAATGAAACCCTAAGATAAGCAATGGGGTGTACATGATAGAGCATTCATGTCTTAGGCCATACTTCGGAGAAGTGGGTGGATCGATTCAAACCAAGATTAAAGAACACGATAAAGATATTAAATATGACATGACCGCAAACTTTGCATTAACAGAGCATTCTTGGGAAACTAAACATGATATTTGTCTTGTTAAGGCAATAGTTCCAGCTGGGGAGGATCACTACATCAGATGACATCTGAGGGAAGCTATTGAAATCGCTCAACACGGTAACAACATTACTAGAGATAATGGTTTGAACATTTAAGCTATACTTGGAAACTGTTGATCCATAACTTAAGAAAAGACTAATCCTATTAGTTGATAACTTAAGCCTTAGATCTGTAATTTTTTGTTTACTCAAGACATAGCATAGTGCTTTTATAAAAGGGTTGTTTTAGGTTTAGGCCGTTAAAGCTTAGAACATGTTTAGTTATTATTAAAATACTAAAAACTATAATATTTTTTAATGGTCGACTTGGTATGTAACATCAAAAATATGTTGTAAAAGGGTGAAAGCAATCCACATACTAACCATTGATCCAAATATCCCTCTGGATGTTAGGCCTGAAACATTGGTAAATAAAAGAACATGTTTGCATCCAAATAAGATTATTGAAATGTTTTCCTGTGAAAAACTCAAGGCTTTAATGACCATGTTTATCAAAATGGATCAAGGAAGGTGCTACATCTTTTAATTTTGAGATAGAAAGTGTGTGGGGAGTGATTGTCAGAAATGCTTTAAGAATACACATCACTGGTCATTATTTATTTCAATTCTCATAGCTGTTGCATTCTGTATTGATCTGTAGTCATAGTGATCATAGGCGTGGAGCTAGAGGGAGCGGGAGTAGGATTTCTCCAATGCTCACAGTGATGGTGATGCTCCAGTAAGGAAGCATGCAGGAGATCTGACTTCAGGGACTGGGCTTACAGTGATCTCTGTGTGCATACAGTTTTCAAAAAGTCCCTTTTTGTCTGTTCTTAGTTTAGGATCCCGTAGAATTTTGATCAGAGCTACAGTGGATTATTTTTGTGCACCTCTGTTGGGTCAATTTGGGTGGTATAAGAAGATTCTCGCAGTTAAAATATGTTTGGGTTTAGTAATTAGCATTTTGAGTATGATAGTTACTGCAGGTCAATGTTTATTTCTCGAATTTAGAGGCTTCAATTGTTGCATTGCTTGATGGTAATTTTAATTTTAATTTTCTATGTGGGTGAGAATCCGGATTCAACCCCTATTACATCAAAAGAAGCAAATAACTAACAAAATATTTTCAAAAGTTGAAGTTGCAGTGGCTTTCCACTGCAAAACAGATCAAATGGTAGGACAAGATGTACAGCTTAACTGCCAAAAATACTACATGCAAAACTGGTTGCATAATGTTCTGGTTCAAATATTTGACATACACATCATAGAGATCAAGGTTTTGACTGATACCTGTTATAATATTTTCGAGCTTGGAAACAAATACCCTCTGATCCTCATATTAGAGGTCATTGTTTGAAACTGGTTGAGAGAAGCTTTTTCATTTGGTTGAAAATCAGTCCTTGTTTAATGGCAATCTGATTGAGGTTTTTATCTTTGTGTTTTATTGAATTTCCTATGAAATTTAGATTAAATGTTATGCCTTTGGTCACTTGTGTCAGCCTAGCTTTTCTCACTCTATGACTGATAGTGGTTTAAAGAGTTATATTTTCATTATATAAACTGCTAAAAAGCAGCTGATTTGAGTGTGCTTGCAATGGTGGTCACGTTAAACCATTTGTGTTTCTATAAAATATCTACTTTATTCTGATGGTTAATTTATTTCTGACATGTTAGCATGCAACTATTTTCTGCATTATATCTGAGTTATGACCATCCAGTTAAAAGTTTCTCAGTGTAGCAATGTGGTTTCATGTAAAAATGCCTTGTTGGCTATTTATTCTGTCATCAGTATTCTGTTCATGCAAGCAGCGAAGATGCTTGCATATAGCTAATTAATGTAAATATATCCTTTACATGCTTTCTATGATTAACTATATCTTGCGGTGTATGTGTGGCTTGTTCAAGCAGTCAGAAATTTGGAGAAATAGCTTTCTGTGCTATCACTGCGGACGAACAAGTTAAAGGCTATGGGACTAGGCTAATGAACCATTTGAAGCAACATGCACGTGATGAGGATGGACTTACACACTTCCTTACATATGCCGACAATAATGCTGTTGGCTACTTCATTAAACAGGTACTCTATTCTACAGTGTTGCACGAAGACTCGTCTCCTACCAACAGAGATGTGTCTTGGAGACTGTTTCTTGTCTTTGAGACTCACATTTCAGTGTTTTTTTTAATATATTTTGTACTCAGTACCTTAGATATGATGAAATATCAAAAAAAAATTTCAATATACTACTCATCTTTTGTCAACATGTAATTACTTTACCTTAAAAAGTTATTGTTTTTCTTAGGCTATATTAAGCTGTATAATTTTTTTCTCTCTTAATTTTACTTTTGTGTGTGTGTGTGTGTATTTGCTCTTCACGTACCTGTCTCCTATTTTTCTGAAAAATGTCATACCCATCCCTGTCTCCTTTTACTGGTACCCATACTTGTATGCATACCAGTCTCTTGGTAACTATTGTATGCTCTCTTATTTGGTGCCATGCTTCATGGGTACTAAAGTTGTTATTTTTGTACTTAAGCTATTTTCCATAAGAGATCGTGCCATGATTTGAATTAAGTCGGAAGTGTTAATGCAAAAAAGTGCTGGTTGATTCTTGGGTATTAATTCATTTCTAGACAAAGGTAATCACCAAGTCCATCACCATCAGCACGAGCATTCACTCACCTCAAAGTTGCATTGCTATATAGATCACCTTAAGTCAATCAATTCCAATATCTCAGGCTCGCACAGTCATTGATTAAGCAATGTTTCACATATCAACTCGATGCCGACTGATCCTTAAGAGTGTCGATAGGAGGGGTTAGTCTAAGCTATGCTTTACATATAAAATGGAAGTAGGGGTTTGTCCCTCTTATACATGTCAAACATCAATAATTGCACGATATAAGATGCTATATTTTGTAATGAGGGTATGGAGCATTAGTACACAATTTTACAGTGCATCATTATTTTGTCAAACTGCCAAATTCTTTCATACCTAAATGATTGGAGTGATCATAAGATACCCAAATTAACAAACACCCTAATACATATTTAGGTCTCAATAATTATGACTTCACAATTGTACAATTTTAATTGGACTCAATTATAACTTGAACATGTTTTTAAATGTGGGCAGATGCAACTTAAAACTTGTGGGCTCCATCAACAACTCTTTGGAAGTGACCTATTACATAAAGACCTCCACTGACCATAAAAGACTCATAGGTGGAGACTTGCCGATAACTCTCAATGTTTAGGAACTTTTGAGTACATAACTTGAAACAAATTTGTATGGATTGAACTTTGAACTTTTGAGTACAGTTTTTTTATAAGTTAATAAGTCCTGCGAAACTCCCACTTTTAATCTTTGATTACATGGATTGAGATTAGAAAAGCCATAAAGCATGTAGGACTAACCCAAGTACACATGTAGTACTTACTTTGATGCAGGGTTTAAACATGAATTACAAGGTAGTCCTTTCTACTCACTGAAGTTCACATTGTTGTGCACCTATACCAAATAATTTTTTTATCATATTGCAATGAGCTATTTGTTTTACTTATTTTGTATCTAAGCAATGTAAAATAATGTAAAACTATGCATTAATCAGATTATGCAAAATATAGCAATGAATATATGAATCTGAATTGAAACGTGTTGAATATATATTGCACTATTTCAATTTAGAATTGACAAAGCAAGAGAGAGAGAATCTACTTAGTAGATTCTGATTGTTTGTCACTCACAAAAGGTGTCTTTGTGCCTAGAAATTCTTTGTGATTGCTTCATCAGTGGCTCAAACTTGAAATAGAGGCTGAAGACCTCTCTGGACATTGTTGACAAAGTCTGATCCTTGTGGTATTTGGCAATGTTGGGAGGTTACTGATAGTGTCCCTGTGCACTTTGAGGGTCTCTAACCCCTGAGATTCCTATGCTTGTGCCTGAAAATAGTTCTTATGTGTGCACATGCCTTTGGTCATGTGCAATAATTTTTGTTTTCCTTCTTCGTCCAAATCCTAGTTGTGCTTTCAACCACAAGATGCCTTTTAAAAAGATGTTAGTATTTTGGGTTGGACAACCTCAACTGCTCCTCGTTGAATGACTAAGCATTGTCTACGTTCCAATACTCCAAAGAGGGTTCAAATCACACGTAGATCTCCCACTTATGTGTGTGTGTGTGTGTGCAACATCATGAACAATCTAGAATGTAATGCAATGTTTTGATCTTCGACACTTGGCACCATGCAACCACCATGCAAATTTGACTATGTGTATTCGGACTTGGCCCTAGGGATTGCTCCTTGAAGGTTTTGAGATGTGTTTTCCTTTTGATAATGTCTCAAGAGAGTTCTAATTGATTCCTCAAGTTTCCAAGTGATTCTTAAGGTGATGACCAAGTGAGTATAACCTTAGGAATGATTTGTATTTATAGATGACTCTTTTTTAATTATCACTATAACTGACCTATGAAATGTGTCTAGGCCAACCTAATGGAGGCTTCCCAATTTGAAAAGTATCCATGGAGTGCTCTCAGACACTACCATTATAGGTAGACCTCTGTGGTAACCAACACTGTCTAGGGGTTACTGGTAGTGTCTTGGAAGTGTAAAACAATGATCTAAAATATGGAGAAGGTCTATATAGGATTTTGAGATGTCCTTGTATAGACTATGCTGATCCAAAGTAAGTGTATTTGGTGAATGGTGGTGGCCAAGACAATAGAGGGGTAGATAGATAGAGGGAAAGTGTGCTCAAGAGTCAAATGTATGTGCATTGTCCAAGTATGTCAAAGTATGTCAAAGTTGATGTTGCCAAAGTGATTAATACCAAATTCAAGTGTCTACACTATTTTGTCTACAAGTGCAAGAATAATGATGTACCACATAGTATATGTTATGTTGGGATATGCACCCTTGGCAGGTTCATTGTATCTAGTGAATGTGGTTATGTAGGTGGCTTGTGTATGAAGCTATTCCTTTTTTTATAAAATAGGGGTTTACTCCCTCTCTATGTAATTCGTCCATCTATTTTTCATGCCAATATAATACCTATTTTGGAGAAGTGCTTTCTTATTTTCTAGATTGTAGGCATAGAACTTGAATGCTATAAATATGACACACCGGTATTATTTAAGACCTATAGAGGATAATTAACACACTTTCTTTCTTTTGCAATACTCATACTCTGATGACTAGGAGATTATTTTAATTAGTTAAAGTGATTTTAGGGTGGCTTTAAATAATCATTAACTAGAGTTACAATTTTCCAATGTTATCATTTTCAGACTGTAATTGATTTAATTATTTTAAAGATCTTGTGATTCACTCCTACAGGTTCAATTTGTTAGTGGGCCGAAAATTCTTAAAACATGCACAATGTATCAAATCATTTTGCAAGTAGAATACATACAAGAAACAAAAATAGACTTATTTAACAATGATTTTATTCATTTTAAATTTATAATGTATTTATTTATGTTTTTCGTTTGAAAAGTATAATGTTGTATTTTTATTGTCTTAATATTGTAACTTGAAAACTCTTCCTAGTGAAAAACTGGAACTTATCTCCATTCAAAAAATACACAGCTGCATATTTAGACATAGCAATTTTGGAGGAACCTGTCTTGTAGACAATTCTTGGGCTCCAATGAATCTTGGCCATTGATCTGAATCAGATAACATTGATGCTACCGATGGTTACTATTAGCTCCCTTTGATTTTTCATATGCGGTTTTTTCCAGAGTTCTAAGCCTAGACCCGTAGTGAAGCACTTGGAAGTATGGCTCTTACCTAGTTAAATTCCTGGATCATGGGTGACATGGTAAGCATCCAAGTTTTCAAGCATCTAGGGGGCAACGAACAATTTAACTGTCAATTGGTTTAGCAGATTTCCGTATTCTGGATAAACACTGATTAAATGCTTTTAGAGTTTTCAAGGAGATATCTCATTTCACAAAATCGTGTGGTGCTTGTCTAGGCTCTGATATGCAGCATTCTCAGGTTTTCTGGCACACTCATATTTCTGAATAAAGTGGCATTTTGCTTTCCATTTCTAAGACCCCCACATAATTTTGCTGCTAGTTCCAAAGATAAGATACCTCAAACTTAACTTTTTAAAACTCAAATCGGTGGGTTCAGCAAGTCCACACATTCATCCGTGGATCCAAGGTTTCGAGATGCCTTTGGGACATTTCTCAAATGCATAAATGTTTTGATTTATCATACTTGCGGGCCAAAAGATATAATGATTTTTATATTTTGATTTATCTAAGAAATCCCCTTCTTGGGGTTTCACACTCTCCACTCTTAAATGCATAAATGTATATTGATTTCTCATACTTGCCTGCCAAAGACTTCATAACTTTTATATTTTGATTCATTTATGAAATCCCCTTCTTGGGGTTTAATACTCTTGATGGCTTTGTAACACCTTGGAAATGCTCCATTTTGACATTGATTATTGGATCCTCAAATAAGAAAAGACTTTTAGATTTTTTCAAGCTTAAAAATACTTGAATACACATTGGGAACCTAGTTCCCCGAATAAATGATTTTTGTAAGTCCTTATACTTGGCCAATTTTTATACTTTAACTTTTGGTGTTTTTGAAGGAACTTCAACATTGCATCAAATGCATAATTGGACATGAATCCCTAGACGCCGAGGTACAAGAAAGCATGGATGGCATAATCGATGAGTAACTGCTAGTTGGTCGGTTACTTGCCAAGAAAACCACTAGGCGAATAACTGCCACTTGAAACTGCAAAAATTGAAAAACCGCAAATGTTTTTTAACCGGCGAGTACTCTCCGGTTACTTGCGACATTTTTTTTTTAACTAGCGAGTGCTCTCCAGTTACTTATGAGTAATTGATGAGTACTCACCGGTTACATTTAGATAACCGGACAATATATAAATAAAATAAACATTTAAGTATAAGAAACCGTCTAGTTTCTTATACTTTAGGTTATATTTTATTTATATACTTTCATGATGTTTGAGAGTGGTTTTGGACCTCTAGGAGCTATAATGCAAATTCTAGGTTTTGGAGGATCATATGATATTTCAGACTCAGTTAGATTCCAGGGTTTCAGGGTTTCAGACTTAGCCATATTTCAGGGTTTCAAAATTTCAATGAGACAATCATAGGAGGGATGAATGCTGCATGAAGGGATGTAGGTATGCTAGAATAGTGTGAGAACATCTCTCGCAAAGTGCCACAAGTCGAACCGACCCCATTACCTATGCATAGATTAAAACTGATACCGTGATACTTATACAAGAATCTACAAGTACAAATTACAAGAATCTATATTTTTCTCTTCTCTACTCTGAAAAATATAGATTCTTGTAATCTGTACTTGTAGATTCTTTTACAAGTATCATGGTATCAGTTTTAATCTATGCACAGGGAATGGGGTGGGATCGACTTGTGGCACTTTGTGAGAGATGTTCTCATACTATTTTATCATACCTACATCCCTTCATGCAACCTTCATCCCTTCTATGATGTCTCTCTAAAATTTTGAAATCCTGAAATATGGCTAACTCTGAAACCCTGGAATCTAAGTTTGAAATATGATAGGATCCTCCAAAACATAGAATGGGGTGGGATTGACTTGTGGCACTTTGTGAGAGATGTTCTCATACTATTCTATCATACCTACATCCCTTCATGCAACCTTCATTCCTTCTATGATGTCTCTCTAAAATTTTGAAATCCTGAAATATGGCTAACTCTGAAACCAGGGAATCTAAGTTTGAAATATGATAGGATCCTCCAAAACATAGAATTTGCATTATAGCTCCTAGAGGTTCGAAACCACTCTCAAACATCCTGAAAGTATATAAATAAAATATAACTTAAAGTATAAGTTTACGTCTAGTAAACTTATACTTAAACATTTATTTTATTTATATATTGTCTGCTTCGGCGAACTTCAAGTATTTTTTGCCTTTGTCAGTTATTCCCGGTTATTTGACCACCCTTGTCGAATAACCACCAATTACCCAAAATCCCCCCTTGGCAAGCACTCGCCAGTTACGGTGATGCGAACTATGCAAGAAAGGGTTAGAAAATTTCTAAAAATTTAGAAACCTTCTGCATGCATTAAATATTTAATTGTGAACGGGACCTTACCCACTTGGGGGTTTTTGGTCCCCAAAAAGTTAATTTTGAGTGAAACTTGCTGTCACTTCTCAATAGTGTACTATTTTATTTTTTTGGGAAGCTTTTTACTTGGCAGATCTCCATATATTTCCTCAGACTGTTCATGGTATCTTGGAATTTCTTCTACAAATTAGTGTCTTTATCCATCTTAGTCCACACATACAAAAATGAAATCCTCCATGGAGGGAAACAATGGCATTGAACCTTCTTCGTCAAGCACAATTGGTACAAATAGCTTTAAATTTTCTACATTCACAATGTCATAACTAGCCATGTATGGAGGCAAGTCAAGCTTGGGGTATTGGCTCCAATCTATTGCAAAGCTTTTAAACTAAGAAGACGGATCCTTCACCCTAGGGGGACTGACCCTAGTACGGTGTGTATCGGCCCTGGTTCAATTCGTTCTTTGGCCTTGCTCGGGTACATGCCGACAGGACCGGGTACAGTTGAGCTCATTCTTGGATGAACCCGGGCATACCCAGCCCTGGCAGGACAAACAGGAGCTAAGCAGAACCCACAATATAAAGTGGGCCAAATATTTTTTATTTTATTTTATCTGTTTTCGCTTCAAAAAAGTTGACTTGGACTTTAAAAAACAACTGAAAACTAATAAAAATCATGTGAAAAAGCTAAAAGACATTTATTTTGTCAAAAGCAAGCAACAACAACACCCTTACCTCTCATGTCACATTTTCTCTCTCACCTTAATTTTCCTTGAATTTTGATGATACATTTGGACTATATACTTGTAGTTCTAAGTTTGACCAGTGACTATTAGTCTATTAATCTATTCAGATTTATACTATGACATTTGACATTAAATTATAGGTAGTGTTTTCAACTGTTTTGTGGTTATGTAACTTATTTTATTTACTCTATGCATATTATGTGGTTATTTTTTTTATTGTATGGCAGTACGCAAGCTGTATCCGGGGCAAAGGGAAATTTGGTGTACCAGTACCAGGATTAGCTACTTAGCTTTTAAAGGCCATACTAGATTGGCATCAAATTTTGGCATTCTCCTTTAAGGCTTTTCTTAATGATGTATGACCATGATTGATCCCCCACTTCAACGTGATGAGTTGATCTGCTCTGATCATGACATTATTTTCATCTCTATTGAGCTCTTTGTAATTCTTCTTGTACTTGTATGTGAGCTTTCTGATTTCTCTCCATGAATGTAACTGCCTTCAGCTGCTCATCTTCATATGCTTTAAAATCATCGTCACATTTGAAAATGATAAGTCAAGAGCAGTTTGGGAAATAAACCTAAATATTTCTGAAGTGTAGACCAGTTTGTGCATATATGCATTTCTATGTTGCAATAGTAACTATCAGATATAGGGGATATTTTCATCACAAGTTTTTGGATGCTTCTGAAGTTCTGTTTGTAAATTGTCAAAAAATACGCCAATGTTTTATTCATGACTTTAAGACTCACTATGTGCTAGTGTGAAATGTAGTGCTTTTCAACTTTGCATCCATCATTCTATAGAGTTTTCCAAAAGTGGCTTAAGAATCTATTGTGTCTGTCATAAGTAATGGATTCTTGCAAACCAAAATGCACCCACATGATTGAAGAACAGTTCAATGCCTCTGGTCTAGTGATTTTTAATTTTACAAGGTATCAAAACCACCATTATACTGAATCTATCAACCAATGACAACTGAATAGTCATGTCTTTGTCTTGTCTTTGGTATCCTTCAATGAAACCCTTGGAAAACTCTTCCATGGCTGACTCGGTACATGCATGGTGTGTGAAGACTTGAGTTTTTATTTGCTTGTTTTGAAGTGATTTAAAGTTAGCATCCCGTGATTAATTTCAATACATTGACCTGCATCTAGAACGGCATACATATCTCTATAAATTAAACAATATTATTTCATAACTCCACAGTGTCTTTCTATTATAGACGTATGGTCTTCACTTGTGAAGACCATGTCGCTGTCTCCTTCAGGAATACAAAGCTTTTCATTCTAATACAACAGTTCTTGAATAATAAATGCAGTCTTCAACTCTTTCTGCTACAATGCTACCATGATGGGACAAAAAGTCTCAGTTATATTGCTCTTTAAATTCTTCACAAGGAAGGGGCTTCAATTGGGAAATTATTGAGTGCTGAGGCTGTTATTTGAGGACACTTGGATGAAAAATCTGCTATCTTATTCATGATTCTCTTCTTGTATTTACTAACAAGACTGAGCAGTTGCAAATAGGACATCCACTTGTGACATACTTGCTGCAATTTGGTCTGTATTTGCATGAATTACCAGGGCTTGTGGTCTAAATGGATTAGTGTCTCTTCAACAAGAAAATATGGTCTCCAATGCTTTACTGCCTGATGTAGATTATATAAGTTTCTGTCATATATTGGGTAATTCACAACTACTCTTGAAAAAGTTTATGATTGATAAGCAATCGGTCTACCCTTTTGCATTGAGCTATTGCCCAAAGTATAGTGTGGGGCATTCAACTCTCTTTCAAAATGCTTTTACAGGTTTAGAAGTCCCCTTATAGGTGCTTCGTACATATTCAAAGATTTAAATTCTGCTTCCTATTTCCTTCTCCAGCCAACTCCTTTTGTCATTGTATTTGGTGGAGTTGAAATGGTTGAAAAGTGAGATATAAATCAATGGATATATTAACATGCTTCAACTAAGAAGTATAATCTGGATCTACATACAACCATAGGGAAATACAGTAATATCAACTCAAATATATTCGATTCTCTATATATTCAAATCATTACAAAATATGTTTGAGGATACATATTATTAGAAGAGAGGAGTACATTATATAATTTGATTTCCTCCTTTATTCAGGGAGTCAGTGTTCATCCTCAATCCCTAAGATATCTCTCGACCTTCCTCAAGATTATCTCTCAAGAGATATCTAATACAATTTTATATACAAGCATAATGAATGTCAGCACTAGATACCCTAACATTCTCCCCCGTAGTGCGAACATGGGGAGAACATTATCCTGTACTACAACTACTGCCAATTTCGAATGATGGTTTTTCACTCGGTTAACCACCAACCTACAAACATCAAATGGTTTTGCACTCGGTTTACCATCAAACTACAAACAAAAGATGGTTTTACACTCGGTTTACCATCAACCTACTTACAAAGGATGGTTTTACATGTGGTTAACCAACAACCATGAACACATGATGTTACAATACTTTTAGTCCTCATCACTATCTTACCTTAAGGGATTACATAGAAAATTTTGTTCACTTATTACAATACTTAAACAGGCATGGACTTTTGTTCTTATTCAAACACATACTATGCTGAAAATATAAAATATCTAAATGCGCCATTATAGCAAGAAGCGCCCCTTCGTTAGTGGCCAATGAGAAGTGTAGAAAGCCTCCATCGTCCAGTATCCTCCAAGCTCTAATGGGTGATGCTCACTTAATACAGATATTCCTCAGCATTATAACCACTGTCATCTTTCGTTGGTTCTTCATTTGGTTCTTCCTCGCTAGATGATTCTTTTTCATTGACCACATTTGCTTCATTTGTTTTAAGCTTTCCTTTGAATATATCATTATCTCGAGTTTTGCAGAACCATGATGTGTGCCCTTTTTTCTTTCAATAGAAACATTCAACTTCTTTGTTTTTGTTAAACTTTCTACGATTCTTTGAGTACATAACTGTTTTTACTTTTACATCTTCTGAAATCCTTTTTTCTTTTGCTATGGGAGTTGAAATTATGTCTTCTAGGGACTGTGATGGCATTTGATGAAGAGTGAATACAACATTGTTATATTTAGAAGACAAGCTGTTTAACAGAATGGCCTTAGCATCTTCATCATCAACTGAAGCTTTTATTTTATGATTCTTTGAGTACATTACTGTTTCTACTTCTATATTTTCTGAAATCCTTTTTTCTTTTGCTATGGGAGCTGAGATCATGTCTTCTAGGGACTGTGATGTCATTTGACCAAGAGTGAATACAACATTGTTATATTTAGAAGACAAGCTGTTTAACAGAATAGCGTTAGCATCCTTATCATCAACTGGAGCTTTTATTTTTGCTGTCTCATGAGAGATCTGAGTTCATTTATATGACTGGACATTGTGCTTCCTTATTCATTTTCAATTTGAATAAGCGTAACTTTAAAGAAAATTTAGCATTAACTGCTTTAGTCCCAAACAACTTATTTAGATTGTCTCAAATTTTAGTAGATGATTTTTCCAAATCTGCAATGTAGTTCGAAATTTGAAAGTGCAAGACCAATAATAGCTTTGGCCTTATCATCTCTATTATTCCATTCCAACAATTTATTTGCATCTATGGGCTGTGTTTTTTTTCCACTAACTATTCTCCACAAGTTTTTGTTCATTAGTTGCATTTTGAATTTTAACTTTCCATGTGTGAAAGTTAAAACCAGTAAACTTTTCAAGTGAAATATCCATCTTTAAAATGACCAAGACAACAACAGTGGATGTGGATTACCCCGAAAATGAGTCCGTTACAAAATTTGACTAAGACACAAAAAATGATACTTGACACTTTTTGAATTTTTGACATAAACGACCAAAAAACTAATGACTAAATCACTAAGGGACTTGCCCAAACCTAATAAATTAACACTATAGTAACCAAATGACTTAAGATCTTGGACCAACTAATATAATACAACCTAAACTTTTGACATTAAATACTATAGGCTCTTTATAAAATAAAGACCAAAATTGAGAGTATAAACTCGACTCCTAAAACTTGTTTAAAAAAAAAGGCTTTTCTTTAGATATAATGCCACTAGGACGTATTGATTAAAAACTAAGATATAATAACATGACTAAAATATAAACTAACTTTATTTAAATAACGACGACTAAAACAAAACTTTAACATGAATAAAGAAACTATTTATATTGTATTGACACAACTCAACTGACCTTGATGGCATGCATTGAAGACAAAGAATCACATCTTGCATGAATTGGTTTTGTAGGTATTGACGTCACAAAAGTTTGTCGATCCAAAATTTGATGCCACAGTTGAATGGATTCCGTGGTGGAGACACCAAAGAAGAGACGTGGTTGGAGCGGTTGGAGCTTGGCATGGAGTTTTGTAGGATCGGTTGGAGACAATGAATATTGCTCAGAATTGGGTAACGAACAAAGCTGCTGAATATTGCATGGAGAGCTCTGTAGCTCTATCAAAAGCGTGATTGATGGTGCATAGCAGAATGAAATAACACCTCCTTAGATCTGACCTGTTACGGGATATGCCATGATATTAACACCTCTGCTTGACTCTCCTCTAGATTGCTGAGTGGTACGGAGTCACCAATAGTCTTTTCAATGGAAGCAATGCAAAGAACAAAACAAGAATGGTAGGCATAATGTTTTTGAAATATGTCCAGAATTATGACGAACTCAAGCCGTGGAGTGGACAGTGAAGCCGATCGAGGACTGATGGAGATTGAAGAATCTTAATGACTTCACACTCCTTCGTCATGTATGGCGCTATTCAAAATGACTCTCATGGCTAGATTATTAGGGCTCTAATACCAGATAAGAAGGATAATCTAGATCTGCATACAACCATAGGCAAATATAGTAAAATAAACTCAAATATATTTGATTCTCTATATCTTTAAATCATTACAAAATATGTTCGAGGATACATATTATTAGAAGAGAGGAGTGTTGTCAATTTGGAGTTGCACCATGAAACGAAGACATGTTGAAATGGTTAATCCTCTCTCCAGTTGAAACAATGGGATCTTCTCACGAGGGTGCCTCAATGGTGAGAAGAACCTCTAGAGAAGGCTGGTTCCTGTAAGATGTATCAATGCGGATCTCTACTCTGTAATGCGGACTACCTTGGAAAAAGGAGAAAGAAACTTGAAAGGGAAATCCTACCTAATGACGGTGATACAACAGAATGTTGATCTACTCTACTTGAAACCTTGAACACTGAATCAAACAAGGGAAAATAAAGACCTTTGATTTCAATTGATCACTATGCATAAGTATTTCATGAAAAGGTTCGATCCAATGACAAAAACGTGAGGAAAAACGATGGAGAGAGGTCTAATACAAGACACTTTGCAGCCACTTAACATCCACTTACAGATTCAACAAAAGACATAAAACACTGAACATGACATGCATAACATGTTGAGCTAACAACTAGGTACGAATAAGAATTTGGGAAGGGAGAGAAATCTACCACGTATGCAAATTGCTGAATGAATGCACACTATGCTAGCACTTGAAATCTGGAAGTATAGTCCTTCTATTGATTGAAGAGGTTACACAACTCACCAATGGCAGAGTCTGGTCTTACCAAGAGAGGGATGGATTTTACAACGTTGAAAAGCCATTAATATAAAAAATTACAAAAAATCAAGAGATTGGCGTTGGAGATAAGGAGAGGAAGTTAACTCTTCATTAGCCCAAGTCCAACTTGCGTTGCATGAGTCTTCCAAATTTGTCTTTCTTTGGCTTATACTTGGCTGTCTTGCATGAAGAATCCTTGGCATTGAAAAAAAAGGAAGACAAGCTTTGGATGCATGAAATTTACAAATAGATGTCTTGACTTGAAAACTAGTCAACTACAAAACAAGAGTAGTCAAAATCACTTGAACTGTTGTAATGTTTGAAAGTCTCCCCTTTGCATGAAATCAATGCAAATGCCAAATTAAGAATTGTGTTTGAACCGTCGGAACGTTTCGAGCTTTGAGACAAACGAGAGTGTGTGCATGGAATTTCTGGCTGTTTGAAACGTTCAACGCTTTGCCCATTCATCATGCAAGACAACTCTATTTTCAGAACTAAAGCATGCTTGTTTTTTTAAACGCATTCACTTCGTTGGAGTCACGTTAGTCTGTGCATGATCTTTGTTCATCCTGCCTTTGTCTTTATTTTGCATTTTTTTTATTCGCTGTTCATGCTTATGTCCATGTTCAGTTCTGCTCAGTCTTTGCTCGTACCTCTATTTATGCATTTGTCTTACTTTTTGTTCAGCTTTGGCTTAGTCCTGTTTGTATTTTCTCTGGGTTTTCCCGTGTTTTGCTTTAATTTGGGATTTAGACTTTATTTTAGTTTTCGTCCTTTGAACAAATTGTCCAAAGGACTCTTTGTCTCTTTTCTTTCCCGGGCTTGGCATTTCCTTTTTTTTTTTTTTTGGCCTTAGCTTACGCCCTTGTTTTTTCTATCGGATTTTTTGTCGTCCCGAATTTCTCGGATAAAAAGTCCGAAAGAATTTGTTTCCTTGCCAACTTTCCCGAATTTATTCTTTTAGGCTCTTATGTCTTGCCCTTTGGTTTTCTTCGGGCTCTTGTTGACTTCATATTTCTCGTGGATTTCCTGTTTGATAATTATTTCGAAGGATTTCCTTAAATTTTCTCATTTCTTTTTTGCCTTTGTTTTTTTTAATTTCTATCGAGCTTTTTTCTCGCGTATATCTTCCGTCGGACCTTTTCCAAGAATTTCCTTCGGACAAATGGTCTAAAGGAAATTATTTTCTGTTTGAAGTGTCCCTTGCTTTTATGAAGGTGCCCTCCACAAGGGCTTATGCTTCCCAACATTGCCTTTCGGGCTTTTTGATTTGGTCTTGTTAGTCCCTTGGGTGCCTTCCGCAAGAGCAAGGTTCTTCTAGAAGTGCCCTTCGAAAGAATTGTAAAGGTCCACTTCGCCGACCAAGTGCCCTCCGCAAGGACTTTTTTGCCTTCAAAAGTGCCCTTCGGAAGAATTGTAGGACACCCGGGCTTTTTGAAGGGCACCCAGGCTTTTTTGAAACTGTCCTTCGGAACTTTTATCTTGACTTTAAAACCATAAAGTGAACCAACCCGAAGGGTTACATACCCTTTGGGAATTTTGAATTGGACTTTCTCGAAGGGTAGAGACCCTTCGGGTCGTCTCAACTGTGCGTTTCTTTTTTTCTTTTGGACAAAAAATCTGAAGAAAATAAGCTTTTGAACGACTGCCACTTAGTCTTTTTTTGGACTTTTACATAGTCTTTTGAGAGCTCTTTCTCTCGGACATAATGTTCGAAGAAATAGTCTTATAGCCCGAAAAATTCCTTGGGAAGACAAAATAACTAAACTTACAATGTGTATGTCTTCGCTGTATTTGTACATTTGGCTGTAATCAAGAAAGCTCCTTGGAAACCTCTGCACGACTAAAATTCACTTGGCTGTAGATGGCCACTTGGGTGGCTGTAAATGCTCATTTAAGGACCTCAAAACTGATTCACAAGACAAACTTGGCACCATAGCAAAGTTCCAAAGTATAGGGGTGACAATTTGCCTTGTGGGGGGCAAAATTGTCAACATTCTTGGCGACTTTGCTGGGAAGCATGCCTGCTATGCTAGAGAACTGAGACCATATAGATGCTATTCGAACTCCCAAATGGTGAACCTGATTTTTGATTGAAAATCTCCTCCTGACCTTGGTTGAAGTAACCTTTCTCCCTTAAAAAGGAAGCGAAAAACACGAAAGCAGGAAAACTAAGAAGCAAATGTGCAAACAAGCACTTATTGGACAAAATTGAAGCAAACTACTTTGCTTGAACAACACTTGGAGGAAAGCAAAAACAACTATGTACATAGAGCTTTGCTCTTCAATAGCAATGTTTCAGATGTATCCCATTGACTGGGATTGGAAGCTCTTGGCTGTCCATCTTGGCAAGTTGGAAGGCGTTGTGGGATTTGCAGCTAGAGATCGTCTATGGGCCACTCCAAAGGGAATCAAACTTCGTGTGCCTTCCTGGTTTGGCTTGATCCTCATCCCACTTGAGGACCAAATCTCCTTCATTGAAGCTTCGTGAGAAAGCTCATTTGTCAAACGTTTTTTTCACCTGTGCATGATGACTTTCCATGGCTAGCATGGATTGATTTTTTGTCTCTTCCAACTCCATAAGTTCTGCATACCTGATTTTCATAGGCTCATTCTCCAACAACACAAGTTGATGCATTAGTTCTAAAGCTGGAAACTCAAGAGAAATAGGTAATCGTGCTTCCTTACCATAGACTAGCTTGTATGGAGAGTTGGCTATTGACCTCTTGTAGGTGATCCTATCAGCCCATAGAGCTGGCTTCAACTTGAGATGCCATGACCTCTGATTCTATTCAATAGTCCTTCGTATGATCCTTAAGAGGTTCTTGTTTGTAGATTAGCAAGGCCATTTTCTTGTGAATAATAGTTCGATGAAATGCTGAGATAAACTCTGTTTTGGACAGCCCATTGGCTGATCTTGGATCCCACACAAGCCATTGCATTGTCAGAAATAATGGTTGAAAGAACTCCAAACCTAGTAAGCAAACCTGCATAGAAATCAAGAACGTTAGTTTCGTTTGCTTCTTTCAATGCAATTGCTTCCGTCCAACGTGTGAAGTAATCTGTAGCTATTAAAATCCACTTATGCTCTAAACTCGAATGAGGATTAATGAGACCAATAAAGTCCAATCCCCACTGGACAAAAGGTTGATCCACTGCAATTCATTGAAGGGGCAGGATTGCAAGTTTAACTTTTCCTACAAACATAGCACATTGTTTGCACTTCCTAACCCATGTATGGCAATCGTCAAATATAGTAGGCCAATAGTACCCACCTCTCATGATTTTAAGTGTTGTAGTTCTTGTGGAAAAGTGTCCACCATGTCTATCATGGAATTCTTCAAGTAATCTTTGAGTTTGGCTTGGTTCCACACACCTTAGTAACATTCCATTAATATCTTTTTTGAACAAAACACCATCAACGAGCAAGAATGGAATTGATTGCAATCTGATATACCTTCTTTTTGAAGCACTTAGGTGAGAAGGGTAAAAACCATCTTGTAGATAGCTTACCAAATCACGAAACTAGCTTGAAAGTGAGATGTGAACAACAACAATCTCTTCATCATTTGACACTAAAACAACTTCATTAGTTTCTTGCAAGTCCTGAGCTAGATGCTCACAAAGTCCTTTGCCTCTAACCAGCTTTGTAACCTTAATTTCCACGTCATATTCCATTACCTTGGTTATCCAACCCTCTTCTCATTTATGTCTTTGTTCAGAAGAAATTCTTTGATCCCTGGATGAGCAACCATTAAATGTATTTTATTATTAGACAAGTGCCTAAATTTCTTCAGAGATCTTATAACTGAAAGGACATGCTTTTCAACAAAAGAATACCTTGTTTCATACTCCTCCAAACCTTAGCTGTAGAAAGCTATTGGCTGCTCCAAATTTTCATGATTCTGCTGCATAAGAATGCCTGAAATGGTGTCCATATTAGTATACGTATACAGAATGAAATCTTTCATAAAATTTGGATTTAAAAGCGTAGGAGCACTTGCTATGGCTTGCATAACATCTTCAAACCCTTTTACTCCCTCCTTGGACTAGCTAAATTTCTGATTTTTCTTTAGCATGGATGTAAGTGGTTTAACTGCAGTAGCGAAATATGAAATGTATCTCCTTATAAAATTGATTTTTCCAAAAAAAATTTGCAAAGCCTTTTTGCTCTTAGACAAGGAGAGTGCAAGAATGGATTGAATCCTTTCAGAATCTATGTTTAAACCGTGCTTTGAAACAACATGTCCAAGAAGCTTACCTTTATGAACTGAAAATACACACTTTTTAGGATTTATAGATATCCCAAATTGCCTACACCTTTCAAAAACTTGTTTGAGATGAACCATGTGATCTTCTGCATCTTTTGAAAGCACTGTTATATCATCCAAATACACAAGCACAAACTTGTTAAGAAGGCCTTGGAAGGCCATATCCATGGCTCTCTGAAAGGTTGTTCCAGCATTAGATAAATCGAATGGCATTTTTCTGTATGCAAATGTCTCCCATTTAGTTGTGAAGGCTGTCTTGAATTGGTCCTCTTCTTTGACCAAAATCTGATTGTAACCACTATATCCATCCAACAAGGAAAAACTCTCTGAACCTGCAACAAGATGTAAAATTTGTTCTATTGATGGCAATGGATAGTGGTCTTTAAGCGAAGCCCTGTTTAAATCACGGAAATCAATACACAAATGAATCTCACCATTCTTTTTTCGTACTAAAACGAGGTTCGCCACCCAAGTTGAGTGCTTGATTGGAAATATGATAATTGATTTTATGAGCTTGTGAAGTTCAGCGCTCATCAAAGGCTCAAACTTTGGATTGATTGGTCTTTGTCTTTGTCTCACTGGTTTAGTTTTCTCTTCTAACTCAATGGTGTGTTGAGCCAAATTTGGATCAAAACTTTTGAGATCACTATATTGCCATGCAAATATATCAGCAAAACTCATGCATAAATCAATGAAAGCTTTTTTTTGTTGAGTGCATACGTTGCCCAATTTCAAAATTTTACTAGCTGTAATCTCTACATTGGCATAGTGCTCTTTCTTTGTTGACAAAGATGGTTTCTCTTTCCTTAGCTCATCATCTTCACTGAAAATATTTTCAAGAGTGACCAATCCCTTGGGTAGCCTATTCGTTTTCAGTTGTACAATCTGATCACCATATTGTTGTAAGTGTTTTAATTGATTTTTTAAAGAAAACTCAGCGTCTTGTAAAAATCTCACAATTTGATTGTCATTTTCAAACACTTGCCAATTCTCTTGGTTATCCGAAATAGAAGGCCTTACAACTACCTTTATATGTGACTGAAAAATGTCACTTTTTACATCAGTTGGAATGTTAAATTGTGCCCCAATAGCAGCCAACCTATCAATATGTTTATTCCTATCTCTTGGTATTCCCTGAATATTAAAACCCTGAAAATCTTCAAGTAAATCTCAAACTTTGTGTTTGTAAAATTTAAGCAACAGATTCTTACATACATTCAAACCTCTTACTTGGTGGACTACAAGTTCACTATCTCCAAACACTTGCAAACAATTTACTTTCATCTTCGTAGCCCACTGCAAACTGTGGACTAGTGCTTCATATTCAGCAACGTTGTTTGAATAGCCAAATTAAAATTTAATAGAGGAGAAATACCTTTGTTCTGTAGGAGAAATTCACATCATTCCAGCTCCGGTTCCATGCTTATTTCTTGATTCATCAAAGTACAATGCCACAAGCCTTCATTAGATTCGTCTTCTTTGACAAGGGTTGGAATTGGTGCATCGTTTTCATGAAAACAATGCACACCAAGACCTTCATCTTCAATCAACTTGAGGTAGAAGCCCACTCATCAAGAAACAAATCTGGAACTCCATCCAAAGACGAGTCATTTTCTACATCACTAGTTTGTAATATTTCATCTGAGATGATACAATTTACATTGACTACATTTGGCGTATAAGGCTCCATATGAAAACGTGCATTAGGCTTTGAATGAATTGTTACCTTTGTACCATACATGGTTCTGAACAACAAATAAGTCCAATCCGCTGATAAATATCTCCCAATCTTTGAGATGAAGTCCCTTGAAAGACACATAGCAAAATAAGGAGGCAAGTCCACCACTACAACATTCTGCTGAATAGTAACGTTAGGACAAACATGTAATGTCAATTTCAAATATTTGATAATGCCTACCATCTTTGCTGGTGAACCATCCAACTGCAATACCCTTTTAGTATTTGGCTCATAAACAAGATCGAGCTTGTTTGCAATCTATTTGGGCATTACTGTATTGTTAGCTCCACTATCCACCATACAATTATGAACCAAAATATCACCCACTATCAAAGAAAGATAAAAATGGGGAGTTTTCTTAGATTTTACCTCAGTTTTGTCTACCTTTGACATCTTATCTCCTTGCTTCACCTGTTGCTTAGTTGGCTGATCCGAATTTGTCAAGACAACACCTTTCTCAATCGATTTTGGAGACAATTCAAGAGCTAAAAGTTCTTGAATGAGTTTATCCTTTTGCCCTAGAATTGAAAGAGAATCCCACATGCTAATGCTGATGTTAGACTTCTTCATTTGATCTACAATACTGATTTGAGATGCACTAGCCTTTGATTGCGCTTTCTATGGTACTTGCTGCTCACAAATTAGAGGTATTTGTTGCACTTTACTAACCTCTATATTCTGATTTTTTTGCATTGTGGGAGCAACAAGCTGCTCTTTTGTACTTTGAGCAACAATACTAGGATCACTTGAAGTATTTGCTGCCGCTTGGGCTTTCTCAACAACTCTTCTTTTAGTTCTCTGATAAGTTATAGCTGCAACTTGACCACTTAAATTATTAGTTTTAACACCCTGAATAAAAGCAACATGATCATTGATCTGCCAATTTACATTAATAGCATTACGCTGCCCTTGAACTTGATGAGTCACTCCTTGTGATGTCAAACCTGTATCTTGATATTAACCTCCTTGAAAAGAGAACTCTTCTTGTGTCATCTATGGCATGGTGATGTTCTGTGATACCAAGGCTTGGTTTTGAGCATCATTGAGATTTGAGGGCTGCCAACCTGAATCTTGCACCAAATTATTTTGAGGTGGGATTGGAACAATGGCTTTTGAAGTGGAAGGAGCATTCGGATCAAGAGTAGCATATGGCTTAGCTGCAGTTATGGCTCCTTGTGCTCGATAGAGTGCTTTATTTTCTCCAAAACCCAGATAAGGAGACCCTTGATCTTTGAAGGACTGATAGTTGTTTTTATTTTGCTGTTGATAGGGCCTATTTGACTGAAATTACTACCTCTTGAGCTATACTATTTCATTTCCAAAAGATTGTAACAAACTTTTCAACTCTCCTATCTCACTAGCTTGACCAGTAGGGGCTGCAATAGGAACTTGAGGTGCTAGAATTGGAGCTAAGGGTGGAATTTGAGGAACTTGAGGGGTTGGTATAGAACTTATTTTTGGAAATATGGGCATTGGAGGTCTTGGAGAAAGCTTACTTGCTTGTATCAAACTATTTTTTACCCTTATTGCAACTTCATAAGCATCTGGGAAAGTAGTACCACCCATTGACTGTATCATCACATTAATGTCAGAATTAAGAGCTTTCAAAAAATACAAAAATGCATATTCAGGGGATGGTCTAATCAGAACCGGTATCTTGGTCCATGTCTTTTAGATCTGACATTAAAATCGGACATGAACTCATGAGGAGCTCTCTACATGGCAGTTAATTGCTCAACTAAAGATAAGTGATCATATTTGTCTTCAAACTACTTGACTAAGGCTGCACCCAATTCATCCCAGGTGGAAACGGATCTAAGTGGAAGGGTTCTATACCACTGCAATGTTTTTCCTTTGAAAGAAGCAGCAAGCAATCTAATAGCAACATTATCCTCAACAACATTATGAACTGAACAAAGATTAGCCACATCTTGGATATGCTCAATAGGAGTTGTTTGATTTTCTCCTGAGAAGAATGAAATACTTTTGAGAGCAGATACAAGAATGTCGTCTAACTGTGCTAGATTCAGTGGACTTCCTCTATTGAATGGAGCAAACACTTGATTTCTAACGGCCATCTAGATGGTGGGGATTGCAGTGTTTAGAACGATAGGTTGAGGGGGAGGTAAATATTCTCTCTGAGGATATGGATTTGCCCTCCTAGACCTTGCTCTTTTATAAGTTACAAATTCAAAAGGAATACCTTTATTCGCTGATCTTGTGGTAACCTTTGGCATGAATGGATTGTCTGAATGATGCTAGGAACTCAGCAACTGGATGTAGACTAATATCCTCTACTGCTGTGAAAACTCTATGCAAAGAACTTTTTTATGGTCCCATCGGACATATCAAAAATTGTTTTCAACCTGGAGTTGCACCCTGAAACGAAGACGTGTTGAAATGGTTAATCCTCTCTCCAGTTGAAACAATGAGATCTTCTCACGAGGGTGGGTGCCTCAATGGTGAGAAAAACCTCTAGAGAAGGTCCCTGTAAGATGTATGAATGCGGATCTCTACTCTGTGCTGCGGACTACCATGGAAAAGGGAGAAAGAAACTTGAAAGGGAAATCCTATCTAATGACGGTGATACACCAGAATGTTGATCCACTCTACTTGGAACCTTGAACACCGAATCAAACAAAGGAAAATGAAGACCTTTGATTTCAATTGATCACTATGCATAAGTATTTCATGAGAATGTTCAATCCAATGACAAAAACGTGAAGGAAAATGATGGAGAGAGGTCTGATACAAGACACTTTGCAGCCACCTAACATCCACTTACAATTTCAGCAAAAGACATATAAAACACTGAATATGCCTTGCATAAAATGATGAGCTAGCAACTAGGTACGAATCAGAATTTGGGAAGGGAGAGAAATCTACCACGTAAGCAAATTGTTGAATGAATGTACACTATGTCAGCACTTGAAATTTGAAAGTACAGTCCTATTGATTGAAGAGGTTACACAACTCACCAATGACAGAGTTTGGTTTTACCAAGAGGGATGGATTTTATAAGGTTGAAAAACCATTAATATAGAAAATTACAAAAAACCAAGAGATTGGTGTTGGAAATAGGAGAGGAAGTTAACTCTTCATTAGCCCAAGTCCAAATTGCATTGCATGTCTTCCAAATTTGTTTTTCTTTGGCTTATACTCGGCTGTTTTGCATGAAGAATCCTTGGCGTTGAAAAAAAAAAAGACAAGCTTTGGATGCATGAAATCTACGAATAGATGTCTTGACTTGAAAACTAGTCAACTCCAAAACAAGAGTAATCAAATTCACTTGAATTGCTGGAATGTTTGAAAGTCTTCCCTTTGCATGAAATCAATGCAAATGCCAAATTAAAAATTGCGTTTGAACCGTCAAAACGTTTCGAGCTTTGAGACAAACGAAAGTGCGTGCATGAAATTTTTGGTTGCTTGAAACGTTCAACGCTTTGCCCGTTCATCATGCAAGACAACGCTATTTTCAGAACTGAAGCATGCTTGTTTTCTTAAAGTTGTTCACTTCGTTGGAGTCATTCACGCTAGTCTGTGCATGATCTTTGTTCATCCTGCCTTTGTCTTTATTCTGCGTTTGTTTTATTCGTTGTTCATGCTTATGTCTATGTTCAGTTCTGCTCAGTCTTTGCTCATACCTCTATTTCTGCGTTTGTCTTATTTCTTGTTCAGTTCTGGCTTAGTCTTGTTTATATTTTCTCTGGCCTTTTCCGTGTTCTGCTTTAATTCGAGATTCGGGCTTTATGTTAGTTTTCGTCTTTCAGACAAATTGTTCAAAGGATTCTCTGTCTCTTCTCATTCCCGGGCTCGACATTTCCTTTTTTTTTTGGCCTTAGCTTACGCCCTTGTCTTTTGTATCGGGCTTTTTGTCCTCCCAAATTCCTTTGGACTTTTTGTCCGAACGAATTCCTTCGGACAAAAAGTCCAAAAGAATTCGTTTCCTCGCCAACTTTCTTGAATTTATTCTTTTAGGCTCTTATTTCTTGCCCTTTGGTTTTCTTCGGGCTTTTGTTGACTTCATATTTCTCGCGGATTTCCTGTTTGACAATTATTCCGAAGGATTTCCTTACATTTTCTCGTTTCCTTCTTTGCCTTTATTTTTTTGTTATATTTATTGGGTTTTTTTCCCGGGTATATCCTCTGTCGGACCTTTTCCTTGAATTCCTTCGGACAAATAGTCCGAAGGAAATTTTTTTCCGTTTGAAGTGTCCCTTGCTTTTATGAAGGTGCCCTCCGCAAGGGCTTCTACTTCCCAACATTGCCCTTCGGGCTTTTTGATTTGGTCTTGTTAGTCGCCTGGGTGCCTTCCACAAGGGCAAGGTTCTTCCGGAAGTGCCCTTCGGAAGAATTGTAAAGGTCCACTTCGCCGACCAAGTGCCCTCCACAAGGGCTTTTTGTCCTCAAAAGTGCCTTTCGGAACTTTTGAAAGGGCCCTGACATTGACCAAGTGCCCTCCGCAAGGGCTTTTTTGCCTTCAAAAGTGCCCTTCGAAAGAATTGTAAGACACTCAAGCTTTTTGAAGGGCACCCGGGCTTTTTTGAAACTGTCCTTCGGAACTTTTGTCATGACTTGAAAACCATAAAGTGAACCAACCCGAAGGGTTACATACCCTTCGGGACTTTTGAATTGGACCTTCCCGAAGGGCAGGTGCCCTTCGGGTCGTCTCATCTGTGCTTTTCTCTTTTTCTTTCAGACAAAAAGTCTGAAGAAAATAAGCTTTTGAATGACTGCCACTTAGTCATTTTTTCGGACTTTTACACAGTCCTTTGAGAGCTCTTTCTCTTGGACAAAATGTCTAAAGAAATAGTCCACCTCTTATAGCCCGAAAAAATTCCTTAAGAAGACAAAATAACTAAACTTACAGTGTGTATGTCTTGGCTGTATTTGTACATTTGGCTGTAATCAAGAAAGCTCCTTGGAAACCTTTGCACGACTAAAATTCCCCTGGCTGTAGATGGCCACTTGGGTGGCTGTAAATGCTCATTTAAGGACCCCAAAACTGATTCACAAGACAAACTTGGCACCATAGCAAAGTTCCGAAGTGTAGGGGTGACAATTTGCCCTGTGGGGGGCAAAATTGTCAACAAGGAGTACGTTATATAATTTGATTTCCTCCTTTATTCAAGGAGTCAATGTTCATCCTCAATCCCTAAGATATCTCTTGACCTTCCCCAAGATTATCTCTCAAGAGATATCTAAAACAATATTATATACAAGCATAAACATTGTGAGCACTAGATACCCTAACACCAACAAAATTGCGAATCTAGGTCAAATTATCTGGCCCTGGCCATCTCATAATTGTCTTGACTTTAGCTGATTCTATCTTTAACTTATTACGTCTAACCCCAAATCCCAAATACACAAATTTCTCTTTTTTGATTTCACACTTTGAGCTGCAATTATTTCTTGCGGAGAATACTGCACCTACCATGTTCTTCTATATGTACCTGTTGGCTTGATACATTCAGGGTCTAGAGATCTCCATACATTCTCCAGGGAATTTCTACATATCTGATTAAAAAAGACATACCTCTTTATTTGATATTGAGCATTTATATTACATCCCTCCGTCATTTATCAATAAGTGACAGCATCAATTTGCTCTGCTTGTGCTCATAGTTCCCCTTAGGAAGAAGTGGATTTAGGGTTAAGGAGCTTACACTCAAGGAATAAAAGATAGCAATAAAGGGCTTGAAGATTTCTAGAATGGGAGCTGCACCATCAAGGTATACCAAGTCTTTGAGTTTGGAGTGCTCGACTGTTGTCTACTTAAGGTTGATATGATTAACAAAGACATACTTATTTATTTGATATTGTGCAATGTTCCTTTCTATGTATAATTCTTCTTATCTTTTGTAGAATAGTTTATCATATTTTTAGAACAAAGCTGATGTTAACCACAATTATAACAGAAAAGTAACAGTTTTTAAAAAAATACAGGGTTTTGGCTTATGTTATTGTCACATAAGAAATTTACTGGGGGTGGGCCATTGGACTTGTAGATTGTTCTCAAATATAGGCTAAATTACGGATGCTGAAAATACAAAGGCAATTCACCAGGGCTGTAATGCATTCTTCAATGTGGGGGACTCTGCATTGAATGATTAAATTAGACACCAACTAATAAAGAATATACCTTGTTATACATCTGGAATCAACTTGTCCTGTAGTTGCAAATTGTGTAACGAGTGGAGAGAATGTGTTTAAAAAGTGATTGAGAGTATGGCTGTGAATTTTGCAGTTTTCTTTATAGAATAATTTTTATTTTCCGTATGTTTTCTTAAATGCAATTTTTTATTTATGTTTATATTTTTTTCTTAGGTGGTTCACTAATCCTATCAAGGCCGTATTTTTTTTATTGAGTCAATTTTTTTACAATTCTAAAGTCGACCCTGTATTCTGGATTCAGATTTTTTTTGTAAACGTTGTTATCTTGGTTTGTAACAACTGCATTCTTTGGTATAGTATAGTATTGCAGATACTAATCACAAAACCTTTGGTTTAATGAACCCTTTCCTTATCTGTGGATTGAGTAGATGTTTAAATTGATTATTTTTTTTCAGTTTATAGAATGCTGCCTCTTCATATTCTCTTTGAGCAGAGAACCTAATTTTTGTTAAAAACTGTAAGGTTAAAACCAAGGTAGATTTCATTAACAGTTTATTGTTTCTATGTTTCATATCATCAGTGACTTGTGGTGGAATTTTCGCAGCAATGATTTTCTGTTTATAATTACAGGGTTTTACAAAGGAGATTTACTTGGAGAAAGAAATATGGAAAGGGTATCCTGCTCATACACAATATTGATTTGGTTTTAGTTATGGATTCCTTGAAGTCAGTCTCTGGTCACGGAATAGTTTGCTGTAGATGATGCCTATATAAATTTTTGTTAACCATGAGAAGCATAGATCTCAATATTTGTTGAAGATTTTCAGTGTAATTTTATAAAGTATTGAAAGATCGCTTTTTGGATTCCAATTGTGAAAAAAAAAAATTCATCTCATATGTTGTGTCTTCTTATTCCAATATTATTTAATCAGAGTCTATTTACATTTCATCTTGTTTTCATTGCAGTGCATTTTTCCCTATCTGTGATACATCTTATGAATATGATTCAGGTACATTAAAGATTATGATGGAGGCCTCCTCATGGAGTGCAAAATCGACGTCAAATTACCTTACACAGATTTACCAGCTATGATTCGCTGTCAACGACAGGTAAACTTCAGAACAATTTTGTCTGCAAAAAAAATTGTTTTTGGCGAATTTTATTTTGTGTTGATTTTAAGGTCTACAGGCAGAATCAGTATTTTGTTATTTATGTGCTCAGCTCATTTCAGTTTCTCGCCCATGCTATAAGAAAATTTAATTCATGTCCTTCTAGAGTCTAAGTATTGTTATCAGTTCTGACAAATGACAATGCCTTTTGAATGGATAATAAAATGCCCTACTTCTATCAAGGAATTATTAGGGTTTACTGAAATAAGGATGTGATAATCAGGATATGGGATCTCTTGGAGGAGCCACTACGAGTAGGTTGCTCCTGTGGTCCTTTGACTCTCGAATGAACAGTGCAAAACATTTGTTTTCTTCATTCGGTCGGTAGGATTGCTAGGCAATCCTATGTGTTCATGGTAACCCAAAAACTTAAACCCTGACCTCTGGGACTTGTCTCCCGTCTCGTAGATGCATATGGGGACATCTCTGACATCAGGAAAATTCAACTGATGTCTTCATATGTGTCCCGGATACGTACCTTGAAAATAAAAAACTTCATGTAGATGTTTTATAAATATGCCATGTAAATTACAGACTTGTTTCTCTTGTGCTATAACTTGTTGAAGAGAGTTAAAAGAATAAAGAATAATGATAATTGGCTTGTATTTTGCTGGTTTTTGAATGAAAACTCACATGTTCTGTAACACAAAATTTTCTGGTGTTCCATAAAGATGCGTCCCCTATGGTTCTGGATGTTTCCCAACACAGGGATGCAGAGGGGACATTCCCCCACATCCCCTTTTTGATGTATCTTTTCTCACGTTCCCAAGATGTTTCACAATCTTTCTGCATTTTAGGGATACCTCCTATTTTAGGGGGTGTACTTGAGACATCTTGACGTCTCTGGGACATTGAGGGCCAATCTCCTGCATCAACAATTGGTTTATAAAAAAGAAAAAAAATATCCATAAAATTTAAAAATAAAAAATAGAGCATTTTCAAACAGTTATTTCTATGATCATTGATAATATAATTATATAACTAATAAATATTAATATTTACAATTTTATATCCATATTTTACTGTTTCACTCAAATTTTGTTTTAAATTTACAATGATCAATGTTCATTGTTCAATATCATAGATGTTAATGTTATTCAAATTTCAACTCTCTAGAATGCTTAATGATGTTTAACAGATTTAAAATACAACTAAAAAGCTGTAAAATATTTCACAATTTTCTTGCATTTTCTGGGATTTTGGGAATGGCGGGGAATAGAGAACAATGTGTATATATGTATATACATATATACTTATATATGTTTATATATTTGTATACATACATACGTATGTGCATATACATACACACATGTATACATCCCCACGCTGTCCTGAAAACTGTCTGCATGTTTCCCAATAAAAAACTTGTAGACACAGGAATTTTCTTAAAGCCCATTGTGGTCCTAGTAAGAAGAGAAATCGATAAGAATGGTTAAGGTGTTTATGTATTCTGAAGCTTTATCAATTATTTAAAAGGGAGAGGGGTAGTGTATGTTAGTAAATTGTCCTAATAAACTATAGCATTTCCTGATTTGCGTTTGCAATTTTCCTGTAACTATAGGTTTTCTGACTTGATCTTGTTTAGGAGCTCTTGAATTCAACTTGTTTACTAAAATATTAGTATAGATTGTGCATGTATTGTTAAATGTTTCTAAATTATTATAATTATTTGATTCTCTTCTTATATCACTTAATTTTCTGATATATATCTATATCGATATCTAGATATAGATACACACACACACACACACACACACTTCTGTCTACCTATCTGTCTGTCTCTCTGTCTATCTATTTGTCTCTCTATCTGTCTGTCTGTTTGTTTATCTGTCTATCTCTCTTTTTCTGTTTGTCTATCCATCTATACATATACATATACATAGATTTCCTGGTAACATGGTTTTTTCAAATGGACATAATCACCTGCATCAAATATCATGATAAAACAGGTTTCTGAAGATGAAATTAATTTGTCATATTGACTAGATGTAAACAAGAAGATTACATGTCATTTTCCTCCTTTGGGAGTTGAACCTTCATTTAGCCACTTTCTACATATTTCGTATTATGAGGTAATTCTTCATTCTATGGTGGTTGCATGTAGTCGGTATCAGTGTGTGTTTGGTGATTTGAATTTAATAGAGTTCTCATTTCTGATTGACTTATCATTGATATGATGGCAAGATAATGGGTGGATGCTAAATTTTGAGGCCTGTACCTCACTCTTCTTCAAATTGTTTCCCACTTGGATGTTTTTCCTGATTATTTATTACAGGATGCATTTGTGATTTATTATTCATTCATGCAATGACAGACAATTGATGAGAGGATAAGGGAGCTTTCCAACTGTCATATTATCTATCCAGGCATTGACATTCAGAAGGTACTTCATTCTTTTGCTTGTTTTCCTTGCTTTTTAGTGGGATAGACATGCTCTTGTTTACTGCTCATCTGGTAGTTTTATTGGGACATCTCAATAACTATGAACTTCACACAGTGTAATGAAATTGTGAGCTGGACAATCATGCTCGATACTGGTTTACAGTTGATGTATACTTAAATTTTCAGGTTGAAGAGTAAATGAATATTTTAAGACCTTACAGCAGTCATAGAAAATGCAATTGGGCAGAAGTTTTTATGTCAGGAGTATGCAAGAAGAAAGAGAACTTTGGTTGTAGACAGAATTGCATTTCTCTATGATAAAGATGCACAGTCTAGGCTCCATAGCATAGAAGAAAACAATGGGTATACTGTTAGAATGACTACAAACCAAACATCAAATAGTGAAAATTGAACTGAATACCTTTATTTTACAATAAGCAGATGTAGACATTCCATGTCGGGCATAGGCGATTTGTAGGCTCATGCACTGTAGCCAAAAACTTGGGAATTTGAATGGATCCATGCATGCTAGTGCTTTGAAAATATCTATGCATACCTTGCATTCTGTGAATATGCTTTAGATGGTTATTTATTAATTGTAAACATTAGAAGCATGTTGAAAGGTGGAATTAGATAACTGCCATTCTCTCAATAGATGCTGCCCAATATACATAGACACGGTTGCGAAGACTACCAATACAAAGGAAAATGACGTGATGAAAAAGAAGACTACAACACACTAAATATCAAGGTTTTAAAATAGGAGAAAATACCTCTAGTGTACCATGAGCGGTACACATTCTATATGTTGGGGAGGCATTGTGAGGATGCAACCAAAAACTCTATAAAGTAGATGGGTGTTTGCTTTCAAAAGTTGTAACCATGCCTTGCATTAAGTGAATTTTATTTAAGGGCTGTGCTATAAAATATTCACCATTGCTGTGTTGATGGTGTGGGGTAGGGGATTGTTATAGCACGGAATTGCACCCCTGTGGGAAAGCTTTTCAGGGTCTCCCACTTCCAACTACAAGCATGGGGACAACCTCAAGATGTGGGTATCCTATAGTGAGGTTGAACCTTTGGAGTAGACCGTTCCTCTTTGATGTTCACATAAACTAAAGCTAAACTAATGATTCACAAGGAAAAGGGTTAGAAAGGGGATAAGGGCTCCTAAGAAAGATAACCAGGCGATGCACCAAAGTAAAAATAGACACTCATCTATGCTTGAACCCACACTAGATTAGTCATAAGACAACTATGACTTACACAATCTCGAGATCAAGTTAACACACTGGAAGAGGTTCAGACAGAACACTAATCCAGACCTGCAGGAGCTTGAAAATACATTAAAGAGGCAAGCAGAAGGTTGATAGACTAGGAAGAATATCCTTCACGAATCCACCGAGCACAAGCATACTAAGGCACTGATCAATGACAAGAGATAGGCAAAGAAATCATCTCATTACATCAAGAGGTAGTTCTTACAATAGACTTGACAGGGTCGAGCCTAATCAAGCGGAGCATACTTTGCAATATCTCAATGAATGTCCATCTCCCAGAAAGATGAAAAAGTTTAAAAACTGGGAACCCCCTTACAATGGCTTGGAAGCCCGTATATATAAAAGGGGACAAGAGAGAAGTGGGACTTGCGTGAGAAAAAGGAAAGAGGGGAGCCATAAATTCCTGCAACCACCAGCGTCGTCCCTCTTTGACCATGGAGTGAGTTGTTCAAGGTCATCGCCAATCTCTTCGAGCCATTCCCGCATTCAAGTCTCCCTTTAGTGGAGCTGAGAGAGCCATGTTGCGGGTAGTTGGATGTCTCCGCTTGGCGCGACTGAGTTGGACCCTACATTAAAAACGGCATGTTTCTTTCACCTGTGCGTCTTGCGTGTAGGCTATTGACCATGTCATCAGAGTCGAAAGGCAAAATCCTCGTCCTTTTCTGCTGATTGGCCGTCAAAATCCCACTAGGATCCTTTGAAAACTTGACCTTTTCTTATCCATTGATCTGCTGAGCCTGGACTCCCGCGAGCCGTCGGTCCTTTACTAGTTCGATGCCCTTGTGCCTCTTGTCTTTGATTGATTAGCCCTTCGGATTTGCTGATCATTTGACTTTAACGTTCCTCAGCTTTTTTGCTTTCCGCAAACTATTTTCCTTTTAGAACTATCGATTTTACTCATTCCTTTGGGATTTTTACTCCTTGCAACTTACTTCACCTTTTAAGCAAGGCAGCCCCACAAACCCAAAGTCTTCCTACTGAGAGAACCCAAAAAGCACTAGCCAAGACCAATTCGGGCTTCTCAAACGGCACTACTTACTTCGGATATTACTTGGAACTTATAAAGTGAAATAAGTAGTGTGCCTTCACAAACCCGAAGTCTTCCTTCTTGACAAACCCGAAGTCTTCTAAGAGAAAGCTAGAAGTCTTTTACTTGTTAAACCTTGAAGCCTTCTCCTTCCAAGAACCCGAAGCTATCTGTTGTCTGCTCTTGGAAGCCCAAAGTTGTTCTGAACTTGCCGCTTTTGCTTGAATGTCCATCTTCTCACACTTAGGCAAAATTTTGGTATGTGGGCCAAAAATGGCCAACAGGGACCTCGATGTCGCTTCAAGCACAAAGTGATCAAAGCGAACCTAGTTGGAACAAAGGTAATCTCCTTGGCTATCATGACTTATATGTGGATCTTGTGATGCAAGAAAAGGATGTTGGATGTGAGGTTAAACTTTAGATGGCCACGACAAAAGCAAACCGCGCAATAGTCACTAAGGTAAAAGAGCCGTCAAAAAAATGGAAGACATTGGCAGCAATAATGACATCATCCCTTCAGCCATTTCCTTTGCGATTGCAAGCCAAGTAATGATTGCCTTGATCCTATTAAGGATCAAAGATTTTTTGAATGTTGTCCCCAAATGAAACGATGTCCTCCGCTAACCAGCCATGTCGATAGACATACAAGCAACATGAGGATGACCGAGTGGTAAAACCAACAATGTTGATCAAAGGAGATGATCCTAGTTTGGTACACATATTTTGGGCCAAAGGTTGACGAATGTAGTAGTTGGCATTGGCTTAGATAATGGCTACCAAGATTTATGTTGACAAGGGTAGATCGGTTTGGGATTGAGCCACTAGGAATTTTATGTGTTGAATGCGTACAAATAAGAGGACATACATTCATCATGGATTTCATCATCCCACTCCCACTTTTGAAGATGGAACATGATGCCGTGCTTGATAGACAATGATTGAGGTTGGCCAATGTCAAGAGGAATGTCGTAATCTAAGTAGAAAGGAATCAAGGTGAACATTTAGGGGATCATGATGATAAAAATTTGCTTCAAGAACAAAGCAACCAATGTAAAGTTGGTTGGCACAAAGGAAATCCCTGGCTATCTCAAGAGCTTAGGGAAGACATACAATACATATCCGGATCTTATGGTGGCAAAGAAAAGGATGTTGGATGCGAGGTTAAAACTTTAGAAGGTCATGATAAAAGTGGTTTGTGAGATAATTGCTAGGTCTCAAGAGTCACATAAGTTGTGGATGCTAGAAGAAATAATGTCAATATACTTTTGAGCGAGGTATGGGGGAACCAAGCATTTAATTTGACAACACTATTGATTGAGGAGATGATTCTAGTTCGGTACACATATGTTGTCGGTCAAACATTGACAAATATGGTAGTTGACATTGCTTTAGTTTATGGCTATCAAGCTTTAAGTTGGAAAGAGTAGATTAATTTGGCATTGAACCCTAGGAACATTATCCTCCGAATGCATACTGATAGGAGGAGATACCTTTATCTTGGATTTTTTGATTGACCCACTTTTGAATTTGGAATATTGCGTTGCTTGACAAACAATGGCTGAGGTTGGACAATGTAAACCTAAATTCCAAACGAAATGTTTATTCATTTGAGTACAGAGGAAACAAGGTGTGAATTGATCCAATGGCCTAAATTATTGACAAGAACTAGACCTTGTCAAGTTCTTAAAAGGACTTGTTAAGGGTGAGATCAATAACCCTTTCTATGATGATTAGTACTTAGATATCAACTTATTTCATTGGCAGGTAAAGTTTGAGTTTTTCCTCCATATTTCTTTTACATCGATGTTGACACATTAAACACGACATCAACATTTGTTGTAGTAGATGGTAGCCAACTATACACATTAGAGACTTCAATGAAAACTTCTATTGCACACTAATGATAATGGTCAATGTTTTGACCCAAGATCTACAACTTAAGGAGTTTTCCTTCTTACTTCACTAGGTTAGAGTTTGGGGATGCAGAGATTAATATTGCACTAACACATATATTTTGGAAAGGAGAAAACAAGCTATGTGGACCTAATGACGATGCATGTAAATCTGTTCATCGACAGTGCTTTGCAGTTCATTCATGTTGGTGATGATTGGGACCTAGTGCTAAAGACCTTATGAATTTATATACACCATAAGAACATTTTTTTGTAGACATATGACTCAAAGGGTTTGCCATTGGAGTTAGGCATGCAATGAATGCTATCGATGGTAAAGCCTTAGGTCGTCAAAAGAGAGAGACTCTATTGAATAATCTGAAGTATGATGAGAGCGAAAAAATTCGAGAGGAAGGCATTATCTCTAAGACTCATACATGTTAATGAGTGTGTCCAATTGTCACTGTCCTTTAGAAAGAGAAGGATCAAATCTATATGCCTTTATTTTAGGAGATTGAGTGCAATAACAATTAGGGAACCTTTCCCATTTCCTCTTATTTGCTCCATTCTTAAATATATAGCAAAACACGAGTTTTGCTATCTTCCTGGGGGATTCAACAGATATGGCAAGATCGGTATTGTAGAGGGAGACAAACCTAAAACAACATACATAGTTAAGAATGTCATATATGCCTACAGCAGGATGTCATTCAAAGTATGTAAAATCCCTTTTACTTCCAATAGATCATTCTTCATATCTTTTACAAGAATATGACATACAATTACGAGGCGTTCCTTGATAATTGGTTTACCAATAGGGAAGCAACAACACATCTTTGAGTGTTGGAAGAGTGCATGAAGTAATTCCAAAAAGTGTAGCTGTCCCCGAATCCAAACATGTGTTTTTTATGGTCCCATTTAGAAAGCTATTTGGTCATATTGTTGATTTGACTTCACTAAAGATAAATTCTGATATGATAAACAAGATTGAGCAAAAATGTGGTTCGTTGGCCTTGTGTGTTATTACACGGAACTTATCATTTTTTTCTTTCCCAAATATCATAACCAATTGACTTCATTTATGAGGAAAGAAGTACCATTCAATTTAAGGAGTAATAAAAAAGTAATGGGTATAGAGGACGTATGGGAATGGTTTTATTTATTTTTTGATTAGGTGATTTCTTGGTGTGATTTTTGTTCCTAAGCATCATACCTCCTCGCAAAGAAAGCTATATAGTTTGTTGGTTTCCTTGGAATTGATAGCATAACATGATCATTGCCTGATTGCCTCGTCATAGTGGGATCACTATTTATCATAGACATATGTATTGTACATCATGAAGGCATTGGAAAAGAATTGATTCTTATATATTGTTTTATTGTGTGATGTTTTCCTATATTACAATACATATTTTCATTTTTAAGCGTATAACATCGTGTGTGAAGGTTAGAATTCTGCATTTTTTTTATGTAGGTTCCCTTTACGAAATTAGTCCATTATTTGTGCGTGAATTTCCCCGTGGCACCTCCTTTTAGGCATCACCTTGCTGACCATGCAGTCATCTGTGGTGAAAAAAATCAAAAACAAAATGGAGGTTTTTTTTTTGGATGGGATGTGAGCAAAGCCTACAAAGAAAGGGGAAGATGAGCTGACAAAAGACCTTAGTGCGATTAGTGATATATTTGCATCCAACATTGCCTTCGGGAGTTTGAGGACACAAAGACCTTACTCACAAACATGGTTAACAATATAACTTGGAATGAATATGTTGAGCATATGTTTTTAAGCCTTCCTACCTTCTAGAATCATGCCCACTTAGAATTGAAGATGTTTCGTGAGGAGCGACATCAAGAGGCAGAGTTGAACACACTATCAAGTACTATGAAGAATGAGCAAAATGAGAAATTGATGATTGGAGAAAGAGAGATGTTGGTTGGGTGTATGAAATTTGAGTTTAGAGTGTACAAGAATCACATTATTCTCATTGTTAAGAGAAGTTAGTGGAGTAAAGTTATTTTTTTGGGACGAAAAGGATATTGGAAACGCAATGACAATGAAGACTGCAAAAAATGAAAATGATGACTATGAACTCCAAAGAGGTGAAGAGGTTGTGACCCCCACTACAACAAACGAAGGGAGAGGGAGCGGCAAAATTGTGGATGAGAGGCTCAATGCACGAGGAAAAAATTTAGTTATCCAAGAGAGAATTGATGTTGGAGAAGCAATAACTATAGGTGATATATATGTTGAGAAGACCGTTAAGAACAATCTTGATGGTGAAGAGATGGATTAATATAATGAGGGAACTGTCAAAGAGAATAATATTTCCACTAAGAGGATTGTGTGAGAGAATGAGGACAACAATGGGAGGACCATTCAGGATAGATTTCATTAGTGTGACATAGGGAGGATTGTAGGGGGAGAAGAGCTAGTCATAGAACCCTTATATGACAAGAGGTTCGATGGTCGTAATGGTAAGGTACAAACTGAAACTGAGAACCAATCAGGAAGCATCAACTTAAAGTCTGAAGATTGCACCCAATTGCTTGAGAGGCTGTGATGTGGATGCTGAAAGTGATGGTGCTTGCATGCACTAAGATATGGACTAAGTTAACCTCTAAATAGTGAAAGGTTGATGGCCTCTCTTACTGCACACTCAAGGAAAATAGGAAGGTATTGAAGGAGCAACAAGTAGGCAATATGTATAAACAATAATGCTTGTGGTAGAATAAATGGAAGTATATATAAGGCAATTGTATGGAAATACGTATGATAATAATGTAGAGAAGGTAATAAGTATGGCTAGATGTCGACCAATATAAATAACAAACATGCAAGGTGGAGGGCAAAGAAATACTCATGTGGGGAACTTATTGGCGCAATGTTCTCCTCGCTTTATAATAGAGTCGTAAGGTTTGATGGTGGTTGAAGCTTTAGAAGAGAAGTGGTAGCCTGGCAAGTTGGGCAGGGGATTGTTCTTAAGGCTTTGATTTTGGTCTACAACAAATCCTCAATTCCAAGTCTTCAAATTCTAGGCTATTGTATTCCTCTAGGTAAAGTCATTTTTTTTCCTTCTAAGAGGGGAATTAGAAAGCCATAGGTAATTATTCTTCAATTCGCAAGGGTAGATATGAATTCATCGATTGTTCTTTTAAAAATGATAGGTAGAAATATCCATATCAAGCCTAAGGTCAAAACTCAAGGATGCTAACATTGTTGGCAATGGAAAACAAGGATCTCCTTCAAACACAATGTGTTGGGTTGTCTAGTAATGCATCAAGGTTTATCTGTTAAAACACAATTGAGTCAGGTGGGTATTGTAGATCCTTATTGCACTATGCGGGAATGAGGAGATAGAAGACCATACGTTCTCAAATATCTCAATAGATAGAAGGTTTAGGGGATGGTTACAAGTTGAATTCAAATTACTTTTTATTGCTCCTCTCTCTTGGAGAATATGTCTTCTAAGGCATTTTTGGATGATTAGGGGCAAATGCAAGATTCTACAACATACAATTTGGTTAGGAGCAATCAATTTCCTATGGAGGATAAGATGGAAAGCCACATTCCAAGAAGATACCTCTCCACGTAGAATGGTGAAGTTGAAAAGTTTTAGACAAGATTTGGCTTTGAATTTATAAATTAAGCTTCAGTGGTTTTGGAAAGATGCCAATTCATGACCAATGGGGTGTGTCCAAGGAGGATTATTTATTTGCCCATGCAGGGAGAGATTTTCCTTGTAATCATAATGCATAATTGATGCAAACCTTTTGTTGTCTGCAGTATTGAAAATGCATTGAATAAAAATAAAAATAAATGGCAGTTTCACAATTTGTAATGATTTGGCATCTTGGAAATTATCTTGTTCTCCACCAGGTAGCTCTTGTGACTTTATCTAGATTATTGTTTGCCTTGACACGATGTTTTCCAACTCTTATACTTGTTTTGAATTTGAAATATTGTACCGTGAGTAGCCATTTGCTTATTCTCCCTTGTATCACTAGCTTGTTAAGGGTCTCTAGAATAACAACTCGAAATTCCCAAGTTTGTTGTGAAATATTTTGAACTTCCTAGTTTGGTTCTTTATAATATTATTCACAAAGTCACCTCACCCAATTGTCAAATGGAGTGGTATCCTAAACGATGTGTTTATTGTTTAGACAACAACTTTGCTATACTTGTTGTTTCATTCATTGCTAATGCCCTTGGCTTCACCCACTTTACTTGTTTGCTATGAAGATATATTTGCATTGTTGTAGGTAGTTGGGTTTCTTAAATGTACTTGTGAAATCCATGTTACATATCTCAAAAGTTCTTGCATTTGTATCAAAGGACAGGAAGTCCTCTTCATTGGTTCTTTGTCAACTAGTAAGCTCCACACATATAATAATAGAAATATGTCGAATAATAACACATGTATAATATAATAGAGATCACAAAACATAAGAGGTGTTTGTGGACCAAGATGCCCTTTATGCAATATACTCAGAAATAGAATAAATTCTCTTTAGGTAGAGAAACACCATACATTACTCCTCAAGGAAGGAATAACTCCACAAGATCTCCCAATGTGGGAATGCCACTTCTAGGCTTACAACCTCCAATATGCTACTACCAAAAAGAATGCTCGCCACTTATTTGACATCCTCACAATGATATTCATCTCCTTTATATATACTTCCCTTTAACAATAATGGAGTTGTAACCCACTAATCCCATCATAGGTTGTTGACTCATTGCCCATTATAACTAATTCCACAAGTTACCCATTTGATCCAATGGAACTAAGGAGGATGTGTGGCACATGTTGGCATCTGCATTAACCCATATACATCATAATATCATATCCCTAGGTATATAACATTCCTTCCCTCCTTGACATGTTTTGTCCCTAAAACATGAGAAGAAACCAAGTAATGAGTTTTCCTCAAATCACTGCACACATGTCAACATGCTCGATCATCCAAGCACTTGTATGTGTTCTTATGTGATAACTCTCCTAACCAGATTCCAAATTATGCTACTCTATTTTGATTCCATTCATGACCATAGTTGTTCCATGTTGGCTTTCATGCAGCCATATTGACTGCTTCTTTGATTACACGCTTCATATTCCATTGTGCTACTCTGATTCCATTCATGACCACAGTTGTTCCTCGTTGGCTTCCATGCCTAGCCATAATGATTGATCCAATGATTCCATGTATAGGCCAGATAATATATTCGGAATGACAATGAAATTTAGATTTCATGATTCAATTTTGAAGGAGAGCAAACATTACAATAAATAAGCCAAGAAGGTTGTTCATTTCACATTCTCAAAATTGACATATCCTATTCCTACAGGAATGGAAAACTTATTGAATAAGACAAAAGCTAGACACCTAGGATTAATAACAACTATATCCATTATTGTTACATCCCCCCCTTAATCTGTAGGAGTCTTTGTTTGACTAAGCATTCCTTTAAACTTTTCAATTTTTTCTCGTCCAAGCGCTTTGGTTAGGATGTTTGTTGGTTGCTTTGATGTAAGGCAATGTTGCAACTTAGCATTGCCATCTTTCACATAGTGTGAAATCAAATGAAACTTAGTATTGATGTGCTTGGTTTGGTTGTGAAAGATTGGATACTTTGAAATTTAGATTGCAGAAGTGTTGTCAACCATGAGAGGTGTTGACGAAACCTATTGCTCCTGCAAATTTGAAAGAACCCTTTTGAGCCACAAGATCTCTCTAGTGGCCTTTGAAACGGCTTTATATTATGCTTCTGTTGAAGAAATTGCCGACACTGATTGCTTCTTGGATTTCTAACTGACAACTGTCGTTCCCAAATTCATCAAAAAACCCGAGGTGGACTTTCCATCTTCATGATCACCACCATACTCGAAATCTAAATACCCAACCAGTTTGAAGTCTCCTGCCCTGGAGTATTTGAGCCCAAAATTTTGTGTTCCTTTGAGATATTTAAGGACCCTTTTCGTTGCTACCCAATAACTGTCCCTGCGTTGTTGCATGAATCTTGAGACGAAACCAACTGCAAATGATATATTTGGGCGAGCTGTGGTCAGATAAATCAGACTTCCAATGAGTTGTATGTATTTAGTGGCATCAACCAAATTTGTTGAATCTTCAGATGTCAATTTGAGATTCTGTTCCATGGACGTGTTGAGAGGCTTACAATCTTCCATTCCAAACTTGTTTAGAATGCCACCAACGTACTTCTGCTGAGTAATGAAGAAATACTTTTTATTTTGAATTCCTTCAATACCTAAATAGTAATGAAGGTAACCCAAATCAATCATTTCAAAAAATTTCATCAACTTTGATTTGATCTTAGCAGTGTATTGTTCATTGTTCCCAATGATGAGTAGATCATCAACATATGCCACCACAAACACAATTGTTTTGACCAAAAGAGTTGCATCTTCAAACTCAAAATGTTTGAAGTTCATGTTCATGAGTTGCTTAGCCAGTTTGTTGTACCATGCTCGAGGGGCTTGTTTCAAACCCTACAATGATTTTTTCAGTTTGCACACCTTGTGCTCGTCTTTTTGCTGCAAAACCTTTGAGCTGTGTCACGTACACAGTTTCCTTGATGTCACCATTCATGAATGTATTTGACGTCCATTTGGTGAACATTCCATCTATTGTGAGCTGCTAGAGCCAACATGGTCTGAATGGTAGTCCATTTTGCTGTATGTGCAAAAGTTTCATTGTAGTCATTTTCCTCTTTTTGAGCATATCCCTTTTCAACAAGCCTTGCTTTGTGCTTGTCAAGTGAGCCATCAACGTTGTATTTGTTGCAGTAAACCCACTTGCGGCCAATAGGTTTGCAGTTGTATGGAAGATCAACTGATTTTCAAGTCCCATTTTTTACCAATGCACTGTATTCATCTTTCATTGATTTTCTCCAAGATTCAAGCTTCTCAGCTTGTTTGAAAGATGCTGGTTCCGAACGAAATGCAACATTGAATTCTTCTGGAGAATCATTCAAGGTGAGCTTTTCAATTCTATCTTGAATTTCTTCAAGGGACTTGTCTGATTGTGATGTCGCTGCATGTGCACTTTTTGTGCTTGTTTTTCCAACTTCATCATGTTTCATATCTTTCAATGTTTGAGGGACCCACTTGGGCATCTGTTTCTATGTTTTAGGTGCTTCAAATTTATCTTTTGAAGTGTTGACCTCTGTTCTGGTGGCCCCTATTCATTGTCTGATGAAGTTTCATTCTCTCCTTTAGGAGGAGTTTCAATCTCATGTATAGGAGACAATAGAAAATCAATAGATTCCCAACTGTCCCCCACTCATTGTTTGTAACATCCAAATCACTCTATCTGTAGACATCAAACTTTGCATACTTGTCAAGTTGACTAAGCTGCCGATCAATGTGTTCTTTGTCCTTTGTAGTCTCACAAAAGACTTTTCTTGTGACAAGAACCTTCTCTTTCTCATCATATAGTCTGTATGCCTTGGAGGATTCAAAATATCCCAAGTGGATGCTTTTTTGACTCATTTGGTCTAACTTATTTATTTTCTCTTTTGAAATCAATGCGTAACAAGTGGATCCAAAAATCAGAAGATGTCGCACTGAAGGAGATGACCACACCACATCTCATACGGAGTCTTGGATTCAAGAGGTATATTGTTGTTTTAGTTGCTTCGGGCCAAAAGTGCAGATTTACTCCTTTGTAGTGCAACGTAACATGAACCATATTCATCACAATTCTGTTCATTCTTTCTACAATTCTATTTTGTTGCAGAGTGTAAGGAATCGTGAGATGGTGTTTGATCCCGTTTTGCTCAAGATAGGAGTCAAACTTCTTTGAAATGTATTCACCACCATTGTCTGTCTTGAGTGTCTCGATGTGGGTTTGAGCTTCATTTTCAATCATGTTTCAAAATTTTGCGAAAGTATCGAAGGGTTCTGATTTTTTCTTCAAAAAGTATATCCATGTCATCCGGATGTAGTGATCAATGAACAACATGAGGTACTTATGACCACTAGTAGAGAGGATTGGAAGAGAACACAAGTCTGAGTGAACTAGTTGCAACTTTTTGTTAGCTTTCCACTGTGACATTGGGAACGCTTCTCTTGCTTTTTTAACCAAGATGCAGGTTTCACACTTTTCATTTGATTTTGCGGGCAATGCAGGCATGCCAACAACACCATTTTTTGGCAATACATGAATGTTGTTATAATGAGTGTGCCCGAGTCTTGCATGCCACAACATGTTTGGAGACATTTGTCTTCCATGAGATGAGCATAATTCCTTGAATTTGATGGCTCACCCCAGAGTTTGAGTAGTTTTCCTTTCTCATATCCAGTCAAGACGACTACGTTGTCACTTTTTTTTGTCGATAGTGACATCACCATTATCCAACAGAATGGAATGGCCTTGTTGTCTTATGAGCACTAGGGACAACAAATTTCGTTTCAATTGAGGAAGGTGGAGAACATTTTGGAGTTTGAAATTTGGAAGCTCTGGACACTTGAGTCTTATTGTACCTCTTCCTTGTTGTAGACTTGATTTATTTGTGAGGTATACCGCACCACAACTTTCTCCATTGAACTTCTCAAAGAAGTCTTTTTAGAAAGTCATGTAGAGTGGCACTGGTATCAAGAACCCAAGCATCAAACCATGAAGAATTGACTGAGATGTTTGCTTCATCATTTGTACAGAAAAACACATTCACTGGCGAATTGGGCAGAGTTTGACTCTTGTTTCTTTGATTTTTCCTCTTTCTTCTTACGATATGCTTCAATTTTCTCCCATGAAGTTCTGTATTCATGAGTCTCATGGGTTCATTTTCTGTCACACTATTCACAATAGAGGTTTTATTTATCATTTTGTTTTTGGCCATCTTGATTTTCATTTTTTTCACCTTTTCCCTTGTACTTATTATTGCCTTCATTTTTAGAAGACGTGGCCTTGTTGGATGTTTTGGAAGAATTGGCTTTGAAATAGCACACACTTTCTTCTATTGTGGACTTGGTTTTTCTTCCAAAGGCCTTTTCTCTTACTGCAATCTTTTCAACCAGTTGATCAGATGTGAGTCTTCAACTGATTGCTTGCTTGTAGAGACTCTAGGTAGGTTGAATACTTTGGAAAAAGGGCTATGAAAGCAGTCATATAGATGTCGAGTTTGACATCCGTTGCTTCTACATCATGTTTGATGGCACGTATCTCTGAAGCCAATCTCATCACATCATCTTTCAACTCAAGTTTGAACAACTTCAATTGGAACTGAATGAATTTCAACGTTGAGTGGCAATCATATAGTTCCTCCAGTTTGTGAAATGCTTTCCATAGAGTATTGCACCCCTGAATATGACGAAACACATCTCTGTCGATTGAGGCCCTCATCAAGGCCATTGTTTTCTGGTTTTTTTGCTTCCATGCTCGAGTATCCTTTACATTCCAAGTTGGCACAACTGGATGTTTTTCCCCATCACAAATATCAAACCATTGATCATTGAAGATGAGTGTGTTCTCTACTTGCGGAGACTATTCGAACCAATTGTCTTTGTTGGTCAATGTTGTGCCAACGATAGATTTGATTGAATGCATGGTTTTGAGTTTTGAGTTTGTGTTTGGAGTTTTGGGTTTAAATTTTAACTCTAGTTGGTTCCTTATCACTCCAAAATGGTCTCCTTTTCTATATGCCACCAAACTGATATACCAACCTCTTGGTATACCCACCCTTCTTATATACCTGTCATAACATGGAAGAAGCTAGCCCTTTCTATATACTCAGTAATACGTGAAAGAGGCTTTAAGGTACGTGAAAGCAGAGTGGTACGTGGTACCTAAGTGGCACGTGAAGATGATTCACTCTTGTTAGTAAGACCGACTTAACAAGAAAACTTCATACATCAATATACTTCGTTTTTCTTGATTTCTTGATTGACATTCTTCAATAGAAGTGAATAGGTAAAAGAATATCTCTCATTATTTCTCCTTGTATTTGCACAATTTGGTTGTTGTTTGCCAAATTTACTTAGAGTAGCTTGCTCAAGGCAATTTCATTGAAAAAAGTTCTCCAAAAGCTTTCAAAATTTGAAAATAGCATTTGAAAAAAATGAAAATTGAAATTTTGCTTTTTTTAGATGAAAAAAGCATAAAGAATTTTTTTGTACCTCTCCTCCAATTTGTCTTATTTGGCACTTTTGCAATATTGGAAAATGTGGAAAAGAATATGTACTAAATCTCCAAAAATTGTCTCCAATAATAGGACACGTCCAATCTTTGAGTTGAAACACTCTTCTTGGAGCTACATATAAGCAAAGAAAGAGATTAGAGGCTACCACACCCCTCTTACAAAGCAAGAAATAAATGTTGGAGGTGCTACGTCCAGCCAACACGCCACAAAAATTTCCTCTCCAAACCATCTAATCGCCAAAATAAATTGTTTTGGTCTTGTCAAGAAGTGCACAGGTCAATTACTTGTAGGTTTACCACTCTGCGTAGCCAACTATTGCTTTGATTTGCTACACAGGTCTGAGAAATATTAAATGAGACCAAATCTTGACAAAAAACTCTACCCAATGTCCAACACTTGAGAGGGAATGATACATTGATGGAAGAAATTGCAAATTTATCAGAAACTTCACATATCAGATAGAAAATGGCAGAAGATAAAAAATATGCCTCCTTACTAATTGCTCGTTTGTAATGTCCCCAAATGAGACGATTTCACACAAAAGGGGTTTTCCCCTAAATACCGAAATTTTGAAAATGAAATCAACAAACCCTAGTTTACCATAAATGCTCCAAAGACCCTTGTCAATGCCCTAGAAACCTTAGGTGCCACAATGCTAAGGTTTTGTGGACAATTTCCAGCCAATATATTATTTCAAATTTATCTTAATACTTCCAAAAATATTCAGAAAATTAAATACATGAAAGAAGTACCTTTTTGCCAATTAATTGATGCTCAAATGCCACTTTATGATGGCTATAAAAAATATGATTTTTTCTCAAAAATACAGATGTTGTTCTTGATATTTTTCCGCTTCAAACCCTTGCCAAAATTTGCCACAAGTGTCCAAAAATCTCATAAAATTCCAACGAATCTCCTAGGGCATAAAAATGGCCAAAAAGTGCCCTCTAAGCCAATCGTCTAAGTCGCCAAGTGCATGAAAAATAGCAAAAAAATAGGAGAGCAATATCTTGCCTTTCACAAGTGAAAAAGACCTCCAAACCTGTCAAAAATAATCATAGTTACCATGTTCGACCAAATATGGCTCATGTTCGGTTCGAACCGAACAAACGGCATTGATCAGATTTGTGCGATCAAATTCGACCGAATAACTTTTTTATACTTCTGATTAAAAATAAATTTAAAAATCGTGAGTCATCAATCAACGACTCAACGGTGAACGCAAAGCATTGGAAACCCTATTCTGCAAATCCAAAAAGGCAAACGCTATTCATTGACGAACGACGGAAGATAGTCACAATGGTATTTAGTGTCATGAATGGCAAAACGAACACAGTCATGACGGAACGAATGCAGTCATAGCAGAATGCAGCGACACGACAACATCGCCATCGCCATTTGCAATCAGTGTTTGCACTTACAAGGTTTGCTCATCGGGATTCATAGTCGCCAATCAGTGTTTGAAGTTTGTTTGCTGCTTGCATAAATGCAATTAGGGTTAAAAGTTTTGCTCGAGCCTCACAATTGAATCTTCGACTCTTTGGTATGGACCTTTGACTCGTGATTCTATATCAAAACTTTAGTTTTACTTTTTATTATTTAACCCAATACAAAGATTTAAACTTTGTTGTTTTAAATTTTTAATATTTTATTATTTACTGTTAGTACTTACTAGATTTAGTATTTAGTAATTTTGTTAATAATAAATATTAAATATACATGGGTAAGTCCACTTAGTTTATTATTATTTTTTTATTCATTACTGTTAGTTTATTATAAATATTATTCTTTTATAATTTAAAGTTTAAAATAATAAAATATTATTAAGTATAAATTATATTATATTGTATTGTATATTGTTAAATTAGTAGAATGTTACATTTATAGGTCAATATGTTTTATTAAATTTCAGGGTAAAAATCAAAGGTTTCATAACAGTGTATGCAAGGGTGATTCACTAGGTAGTGCGGGACCAAGGTACAGTGAGAAAATTCAAAACACTGTATGCAAGGTTGAGCAGTGGGCATTGGGCAGTGAGGAATCAGGGTTCAGGATATAGTGGGCATTGTGCAGTGAGGAATCAGGGTTCAGGATACAGGGGGCATCGTGTCTAGTCATCCATTAGAAATGAAATATATCGTCTAGAGATGATAAAAAAACAAATATGAGATGCACCTTATGCAATGGTAATATCACAGGCAGTGTCACTAGAGTTTGATACCATTACCTTGGAGGATCTGCAGATGTGAAACGTTGTACCGTAGCAAATGAAAATTCAAAAGTCGAGTATGCAGATTTCATAAAACGGGTGAAAGCTAAATATGATGTGAGTCGTGCTGGATCATTTGCTTCAGTTTCAAAGAAGGCTAAAATCCAACACTTTATCTTACAAATTGGCTCATTCAATAGTTCAAGTGGTGCTCCATCATCATTTACCAGTGGAAGTGCAAGTGAAACTGAAAAGTCACAGGTTTCATTAAAGTCCATGTGGAGGCCACAACAAAAGTATGACGTAGATAAGTTGGCAGCGAGATTGTTTTATGCTGAGGCCATTCCTTTCAATGTCATTCATTCCCCACATTTCAAAACCTTTCTAGATGTAGCGATTGAATTTGGGAAGTGTTACACATTGCCTTGCTATGAAAGAGTAAGAACTAGTCTTCTTGAAGAGGAAGTGACAGCCATATCCACTGAGCTAGCTGAAATAAAAAAAATTTGGAAAAGAATAGGTTGCACAATAGTAAGTGATCACTGTTTCGATTCAAGAAGAAGGCCCCTCCTAAATATTTTGGCAATATCTCCTGATGGTGCTATGTTTATAAAATCAATCGATACAAGTAATGAACAAAAAACTTTTCTTTTCATTTCCCAATGCATCGAATCAACATTTTTAGAGATAGGAGAAGAGAATGTTGTTCAAATCATTACAAATAATGCAATGAATTGTAAAAGAGCAGGGGATATACTCATGGATAGATTTCCTCATCTCTTTTGGACACTATGTGCTACATATGTGTTGGATCTTTTGCTTGAAGACTTATCAAAATTGGGGTGGGTAGGTAATATTGTGATTGAAGGCAAACAAATATTTAAGTTTATCCTCAATCACTGCTTGACATTGACCTTGTATCGTTCATTTTCAAAGCGTGAACTTCTATCCCCTGTCGAAACAAGATTTGCCACCAATCTCATTACTTTGCAAAGGGAGGTAGAGGAAATGACAGCATTGATAAAAGTAATGGTTATTGATGAATGGACAAAGTCAAAGCTTTCTAAGGAAGCCCATTCAAGTGATATTGAAAGAATAATCTTAGGGGACACATTTTGAGAGGGGGCCAAGAAAATCATAATGGTGTTTGAGCCTCTTGTTAAAATTTTGGAAATGGTTGATGGCATCAACCTTACATGGGCTTTGTGTATGAGGGAATGGACAGAGCAAAGGAAGAAATTCAAAAGTTACTTGCAGGTAATGTTGAAGAAATTAAGAGCATTTGGGAAATTGGGACAAGCAATGGTTCATGCTACATCGTCCTCTACATGCGATAGCTTGCTATCTAGATCCTAAATTAGGTGTAAATCATGATGCAGTTGAAGAGATAATGAGAGGTGTATTTGCAACAATAGATAGGTTTCTTATTGATGAAGAAGAGAAGGAAGCAACGAGGTAGCAACTTACTATTTTCAAGAACCAACTGAAAACGTTTGGCATCAAGGAAGCAAAGGCAAGCAGGGTGAAGTGGGAACCATCTAAATGGTGGCAGACTTATGGGGATTTTACTCCACAATTGCAGAGGCTTGCCGTGCGAATCTTCAACCAGTGTTCCAGTGCTTCTGCATGTGAAAGAAACTTAATCCACACCAACAAGAGAAATCGACTAGGGGCTCAAAAACTCTCTGATCTTGTGTTTGTTCATAGCAATCTACGATTGCTTACTCACTCTCTTGCAAATGAAGATGACAACTCTCGCTTTGGCAAACCATGCTTTGAAGATGAAGAAAATATTGATGTTGTTGATGAACCTATTAGTGTAGGATTAGATGATGTTGCCACTATTAGTAGTGATTTTGGTGTAGATGCAGGGTTTGATGTTGCAGATGTTTAAATTTCATTCTTATTTTTAGTTAACGCTGAAAACTTTAATGTTAAATGTAGAAACTCCAAGTTCCCTCTGATTTCTGAAAACTGACTGTTTATATGTTTTTTCTGAAGTTTTCGATTTTTTTGATGTTTTTGGGGTTTTTGCATGAAATAGGAAAAATGCGAATTTGCATAAAATAGTAAATAAATTCTATGAAATTTATCCAACTCCGTAAACTAGATAGTATATTGCAACTTCAAGCTTATATTTTTTATATATAAATTCTACCAGAGATGATTTCAACTGAAAAGTTACATGCAAAGTATAAAGTAATGATATTATTTGAAACCCTGGTTTTCCTTTGTTGTAGCGGCTAAAAGTACAGATCCGTACAGCTGCATTAAATGCATCCTTCTCCTAAAAATCAATGGCAGATGATCTCAGATAAAGGGCGCCAATGATGAAACAAGCTGGTAGGTGAAGTATGGCTGCGCCTCCCTCAGAAGATGAAGTACGGCCTAGTGTATGGTACGGCCAGGTACAGGAAAGTTTTGTATCAGCAACAGGTACAATAGTACGGCCTGCCCAATCAATGCTTAAACCCTCTGAAATGAAGCGCCTAGTATGAGGAAGGTTCTCTGGATGCAACACTGATAAAACTCTGTAGATAATCGATCTCTGAAAACTCTGTGATTTCTCCTGAATGAAGAAACCTCTGTTGCAATAAATCAGGGGTTATTTCACACCCTCTGAATTGCTTCTAATGGAGATGGCACGTTTCTCAAAGAATTCGAACTTGAAACCCTGAAGCTTCTTGCTCAGATCAAAGTCGATCAATTTCAATTCACAATAATGACATAATGGCTCGATTCCCAAGGCAAATGCATAAGTAACCAAAGAGGTGTGATTTCCTCCATAATAGGGGTTTTTAATTAAAAATTCGCACTTTCTCAATATTTTAATATCTCCAAAGTCTTGGCCAATTTTATAATCAAATATAATTACAAATTGGCCCTCTCCTGATGATGGGCGACCCCTCAGCATTAAAAACACTTAAGTTATAATTTTTAATTATAACTTAATATTATAGTCTTCGCATAATTAATATTTAATTAATACAATTAAATATTAATATTTCCCTCGTTACTCGCCCGATGACTGAACCGTCTGAAGCTGTCATATACTGAAGTGATTTCGAATGCTGCCAACCCATATTGCTAAATATAGCAGGGGTCCCACTTTGACCACCAGGAACTGCTAAAAATAGTAACTTCTGCAAGAAGTCTCCGATCGAGCCCAAACGAAAGCCAACTGATCAAACTCTGCCAACTGAAGCTGAGCGAAGCTCCTATGCGACCCTCTATCCAGTCTATTAGCCTACGAGGGTCGTATGATAGGCTAATCCTGTGCTCCGAGAGATGTCACTAAGGGGACATGACAGTCCGCCCCTCCTGAAATTGCTTGTCCTCAAGCAATCTCAATGCCGGATGCTGTAGAATATCCTCGCTCTCCCATGTAGCATCCTCAACAAGCAAATCTCTCCATTTCACCAAATATTCCCTGATAGTCCTCCTACGCAACTGTCTCTCCCTATATTCCAGGATGGACTCAGGTACTAAAATCAACTTTCTCTCATCATCTAAGGGAGGTAGAACCGCAGACGGTACCACACGATGACCCAATGCCTTCTTGAGGCGTGATACATGAAAAATGTTGTGCACCCTGCTCTCTGCTGGAAGCTCAAGCTCGTAAGCTACCTCGCCAACTCTCCTCAGGATCTTGAAAGGTCCGTAATAGCGTGGCTTAAGCTTCTCTGACCACTCTTCCTAAGATTGGACTGACGGTAGGGCTGCAGCATGAGGTAAACCATGTCTCCCACCTCGAAATGCCTCTCCGTCCTCTTCTGATCTGCATACTGTCTCTGCTGATTTTGTGCCTTAGCTATATTTTCCTTAAGAGCCCTCATAGTGGACTGACTCTCCTGCAACCAACCTCCTGCACTCGGCACTCTACTGTCGCTCAGTAGCAAATCAAGGAAACTCGGCGCCTCATACCCGTACAACGCCATGAAGGGTGACATCTAAATGGTCATATGGAATGTCGAGTTATAGCAATACTCACACAAATGTATCTATTTGACCCACGCCTTCTGCTGCCCTGCTATATAGTTTCGGAGGTAACCTTCCACCCACTTATTTACAATCTCCGTCTGTCCATCAGTCTGCGAGTGGTAGCTAGTGCTCGGAGTGAGCTCAGTCCCACAAAGTCTGAAAACCTCCTGCCAAAAGTTACTCAGAAACCGACTATCTCTGTCGCTCACGATGGTCCAAGGCAACCCATGAAGTCTGAATACCTCGCGAAAGAAAACCTCTGCTACCTGTGTCACTATGTAAGTCGTGGTGATCGGAAAGAAGTGGGCATACTTCGTAAGCCGATCCACAACTACATAAATGCAATCACGCCCTTAGGCTTTAGGCAAGCCCGTGATAAATTCCATCGACAGGCATTCCCACTTCTTATCAGGAATCGGAAGTGGCTGCAACAAACCTGCCGGGTACGTGTTCTCCTGCTTGTTCTGTTGACAAACAGGGCACTCACGCACATACTGAAGAACATCTGCCTTGAGTCCTTTCCAAGTGAATCTCTCCCGAATCTGCCTGTAGGTTTTGAAGTATCCAAGATGTCCTGCTGTAGGCATGTCATGAAAGGCTCGCATAACAATTCTTCACTTCTGACCCTGGGATCAAATATATCCTGTGCTTGTAAATGATCAAATCATTCACAAGTGTATACCTGGTATCAACTGCTGATCCCTCAACAATGCTGGAGGCCCAACTGTCCTTGGCATACTCTGCCACTATCATATGCCTCCAATCCTCTGAGATATGAACCATAGTGCTCAAGTACGGCTTACGTGAAAGTGCGTTCGCCACTACGTTCTGTGTACCTTTGATATATGAGATATCAAAGTCATAAGCCTGCAACTTATTGACCCACTTCTGCTGCCTATCATTGAGATCTCGCTGCCCTAAGAAGTGTCTCAAATTGTTATGATCAGTTTTAATGCAAAATTTGCTGCCGACAAGATACTGTCGAAATTTTGCTAAGGCATGCATAATCGCGAGCATCTCCTTATCATATATACTATACAGCCTCTCTGGTCCTCTGAGCTTGCGGCTCTCATACACAATCGGGTGCTTGTCCTGCATAAGCACCGCACCAATGCCCTCACCTGATGCATCGCATTGAAGCTCAAACGGCTTCGTAAAGTCGGGTAGTGCTAAAACAGGGCATGTGGTCATCAACTCCTTGAACTTCATAAAACACTCCTGTGCTTCTGAAGTCCAAACAAATGCCCCCTTCTTCAATAAATCTGTCATCGGGGGTGCATGTTGTGAATAACCATTCACGAATCTGCGGTAGAAGCCACATAAACCGAGAAACCCTCTCAACTGCGTCAGGTTTGCCGGTGTAGACCAGTCAATAATGGCGCGGATCTTTTCAGGATCCATACGCACTCCAACTGCACTGATGATGTGATCGAGATATAGCAATTCGGTCATCCCCACTTCGCACTTGGATTCCTTGGCGTACAAGGACTCCCTCTCCAAGATACTCAACACTGTCTCCAAATGAGCTAAGTGCTCCTGCCAAGTCCTGCTATATATAAGGATGTCATCGAAAAAGGCCAACACAAACCTCCTTAGCAATGAATGTAAAACCCTGTTCATCGTAGACTGAAAAGTCGCTGGTGCGTTAGTGAGCCCAAATGGCATCACTACGAACTCAAAGTGCCCACAATGGCATCGGAAGGCAGTCTTCTCTATGTCCTGCTCTTGGACTCTGATCTGGTGATAACTCGACCGTAAATCAATTTTAGTAAAGTAACATGCCCCATGGAGCTCATCAATAAGCTCGTCAATCCTCGGTATCGGGTATCTATTCTTAATTGTCCTCTTATTCAGGACCCTGTAATCAATGCACATGCGTAATGTTCCATCCTTTTTCTTCACCAAAACAACCGAAGAAGCAAATGGTGACTTGCTAGGCCGAATGTGACCCATAGCAAGTAACTCCTTTATTGTCTTTTCTATCTCATCCTTCAATCTTTTTGGATGCCTGTAAGGAGTTATCATAACGGGTTTCGCACCTTCCTCGAGCTCAATGATGTGCTCTATGCCCCTGTCTGGAGGTCTACCTGGCGGAATATCACTGAACACCTTGTCATGCTTGACTCTCAATTTCTGAATGTCCGGATGATATTCTATCTTTTGCTGTCCCTCCTGTATAGGTGCTAAATGACACACAGCAGCCCACTCTACCATGTCGTGACGCATAAGCCGCTCCATCCGGTGGAAAGAAATTGTTTTGATGTTGCTGTCCCGTATTGCCTTAAGTATGTGTGTCTTCCCGTCAACATCAAAACGGATCTCCATGTCCTTGAGACGAAGTGTGACCTCATCCAATGAATGTAACCACTTCATTCCCAAGACCAAATCAATGTCCCCCATATTAAAAACATAGTAATCTGCCTTGAACTCATAATTGTTCAAGCATAAAGGGAGATCCTTAATCACGCGTTCACATCTCAAAGTGTACCCATCGGCCACTTTGACTCTTATGCCCTCGAACTCCTCAGTGATGAGTCCACATTTCTCAATGAATCTAGCATATATGAAATTATGCGTGGCTCCTGTATCAAGTAGGGTAATGACCCTCTGTCCTGCCAACACGCCCCGAATCCTGAAAGAACCCTCCTGCTGAATGCTAGATAAACGGGCCTCCTGTATCTGAAGCTCGGGCTCTGTCTCAACTCTGGGCTCTGAAGCCTCTGGCTCTGAATCATCGGAACTCTCCCGCTGTTCGGAATTCTCTGATTCCGAGTCCTCATAGAACGCCCACATTATACGATTTGCCTTGCCCTTAGGTCTTAGAGGACAATTGTGATTGGCGTCATATGGTCCTTTGCAGTAGAAGCAAAGCTTCTTCCTGCGTAGGTCATTAAGGGCCTCATGATCCAAAGGTGGGGCTGCTGATTTACCTTTTGGATCATTTCTTGAGTTTGATTTTTCTTTATTAAAATCAGACTTATCCTTATTCCTGTTAAAGCCCTTGTTATCCCTGAATGATGAAGAACCTCTGGAGCTGAATTTACTCGATGGAGCTGCTAACTCCATGTTCCGTGCTTTCTTCATCGCCTCCTGTAACGAAGGAGGATCAAAAGCTTTGATCCAACCTCGCAATGGCTCTGACAACCCCTCCATGAAGAGTACTACCAAGCGTCTCTCTGAGATGTTAGGGACCATAACGGATAACTTCTGGAAGTCACCTATGTAGGTCTCTACACTGCCACTCTGCCTCAACTGTGCTAAGTCTCGGAAGTAGGTTTCTGGATCCTTCCTGTCAAACCTCTCCACTAATCTATCCACAAACTCCTGGTAAGTAGTGATCCTGTCATGCTGTAAAGTCACCATACCGTGGTGCCACCAGTCGTAGGCTACTCCCTCCAGATGCAATGTAGCATATCTAATGGCGTCACTCTCAGCCATCGAGCGCAGTGTAAGGAATGTATCAAGCTTGCTAATCCAAGCTTGGGCTGTCATCTTAGCACTACCATCGAACGTCGCCAATGTGAGCTGGTTCGTAGCATGTTTTAGATCGTTATTCTGCTGTTGAGGTCTCCTATCCTGTCGAGCTCTGTTGTGTTCTCGCCTTTGTGTAATAAAACGGTCAAAAGTGATCATCTCTTGGACCACAGGCGGTAATAACTCCCATTCTTCATGTGCTGCCATAAGGGTATCAGCGAACAATTCATCATGCTCCTCATCTGGTATAGCCCTATCGGGCTCCTGTCTCGTGAAAGTAGGTCTGGTAGGCCTATCTGCTGTCCGTGACGCTGTCCTAAGAGCTCTCCGTGACCTTGCATCACTTTTGTCATCGTCACGGTGAGGTGACGGTCTCCTCGAAGTACCCAATCTCTGCAGTGCCACTGCCACCTGCTGTAATACCTCATCGGACCGCCGTTGTCCTGCACGAAGATCTCTGAGTGTATGCATGAACTCTACACCCTCCTGATCTCTGTCATTATGTTCTGTCCTAGGTATATCTATTCTGTCAGCCATATTTTTCGGCTGCCAGCTCAAGCTCTGTTGCCTGTCAATCAGAGCTCCACTGCACGTGTAATACCTGGATGACCCAATCTGATCTGGTTGCATAAGATAGCTAAACCCGTAGGATGGCAGGATTTAGCTCTGATACCACTGTAGAAACTCCAAGTTCCCTCTGATTTTTGAAAACTGACTGTTTATATGTTTTTTCTGAAGTTTTTGATTTTTTTGATGTTTTTGGGGTTTTTGCATGAAATAGGAAAAATGCGAATTTGAATAAAATAGTAAATAAATTCTATGAAATTTATCCAACTCCGTAAACTAGATAGTATACTACAACTTCAAGCTTATATTTTTTATATATAAATTCTACCAGAGACGATTTCAACTGAAAAGTTACATGCAAAGTATAAAGTAATGATATTATTTGAAAACCTGGTTTTCCTTTGCTGTAGTCGCTGAAAGTACAGATCCGTCAGCTACATTAAATGCGTCCTCCTTCTAAAAATCGGTGGCAGATGATCTCAGATAAAGGGCGCCAATGATGAAACAAGCTGGTAGGTGAAGTATGGCTGCGCCTCCCTCAAAAGATGAAGTACGGCCTGGTGTATGGTACGGCCAGGTATAGGAAAGTACAGTTTTGTATTAGCAGCAGGTACAATAGTATGGCCTGCCCAATCAATGCTTAAACCCTCTGAAATGAAGCGCCTAATATGAGGAAGGCTCTCTGGATGCAACACTGATAAAACTCTGTAGATAATCGATCTCTGAAAACTCTGTGATTTCTCCTGAATGAAAAAACCTCTGTTGCAATAAATCAGGGGTTATATCACACCCTCTGAATTGCTTCCAATGGAGATGGCACGTTCCCCAAGGAATTCGAACTTGAAACCCTGAAGCTTCTTGCTCAAATCAAAGTTGATCAATTTCAATTCACAATAATGACATAATGGCTCGATTCCCAAGGCAAATACATAAGTAACCAAAGAGGTGCGATTTCCTCCATAATAGGGGTTTTTAATTAAAAATTCGCACTTTCTCAATATTTTAATATCTCCAAAGTCTTGGCCAATTTTATAATAAAATATAATTACAAATTGGCCCCCTCCTTATGATGGGCGACCCCTCAGCATTAAAAACACTTAAGTTATAATTTTTAATTATAACTTAATATTATAGTCTTCGCATAATTAATATTTAATTAATACAATTAAATATTAATATTTCCCTCTTTACTCGCTCGATGACTGAACCGTCTGATGCTGTCATATACTGAAGTGATTCCGAATGCTGCCAACCCATATTGCTAAAAATAGCAGGGGTCCCACTCTGACCACCAGGAACTGCTAAAAATAGTAACTTCTGCAAGAAGTCTCCGATCGAGCCCAAACGAAAGCCAACTGATCAAACTCTGCCAACTGAAGCTGAGCCAAGCTCCTATGCGACCCTCTATCCAGTCTATTAGCCTACGAGGGTCGTATGATAGGCTAATCCTGTGCTCCGAGAGATGTCATTGAGAAGGGGACATGACATTAAACTTTAAGTATTTGTATGATGTTGAACAATGAACATTGAAGTTTAAGTTTAAGTTTAACACTTTATTGGATTTTGCTATCGTGTGTTACACAGATGTCAGATACTTATCAACTTATTTATGTTTATGTTTTTTTGTTTACAAATATGTTACATGCATGATATATATATATATATATATATATATATTTATAATTTATAAAAAAATAAAACCGAACTACCAAACTTACCAAACCGAACTTTTTTCAAAATTCCGAACTTCCAAACTTTTTCCCCCTTCCGAACAAACCAGATTTTTTGAACATGGTAACTTTGAAAATAATTAAATAATAATCTGAAAATTATTATTTAATTTTCTATCAATTTAGGGCTTCAAAATTTCCACGAAACTCCTCCAAAACCTCACGCCAACATGTAGAAAATTAGCAAATAAATTTAAAATATTTAATTTGCATAAATGGACAAAAAATGGGCTTTCAAACCTTCGACCAAGTCTCCAAAGTAGTTCTCTGCATTGCAAAAATAAGGAAAATATTAATTAAAATTAATATGCAAGAAATGAGCCTTAAAACCCTCACGAAAACCTCATAAGAGTTCCTCAATGCAAATCGCCCTACTTCTAGGACAAGTAACAAGATCTCCTTAGCAAAGGTGGCATCAGACGACACATTTTTTAGAATAATCAACACCAAAACAACGAACCACCTATTGTATATGCATCCCAATAGTTTCTTCAAGCATGAAAAACAATTATCAAATTTAGCATGTCCTTCATTGTAGTCGTCATCTTGTATTTGTATCTTTCAAAGGGGGGTGAACCACCTAAAACATATCAGAAGCCTTTGCTTGCCCTTTTTAGAATATCTTTTCCTTTCTTTGTTTTAGCTCCCATGTCGATACTCTTTTTCGAATTTAATATTAATTAGTGACCTTAATAAAATAGTAATTAAAATTACTTTAAGGCAAATAAATTAATAATTAATTCGCTTAAGCACTTTAGTGGTAAAAAGCACTTTTAACAAATACCCTATTAATTAAGTAATAATTGCCTTATAAGAACAAATGATAAAAATCACTATTTTCGGCAATTAATAATTAACTAATAAAATATAATTCCCCAAAAGGATTCATTTAGTCTATGGGGAAGTAGACTAAATGTCTTCAATACTTGCTTAATCATGATGTGAAAATGGTGACATCACAGTCCTCCTTTCCCAAAATTGTTTGCTATCAAGCAATTGCAAATTTGGATGATTTAAAATTTCTATTTTTTCCCAAGTGGCATCCTCAAGTTGCAAGTCCTTCCATCTAATCAAATGCTCATTGATGCTACGATTCCTTTGCTTCTTTTCATGAACCTCAATAATAGACTCTGGAATCAATATTATTTTACCTTTTTCATCCAATGTGGGCAGCTCCAAAGAAGTGGTAGTATGCTGTCCAAGGACTCTTTTGAGAAAAGAAACATGAAACACATTATGAATCTTACCATTTTCCAGAAGCTCTAGTTCATATGCCACTTCTCCCACTTTGTTTCTCACCTTGTATGGCCCATAAATTCGTAGTTTCAATTTTCCGAACCACTTTGTTTGAGGGAAGATTGCCTATAAGGTTGCAATCTTAAAAAGACCCAATCTCCTATATCAAATGATCTCTCCACTTTATGCTGATCTGCATATAATTTCTGCTGATTTTGGGCATGTTGTAGGTTCTTTTTTAGTGCTCTCATGATGTCATAACTTTGTTGTACCAAGTCCTTTGCCCCAGGCACTCTACTATCTGTCATCACCAAATCAATGAAGGAAAAAGCATCATAACCATAAAGTGCCTTAAAACGAGTCATATCTGTAAACATGTAGAAGGTTGTGTTGTAACAATTCTTGACCATATGTAACCATTTTATCCATGTTGATTGTTGCCCCGAAACATAGTTCCTCAAATATCCTTCCAACCATTTACTCACAATTTCTGTTTGCCCATCAGTTTGTGGATGATAAGTGGTGCTAGGAGTGAGCTCAATACTTGTCAATTTAAAAGTTCTTGGCAAAATATACTCATGAATCTGTTGTCCCTATCACTAACAATGTTTTTGGGCAGCCCATGCAACTTGAATACTTCTTTAAAAAACACATCAACAAGCATAGGAGCATTGTACTTAGCTGAAAGTGGATAAAAATGAGCAAATTTTATAAGTCTTTCAACCACAACATATAAACAATTTTTACCTTGAACCATGGGCAATCCGGTAATGAAATCCTTAGAGATGCTCTCCTATTTTTGTGAAGGAATGGTAAGGGGCTGCAAGAGACTTGTTGGAAATTCATACTCACTTTTATTCTTTTGGCATACAAAACATTTCCGGATGTACTTGAGAACCTCTTTCTTTAAGCCCTTCCAATAGAACCTCTCCTTCACAAGTTTGTAGGTCTTAAAGTACCTTGATAGCCAACCAAAGGAGTATCATGGACAGCTCTTAAAATCATGTGCTTCACCTTGGATTCGGGTACCAAATAAACCCTTTCTTTGTATAATATAAGGCCATTTAAAATTCTGAATTTGTCATCAACAATCACCTCAAGCAAATTGTTAGTAAACTGATTTTTAACATATTCCAAGATAATTAACTCTTTCCAATCTACTATTATAAAAGATAGAACATATTTTTGCATTTTCTTGTAAGGCCTTATTGAACAGAGAAGCAATTTGAGGTGACCCTTTGACCATACCTAGAAGTGTTACCTCTTTGTCACCCACCTTGAATTTGAGCATCAAGCTTTGATAATTGAATGTAAATTCCCCCAATGAATGCAACCATTGGACCCCAAGAACAAGATCCATATCTCCAATGTCAATTACATATAAATCATCACATACCTCGTGCTCCCCTAACGCAATGGAAAGCTTGGTGACTCTTTTGGTGCAAGGAAGAGAAAATCCATCTGCTATTGTTACCTTGAAACCCTTAAAGTCTTCTACAATCAAATCAAGCTTAGCTACCAAATTTTTGCCAATGAAGTTGTGAGTAGCCCCACTATCGATTAAGATGGTTACCTTGTGCTCCTTTAAAGTCCCTCCTACCCTGAAAGGATAATACTTTGGTGCTCCTGAAAGAGTAGCAAGAGTGCTGCCCATATCTTGTGTGTCATTTTCATGCACATGCTCATCAACTAGATTGTCATCATGCTCATCATTAGTATCAACAATATCAAAATCTGAATCATTATCAATTACCTCAATGTAGTATGCATGTCCTTTGTCCATGCAACGATGGCCTTTGGTCCAAGGATTCTTGCAAGTGAAACATAAGCCTTGCGTTCTTAATTCATCTCTATTATCATTCATATTGCTGCTATAAGGCAGCGATCTATGAGGTGGCACATATGGTGTATAAGGCTTCTTTTGTTGCTCATTGGGTGGTGCTTTAGGCTGCCCATCTTGTGCTCTTTGCTGCCCACTAAAATCAGTCCTTGGTTGCCCTGTATTTGTGGCCTTGTGTGATTAGGCCATCAAACCACCACTCATGAGCGATACCCTCCAAATGCAGGGTGATGAATTTTAGTGACTCATCTTCAAACATGGGATTAAGTGACAAATATGTCTCTCGCTTCTATAACTAAGATCTCATAGGAAGTTTATCAGTACCATCAAAAATAGGAAGATAAATCTTACCCAACCTTTGTTGCAAATCTCTATGGGGTTGCATAGTAGGAACCTTTGGCTTGGATCCTTCATCTCACAATAATCCCGAAAAGATAATAGAGCTTGCGTGGCAAAGCTTAGGGCTGTATACTCTTTTGGCGAGTCTTCAAAATATCCACCCTTGGTGTCCTCATCTCTAGTACCAGTTGTTTCTTCAGAAAAGTGGCATTGAAAAATTTATGAGGGGGGTTAATAGAAGCCCTCTCAATATCACTTGAATTTCCTTCTCCATTGAAGGGGTGGTCTTTGCTTGGAGTTGTAGTATCCTTCAACAAGCCTGTGATTTGTATTCCCAAAGTTTGTTGAAGATCCTTTTGGCATTCTTTGATCAAACTTTGCAAAAGCTTAACCTGCTCTGCTTAAAACTCATTAGGCTCTTATCCCCCATGGTCTTTTTCCTCTTTTGATAATATAGGATATCTTTATATGTTTGCATCCAACAACCAACTCATAGGTAGACAAGACCGGTGCTCTGATACCATTGTAATGTCTCCAAATGGGACGCTTTCACACAAAAAGAGTTTTTCCCTAAATCTCGAAATTTTGAAAATAAAATTAGCAAACTCTAGTTTGCAATAAATGCTCTAAAAACCTTTGTCAATGCCTTAGAAACCTTAGGCACCACAATGCTAAGGTTTTGTGGACAATTTTCAGTCAATATCTTATTCCAAATTTATCTAAATACTTGCAAAAATAATTAGAAAATCAAATACATGAAAGAAGTACCCTTTTGCCATTTTATTGATGCTCAAATGCCACTTTATGATCGCTGTAAAAAATATGTTTTTTTTTTCAAAAATACAGCTGCTATTCTTAATATTTTTTCGCTGCAAACCCTTGCAAAATTTTGCCACAAATGCCCAAAAATATCAGAAAATTTTAGGGAACCTCTTAGAGCATAAAAATGGCCAAAAAGTGCCCTCCAAGCCAATCACCCAAGTCCCCAAGTGCAGGTAAAATAGCAAAAAAACAGGATAGCAAGATTTTGCCTTTCACAAATGAAAAAGACATCCAAACCTATCAAAAATAATTAAATAATAATCTGAAATTTATTATTTAATTTTCTATCAATTTAGAGCTTCAAACCTTACACAAAACTCCTCCAAAACCTCATGCCAACATGTAAAAAATTAACAAATAAATTCAGAATATTTAAATTGCATAAATCGACCAAAAAGGGGCCTCCAAACCCTCAACCAAGTCTTGAAACTCACAAAAACCTTGCAAGAGTTCCTCAATGCAAATTGCCCCACTTTTAGGGCAAGTAACAAGATCTCTTTAGTAAAGGTGGCATCAAAAGACACTTTTTTTAGAATGATCAACACCAAAAGAACGAACCACCTATTGGACATGCATTCCAATGTAATATTCCAAATTGGAATATTTTACATTAATTTGGATTTTTCGAAATTCCTTTTAATACTATTTTATAAAATAATAATATGAATAATAATAAAGTCTAATTATATTAATTGTCTATTTTTGAATATAGATTTTGAATATTACAAAGTTACACTACAAGGGGTTTCGTCCTTCAGTTCGATTACAAGGGTTTTCGTCTTTGTAATCAATTACACAATTAAGGAATTTCCTCCTTAAAAGTGGTTGTAAGCATAATGCTTATACACGTTTTAATGTTTTATACAATAGTTGAATGAATGCTTTTCCCCACCGCAATGAGTGAATATAAATATAGCATAATCTTCTGTCAAAGGTGGTGTCCCATCCAAGAGGCACCTCTTCACCAAAAGATGTGATTGTTGACATTTCCATCGACAATTCCGTTAACATTTTCGTTCACTTCCGGCAACAATTCCTTTTGAAACTTCCGTTCCCTTCCGATAACAATTTCGTTTGATATTTTCGTTCATATCCTTTTAATGACTGCTTATTAAATGGCAGCGATTTCTTCATGTGAAATGGCAACGCCTCTCCTTAATGGTTGTGACCTTGTCTTATGCTTGGAAAGGGATATTACAAACCTCCCTTCCTCAGATTGCTTGTCCTCAAGCAATTGTAGTGAAAATGAGGATTTATTTCTTTTTCTACAGTATTTCTTCTCAACTTCTCAATATCGTTCTCGAGTCTCACATTTTTTGCATTCAGTCCAACTGTTTTCCCCTATGTTTGAGCTAATATCTTCATCTTCAATTTGTTTTTAGTAGCCATTTCTTCAAACCATTGGACCAATCACTCGCCTATATTAATAATCCATTGCAACTTGATTTGCTGCATTTCTTGCTGATAGAGATGTTAGATGCAGCCTTACATCTTCAACAAAGCTTAGTGTATTATTATAATCTCCTATTTGGGCCTTCAAAAACACACATTCAATGCATAATTCCTCATGTTCCTGGCGCACTATTCTTCCTTCATTAATTATCAAATCCAGCTCATTTATTAGCCCTGCAACTTTCTGACCTTTCTCAGCTGAAAGCAAACCCCGAAGAGAACTTTTCACAATATCCACTATCATAATTATGTCACAAATGGTAATTTGTGGAGAGAATTTAATAAGACTTTCACCATCTTTGTCAACTCTTTCAGCCGAAATTGCTTCTGTCAGGAAACTAACGTCCCAGAAGCAAATACTCTTCCAACTTTACTATAATTACTTGAAGTAAATCGATTTTCCATCTCCAATTGCCTGGAGACTTCCACACCACTTCCTTTAGCTTTAATTACTAAGGCGAGAGAAGTTGCCTCCCACACATTTTCACCAACATGTTTTATTGCTGAAGGCATAAACTTATTTTTTGTAAAGGATATTTTTTTGCTGCTATCGGCACCTAACTCTTCTTCCTTGTGTGGCCCATACACAACATTGATATTTTCTTTTAATGTCTCTATTTTCATCTCATGCTTGGCCAGGTCTGTTGTAGTAAACATATGAAAATCTCCATGATTTTTACATGTTCTTGATTCTTGACTGTTGCCAATATTTTCCCCAACAGTAGTAGAATTATTCATTGTTTTGTCAACAAAACCAAGAATATTTTCAGACTTGTATGTTCCCCCTTCTACAGTTCGTAGAATTTAAACCTTTCTCTCCATTTGTAATGTCACAAACCTTCAGAAAGTCAAAAGCCAGAGAAATCTTCTCTTTACATGGTGAAAAGCCTCTTTCTCCAAGATTATCCATCAACTGCTTTGTTGAAATTGTGCCATGCCCTGTCCTGTACCACATTCCTTGAGATGAAGACTTACAAAGCTCTGAAAACTCCAACCCATTTTTATGTGATACATGCTTTACACTAGACCTCTCTGGATATGGCAACTCTATAAAGGTTCTAGTGAAGCATCGATCCCTTTGAACATCTCTATGTAGATGTGTAGACTCTTGATGCAAGCTTTTGTTAATTATTTCAAATTTCACATTATTGTTACTAGAGAATACTTTTGTTTTATTCGTGGCATTAATATTTGTTTTATTTGTGGTACTAGAATAATGCATATCCTTCCTGGGTTTCTCCATCGTCCCACTTGAAAGTCCAAGTGTTAGATCTACTTCCTTTCCCATCTTACTCTCAACATCGGTTTGACCTACCAAACCAATGTAATTTGTAGCCCATAATGATCTTGAGCACTCTTTCAAGCTATGTGATGGAAAAGCTGATGAACTAGGAGCAGAAGCAGACAATGCAAGGACAGCTCCATGTTGCTGACCAACGTTTGATCCGGAAAAAGGACCCATCTAGCATAAAGCCTACCCCGAAATTGATGGGCCTTCTGCATGGTAAATGGATTGTGATTCCTATTGTGTATGTTGCACTAGGTTACCATTTGGATACCATATCCCCAAACCAAACTCAGAAGCTTTTCGTTTAACATTCACTGCATTACTTGCATATGTAACAAATGGTTGTGCAAGATATTTATTTTGTAGGTCGAAAGTCTGCATCTGTGAGTCTGTTTTGGGTGGGATCAGAATTCCTGAGAGTGAACCCCAGGGGGAAAATGACAAACTATCTTCAGCATGTCTCCATAGTCCAGTTGGATGCAATTCCTTATGAGAGTTTGTAATGAATTTCAGAGAGACACCAAGAAGTGATCTCTGTCTTTGCTCTTGGAAAGGTAGAGTTCCAGAGACTGATGGCCATTCTGCATTTTTCTTATATCCCTGCTCAAAGTTAAAAGACCCTCTTGAAAAGCTTTGGTTTGATAGAACTAGCATGTGCTTCCCGACAACTCCTTGAGAAAGAGCTTTAGACCTTGGGGAGGTTGCAGGAAGAGGAGTGCCTCCTCAGGATGTCTTAATTGTTTACACTCCTTTAACTTGTTCCTACTTATCTCTGGAATGCTTGGTTGTAGGCATGCCCCACTCTGCGTGTCCTTTTCTCTTTCTCCCTTTTTGCTTCCAGTTTTGAGAGTTAGTTGAACCTCACTTTCAATCTCTGCAATGGATTGATCATTTAATGAACTAGGTTTTATTATATCATCTTTAACTTCTCTTCTTAATGTTTTTGCTTCCTCATTTTTATAGCTCACTTCATCATCCATGTAGTCATCAGCGGCTTGTTCAAGGTCAAAAGTCCACTTTCTAGCTCTGCTAGGTTGCAAATTGTCATGGTTAGAATGAAATGACAGATTCCATGGAGGTACATGATCAATTTTCTTCAAACAAGGAACAACAGATGGCATTTTCAGTGTTTTTTGTGTATTGAAATCAATCATTGTTTTTATGGTAACGGTCATTTGTGCCATTGTGTTTACCAATTGTTCTTGGTGTTGGATAAATTTATCCCACTGCTTAACATCAATTCCCATTTCTCCTATTGGCGGGCTTACCTCTATAGTTTAATTTCTTCTTATGTAATATAAATTATTGTTATTTTGCATATGAATTTCATTCCACATGATGGCAGGATGAGAGCTCTGATACCACTGTAATATTTCAAATTGGAATATTTTACATTAATTTGGATTTTCCGTAATTCTTTTTAATACTATTTTATAAAATAATAATATGAATAATAATAAAGTCCAATTAGATTAATTGTCTATTTTTGAATATAGATTTCGAATATTACAAAGTTACACCACAAGGGGTTTCGTCCTTCGGTTGAATTACAAGGGTTTTCGTTCTTGTAATCAATTACACAATTAAGGGATTTCATCCTTAAAAGTGGTTGTAAGCATAATGCTTATACACATTTTAATGTTTTATACAAAAGTTGAATGAATGTTTTTCCCCACCGCAATGAGTGAATATAAATATAGCATAATCTTCTGTCAAAGGTGGTGTCCCATCCAAGAGGCATCTCTTCACCAAAGGATGTGACTGTTGACATTTCCGTCGATAATTCCGTTAACATTTCCGTTCACTTCCGGCAACAATTCCTTTTGAAATTTCCATTCACTTCCGATAACAATTCCATTTGATATTTCCGCTCATATCCGTTTAATGACTGCTGTATTAAATAGCAGCGCTGCTCTTTTGCAGCGATTTTTTCATGTGAAATGCTAGCGCCTCTCTTTGATGGTTGTGCCCTTGTCTTATGCTTGAAAAGGGATATTACACCCAATATTTTATGAAAGTATGAAGAACAATTATCAAATTCAACATATCCTCCATTGTAGTCTTCATCTTATATTTGTATCTTCCAAAGGGGGCGAACCACCCTGGGAAGATAAAATACATCATAAGTCTTTGCTTGCCCTTTTTAGAATATCTTTTCCTTTCCTTGCTTTAGCTCCCATGCTGACATTCTATTTTTCGAATTTCATATTAATTAGTTGCCTTAATAAAATAGTAATTAAAATTACTTTAAGGCAAATAAATTAATAATTAATTCATTTAAGCACTTTAGTGGTAAAAACCACTTTTTTACAAATATCCTATTAATTAAGTAATAATTGTCTTATAAGAACAAATGATAAAAATCACTATTTTTGGCAATTAATAATTAACTAATAAAATATAATTCCCCAAAAGGATTCCTTTAGTCTATGAGGAAGTAGACTAAAGGTCTTCAATACCTACTTAATCCTGATGTGGAAATGGGGGCATCACATTGTCGCTGCAAATGCCAGGTAAAACAAATTTATGAATGAAGACCAGACTATGCAGACTGTTCGGTTGAATCAAATGAGAAGAATGACAAAAAACCAAAATTTTCAGGCTCTGATACCAATGACACTCGGATAATATATTCAGAATGACAATGAAATTTAGATTTCACGATTCAAGTTTCAAGGAGAGTAAACATCACAATAAATAAACTAAGAAGGCTGTTCATTGCACATTCTCAAAACTGACCTTTCCTATTCCTACGAGAATGAGGAACTTATTGAATAAGACAAAAACTAGACACCTATGCTAGACACCTAGGATTAATAACAACTATATACAATATTGTTGCAACAACCTCCAATATGCTACCACCAAAAAGAATGCTTACCACTTATTTGACATCCTCACAATGATATTTGTCTCCTTTATATATACTTCCCCTTAACAATAATGGAGGGGTAACCCACTAATCCCATCATAGGTTGACTCATTGCCCATTATAACTAATTCCACAAGTTACCCATTTGATCTAATGTAACTAAGGAGGATGTGTGGCACATGTTGGCATCTCCATTAAACCATGTACATCATAATATCATATCCCTGGGTATATAACATGCCATCCCTCGACATGTTTTGTCCTTGAAACATGAGAGGAAACCAAGTAATGAGTTTTCCTCAAATCACTACACACATATCACCATGATCGATCATCCAAGAACTTGTATGTGTTCTTTGTATGTGATAGCTCTCCTAAACAGGTTCCAAATTATGCTGCTCTACTTTGATTCCATTCATAACCATAGTTATTCCTCTTTAGTTATCATGCAGTCATTGATTGCTTCTCTGATTACATGCTCCATATTCCGTTGTGCTACTCTAATTCCATTCATGACCATAGTTGTTCTTCTTTGGCTTCCATGCATAACCACAATGATTGATCCAATGATTCCATGTATGTCCCTATTTGTTGGTCCATTGTGTAATGCCTACCACATTGGCCATGTGTCCTCTAGTTGTTTTCGGTTAGTCACCACATCCCACCACATCTTTTATGTTTGTTTAACCCTCATTGCATTTAAATATTTAAATTTGTTCCCTCCATTTGTAAAAGTCCCATGTATGGATAAGCACACTTAGGATATTTTATCAAATCTAGAATTTTTAAATCAATAAAGCTATATATATATATATATATATATATATATAATTATATAAGTCAAATAATTGGTCATTTGTGCATAGCCACTCTAAGAAGGCTAGGGATGATAATAGGTAGGTCTTAGTCTAGAGTAGATGGTTGTGAAACTCTTGCAGTGTGGAAGGTGACTTGTAAGAGCAATTAGTCACTTTGTAAGGAGCCACATGGGCTTGTAAGAAGACTTTTTGACCTTGTAAGAAAAGTACAAAGGTGGGTTTACATGTGCAAGTAAACCCACATGGCCTTGTAAGGAATTGTGAGGGAGAGTATGGGCCTTATATGACATGAAAATACCTTTGTAAGGAGGAGTACCCTTCCATTAATAAGTTTAGGTGGGGATTTTTGGAAAGAGAGAATCCCTTTAATTGCCAACTTTCGGCGCATTTTTGGGAGGTTCATCATTCTTGATGGAGAGCTTGTTGGAGAAATGGATCTTGGAGAGGAGTTGAAGGGAACTTTCAAGAAGGAAAGGTGGGATCCTTCTGCTTAATCCTTGTTGTTGCAAAAATGATGAGTAAATATATTTATTTAAATGAACAAATGAATTGTCTTGCTCTCAAAGCCTTCTCTAAAGAAAACCAAATAGTTTTTCCTTTCAAATGAAATCTCCCCTCTTGTTATGATCCCCTCTTTTAGTATACCACATACCACCTTCCAATTTGATGATGCGGATCTTGACATCTTTTCCTCCCAGATCCGCCAACTTCTACCTCCTAAACCCCATTTCTTCTCACATGATTGTGCAACTTCCAAGTACACTTGCCTTTCTTCCATTATTTGGGACGCTGCCCTCAAATATTTTCCTAGCTATACCAAATCCACATATACCTCCCATCAATCTAAAAGATCTTGCCCCATGAATAAGTGGTATGATGATTGCAGGACTCTTCACTACTAGTTTTGGTATGCCTTGCTCCATGTCCATCCCTCATACCCAGCCTTAAAATCATCCTACCGTTGTCTTCTCAGACATAAGAAACACCTATTTATTTCTCAAAGGAGATGGGTCTTACGTGCTTCCTACATTTACTCTCCTAAACTCTTTTGGCATACCATCCTCCCCCAACATTCTCCCCTCCCCACTAAGCTCAACCCTGCATCCATGATTTCCCATACCTCCACTCTTTATGATATTCATGGTCAACCTCAAATACATGTTGCTTCTCCACCCTCTTCTTGTCACTTATTCACGTACAAGAACATCAGAGAGGTGGTGAGGGTGATGAACAGTAGCAAGGCAGTTGATGAGGAAGGTTTCCAAGCTGAGTTCTTCAAACAAGGTCTTAAAGCTTTTGGAAGTTACTTGGTTGATCTTTTCAACCACGTGGTTTGTTCGGGTTTCCTGCCTTCTTGGTCACATCACATTATTCACCCGATACACAAATCAGGCTCTTGTTCAAATCCTAACAACTACAGGATGATCATGGTTGGACACACATTCTCGAAATTGAATGCTAATGTGCTCCACGTGCAACGTTTGAGAGATCTAGAACAGAGGCATCTTAGGGCTAGGGGACATGTAGGGTTTAGACCAACCCATCAGACCGTTGATCATATCTTCACTCTCCAGGCCTTTATTGAGGAGGCACATCATCGCTCATCCAAAGTCTACAGGTGCTTTTGTAGACTTTAAGAAAGCATTTGATTCTATTCCGCGAGAGGCCCTTTTCCAAAGGCTTAGGAATATTGGCATTTTTGAGACCCTCTTGGCAGCCATTATGCGACTATACAAGACTATCCTTGGTCATCTCCGTACTGTTCATGGTATTTCATATTTTATCAGGAGTACCATTGGGGTCAAGCAGGGCTACCCCTTGTCCCCAACCTTATTTGGCATATACATTGATGAATTAGAGACCTTTCTTCATGAGCATATTTAGGCTAGTGATGGGTGGCTTCTTCACCAGGTTATGATTTCTATTCTTTTGTTTGTGGATGATGTGGTCCTTATAGCTTCATCCCTTGAGGGTTTGTAGCAGCAGTTGGATGCCTTGGCTCTCTTCTGTGATCTCTGGCTGTTGACAGTTAACTTGGGAAAAACCAAGGTTATGGTTTTTAACTTGTTGAAGACTTCCTACCTCCATTTCTTCTTCAGGGGAAAGGAGGTTGAGATCACCACTTCCTATACTAATGTGGGAGTGCAATTCTTTGGACCATATTTCAGCTTGAGGCAAGCCCTTTAGCCTAGGATCAACAAGGGATATGGTTCTTTAGCCCTTCTTGAGCGACAATGTTTTCGACATCACTTTTAGGACATCTCATCCAAGATGTCCCTCATGGATACACTTATCAAACCTACTATTCTTTATGGATCTGTGGTTTGGGGGCCTTTGCTTAGGGTTGATTGGGTTGTTGTCGAGAGGGTCCAAACACTTATTCTCTGCCGCATTATCAGGAGTAAGCAGACGGTTCCCCAACACATCATCCTTGCAGAATTTGGAGCCCCTTCCATTTGGAGACTGTTTGATTTGATCTCTTTCTTACATTGCATTCGGAGCTTTGTTGATTCAGCGAGTGGGCATGACAGATATCCATACTTTGCTTACTATTCTTCAGAGACTATCGCTCTCTCAGCTCCCTCGCCCGTGTTTGCTATTGGTATATAGGGGTTTCTGACCTTTTAGGGTGCGTGGGGATTAGGATGGACCGCCTCCCTCCATTTAGGTACACCTTGGATGTACCAACTCATCTTCTACCCACTAGATAAGAGCTGAACCGGATTATCCGGGAAGATATTTACAGGTAGTTTATTCATACTAGTGTAAATCCTCATGGGGGGCTACGTCCAAAGATGGCATTCTACGCAGAGCACTTTTTGGAGTTGAAAGATGGGCTTATTATCTGCCTGCAGTATACACTCCACCACTAGATGCACACTCTTCACATCCTATTAGGACAATTTAGAGTGGGCTCTCACAAGCTTAGGATTGAGACAAATCACCAGATAGATCGGGCAGACATAATTTCTCAGTTACGCAGCATTCAAGAGATTGAGAATGAGGAACACTTCATCTTCCGTTGTCCTATTTACTACGAGATTAGGGGGAGGTTTCATTGCCTATTTAGGAGGACCTGGACTCTTTTTAATTTCTTCAGATATGAGGACCAAAGATGTTTAGCTTTATATATACAAGATGCTCTTAAACTTCATATCATTCTATTCAAAGACCTACTAGACCAGATTCTACCCAGCGGATCACTTCCTTTTTCATGGTGTTACCTTCAAGGAGAGGCACTAAGCACTAGATTGACACCAGTATAGCCTCACATTCCAAATCAATGCGATCTAGAGAGACTATCCACAGACCCCCGAGATTTCACCAACATAACCATTTCAGGTCTAGCACCAGGAGAGAGACTAGATTCACCAAATCTTCGTAGAGGACTTTTCCCTCTAGGCAGTGACATGGAGGAGCTTCTTCTCGTTGGCCTTGGATGCTAGGAGAGTTGGATCCAACTATTGATGGACCCCCTCCTGGTTCTTCCTTCTCATTGTTCATCCCCGTTTTCTCGATGCTTAGAGGTTTTTGTGGATTGCTCATTTCTGCTTCTCTCTTTGGCTCTAAGTGTTCTTGCTCTTTGCCCTGTTTTGTACTATTTTCTTCCAGCTTTGTTCTTTTCGTTTTTGGAAACCTCTTCCCGCTTGTTCTTGACACTTTTGTACTCTTATGTCCATTTGACCTACTTTTGTGGTCATTTGTTGGACATTAATATATATATCTTATCTCCTTATGCTCTTTAAATCGGAAATTGTTAGGATTTTTTGTCCTTGGCTATGAACTTCTCAGTGTCTAGAAATATTCCTTCTACTTTGCTTATTATTATTTTGCATTGGGGTTTTAACATACTCTGTTGGTTATTATTTTGCATTGGGGTTTTAACAATTTTATGTTAACACTAAAATGGCCTTAAATTCGTGGTGTAGGGAATGGTGTGGATTTTCCCCGCAGTGTACAAAATGGTATAGATTCATTTCAAACTCTTTGTGGGTGACTGTACACCATTTTGTATCCTAGTGATTTGTGCCATTTTAGTGTCCCAATTTCATAATGTGGAAATATGAATATTAAAGTAGGGGCTAGTGATCAAATTCGTAGGGTGGCCTCTAATTACATTGGAAGGGCTATTGAATTGCCTATTTTAGATGAAATATTAAAAATTTACTCCGTAATTTTGAAGCTATTTTGGTCTAGTGACATTATTAAAATATTTCATTCATTCATTCATTCATGTGAAAATGAAATTTGAATTTATATACATATTTTTTCTGGTTAAGACCTCGTTGAAGGATACTACAACCGTGTTGGCATTTAATTTGACATTCGATCTTGGTTGTCATGTAATGATTTTACAAGGGTTATCCATCAACATTGCCTTTCAAAAGCTATGACAATTCTTTTTATAGAAAGAAAGAAGACTAAATCATGTATTTACTCTAATCCTTTAAAACTTTTGACAATGCGCTCAAAATTTCTTCTTTCATCTCATACAGTCTTTTGAAAATTTCCACCTTATGTTACGGTTAAAAGAGTTCATATGACCATTAAATTAAAGGAAAATTGATTGTAATTTATTGTTAATTTTTAAAAAAACACATTATAACCCTTGAGTAGGAGTTGTTAAGTTTAGGTGTACACTAAGTGGTGCAAATTCCTAGTGCACAGAATGGTGTGGATTTGTGTAATGAGGATATCTTTCTAATTGGTATAGTGTGCTTAAATTGGCTCAAATAACTGGTTAATGGAGATTGTATAGACATTCCAAACTATGTGAAATGAATCTGCACATTGGAGATTTACACCACTTAAGTGTTTGCCCTAATTTATTGAAATGTTTAAATCAGCTCAAATCTATGGTGTACAGAATGGAATGGTGTTGATTGATGGATGCATGTTCAACATTGGGTATACTAGGTATTCTTCCCACTTTGGTGTTCGATGTTTGTCCTAATTTATTTGTAGCCAACGTGAATTGGTAGATTATCATTGTTATCCATTTATTGTTGCCATTTAAATGATGGAACAAAGTTACCATTCATAGTTAAACATGGAGACATCAAAGACCACATATATATTTTCTATAATCCTTTAGAATTTGATGTTCTACCCAAAGTTTCTGCGTTTCTTTCAGTCTCAAGAAAACATTGATTCTGACTTCAGATATTTTGTTTCTATTTTTGTTATAATTGTGTCGGCCTTGTGCAAAATTTGTTTTTATTTATGGTTATGGGTACTTTGGGATGAGGTGCCATTTCATTGCGTCAAACAGTGACTTTATCCTTAGCAAACCCATGGTCTTGTGCAGGTTTAAGCGTTGGCACCTTATAAATGAATGTTAAACTTGATTAAGTCATTTAAATCACACTTCTCGGTTTGAGAAATGGTTTTCCTTTCCCAACTAGATTAACAAAACAAATAACTTTTAACTGTTCAATCAAACAAATTGGTTCTAGTACATTACCGCCCTTCTCAACCTTGTCAAACTTGTTTGGAATTGAAGAAAAATAAATACCTAAAATTTTAAATTTTAAAATTTGAGACTTGGACTAGATTTAAGTCGGATGTGAAATATCATTGTTACAATTAAATAAATTTTGTTCCCAAACAGTTACAATTAAATTGGGTTGATTTTGGAAGGTTTGTTCACAAGCAGATTTTAGTAGTTTTCTATGTCTATAAAGTTAGTTTGGAGTGTAATTAAATTAAATACCCATAGGTTAAATTTATCAGATCTAATGTTTGAAACATAATTAAAATGGCTAAAATTTATGAGTTCAAGAAATAAATAATTTTATTCTTGAATATTTTAATTAAAATTGGATGGTTTTTAAATAAGTTTTGCAAAAAGGGAAATTGCTATGAAAATTTATGCTTGTCAAAATTGTTTCAAAATGATAGGTAAATATTCAATTAAATCATGCATAAAAGCTATTTAAGGCTGGAAACGTACTCTCTCTAGCTTAGTAAACAAGTGCAAATTATTAGAAAAATTTATTACCTCTTTTGTGAATTTATTTTAGGGAGTTTCTAAACCTATTTTGTAAACTGGAAACTAGAGTAAAAGTAATTTTTTGAAATTGCTATTTTTTCCCCCTACCACGACTTTTTAGCGTTCCCTTCTTGCGTAGTATGTATAGGTGACTTCTTTATGTTCTTATGATATTAAATGTAAGGTGAAACCGTTAAATTAATTTAGTAGCCTTCTCAGGTAATTGTTTTAGACATTGTTTCTCTAGCCTTTTCCTAGCTAGGAATAAATGTACTAAGGCAAAGTGTTCTTAATCGTAGTGGCGTCTGGTCATGTTTAGTCACTTGTAAACTAGCCGACAACTAGTTTGCACTCTTGTTGGTATAGGAAATGCTTTTAAAACCCTAGTCCAAACAAAAAAACCCTCATGGTGACCCTTTTTGGATATCGGGTTAGTTTCTTCCAAGAGGGTATCGGTGAGCAGTTGATTAGGGTGAATTCTTGTTATCCTGTGTCAAACTTAGGTAGCCTAGCGAACTTCTTTCTGCATACAAGTGTATCTCGTACTAACCCTTGGCAACATCTAACTATGCATGGGCTAGTTAGTGCCCGAAGTGTTACCCACAAGGTTAACTGTGTTAACCTTAGTTGTAAGACTGAGTGGCAAAAGCTGGTTGCCTTCGCGATAGAACTAACACATTTTTTGGTAATGGCTAAATTACAACCAACTTTGATTCTGCATATGGAGGTGGTCATAACAAATATGTAGGCCACTCGAGAAGAGAGTGTGGACGCTAACTACTAACTCTTAGGACACTTTTCCTTAGCTTGGGTTCTAGTCAGTAACCTTAGGGTGTCCTTCCTTATGCGTTTAACATCCTTTCTTGTTTGCGAACTTTGTAGTACGTATGGATGAATAATAGATGTGATTCTAGTTAGTCATTAGGTGGTGACCTACGTTGTACCTCTAATGATTGATCTTGGATACATTTTACTCGACCTTTGTCTTCGACAAAGACACTCTTGAGAAATGGAGCTTCTCCGAATAGTGTGAGATTAGACTTGTTGAGACTTCTAAATTAGTTAGTTCAAAGGAACGTAGGTTCCTTTATCATTGCTTTAGCCTTTCGACACTTTTATTTACCCTTGTAAGATACTGCTTTTGAATTAGCACCTGAACCTTATGATTGTTTTGAGTTTTTGGTTTGGTCTTGAGTATTTACATCTAGAGCTTATAAAAGTTTGCTTGAGTTGCAATAGATTTTTCCTTGTTGGCTTAGATTGCTAATCATTTTGGTGATGAAGTCTCGTGGAGGAGACTTTTCACAAGTTCAGGGAGAACTATATCTGAATCTGATTCCAAGGAGTCGATATGTAGGTTGTCCAAGATGTGGGGGAATTAGGGCCTTGGTCTTAGGCTAGGTTAGGGTGGTTGTGTCGTCTTTTCTCGAGTTAGGTGAGAATGCTCATAAGGGGCTTGTCCAATAAATTGTTATTATTCAAGTATCTTGTGAGAACTTGTGTCCATGTGTTGTTAAGTCTCACTGCTCATCAATAAAAGAAAGATTGTTGTAGTAATATTTCATTGTAAAGTAAACCTAGTACAAACTTTAAGGTTCATAAAGAAAGAGGAAATTAATTGAGGTTAAGAACTTTATGTTTCACCTAGTATTTTGAGACCCTATTCTTAATGGAGTAATTAACTAAAAAATCAGCCTTCCCCTTCTAATTGTTTATCGCGTTTGCATGTATTGTTGTTAGCAAGAAAACAAAACAAATTAATTAACTACTAAATAATTGTGTCACACTTCTGGTTGTCTACTTCATCATCTACACCCTTCTTATCATCACTACCATCATCCTCATTTGCCAACTCATCCTCATCATTTTTTTCTTCCTTTTCATTGTCTTCCTCATCATCCACATCTTTATCATCAACACCAGTATTTTCTTCCTTTTCTTCTACATCATACTCATTTTCCACCTCATCTGCGTCATTATTTTCTTCTTTTTTTTCTTGTTCATCTTTATCTCCATCCTCGTCATCTTTTTCTAACATCACCCTCCCCAACAAACTTAGGTTTCCCCATGAAAATTAGGGCTACAAGAAAACTTGTATGCATTGGAACTCCTGTTCTACCCCAGATTTGAGAGTAAAACCATGTAGACAAGCAGATCTGTAGATTTCCTTTAAATTGCAACTTTGGATTTAGACAACTTCCTCAATACTGCTTGGTAAGCTCTGAAAAATCTACTTCTGCGGGTGCATTAATTGTCTAAATTTGAAAATTTGGCAAGGAGAACAAAGCTTTTGAAGTTGAGTGCTTTTTCACTTACTTATTTGCCAAAAATCAGATTTGCAGGCTTGACTTTGCACAGCCAATATCTCCCTTGACATTCCCCATAATCCTTAGTGTGACCATGTTTCGGAAAGCTCTCAAAAATCTTTTTTGATGGTGCAAGATTTGTCTAAATCAGAAAATCTTGTAAGGAGAAAGAAGCTTCTGAAGTTGACTGCTTTTGCCCTAATTCTACTATGAAAAAAAATTGCCAAAAATCAGATTCGCGGGGTCAACTTTACACATACAACTCTCCCTAAATATTTGCCCAAAATCCTTAGTGTGCCTTGTTGGCCCACATATCAAAGTTTACCTAAGTATGGAAAATGGAGCTTTCAGGGAAGAAAATGGTAGGTCTTTGGGAGGACTTCGGGTTTTCTAGGAGTGACAACTTCAGGTTTTTCCAGAAGACACAATGCAAATCGGGTTTCCAGCAATGCTTAGCTTCTAAATGTTTCATAAGTACAAGTAATTCGGATTTACAAACCCGAATTAGTCATAGACAGTGTATTTCGGGTTTTCCAAGGGGCATTACTTGGTTACTTCATAAGTTGTAAGCAGTCAGAAACCCGAAATAAGTAAAGGGGCTTGACAAACCCGATTTGGTCTTGAAAAATGGTGTTTCTCGGGTCTGTTTCAAAAATCCAAATTATTCATAAGTGTAAATTGGGTTTCCAGTAGTGCTTAGCTTCTAAATGTTTCATAAGTAGAAGTAATTCGGGTTTACAAACCCGAATTATTCATACACAGTGTATTTCGGGTTTTCCAAGGGGCATTATTTGGTTACTTCATAAGTTGTGAGTAGTCAGAAACCCGAAATAAGTAAAGGGGCTTGACAAACCCAATTTGGTCTTGAAAAATGGTGTTTCTCGAGTCTTTTTCAAAAATCGGAAGGGTATTTTCAAAATGCCGAAGGGTTTTTTTAGGGCAAAAAGGGACCAGTCAACTTTCGCGAAGGTACACTTCAACTTTTTTGAAGGGCTTTTTCTTCTCCAAGTGGATAGTTGCACTTTTCCTGAAGGGTATGTTGCCCTTCGGGAGGACCATTTCAAAATTCCCAAAGGGTATCTTTCCCTTCGGGAGGATCATTTGCGGAAATCCGAGGGGACATGCAGAAAGCCCGAAGGGTCTCTTACCCTTCGGGAAAGTCCATTATGAAAAGCCCGAAGGGTACTTTCCAAAGATAGACGCGGACAAAAGTCCGAAGGAATTCCTTCGGACAAATTGTCCACAGAAATTCCTTCTAGAGATTTACCTGAAAGAAATAAGCCGAGAGAGAAGCTCGAGACCAAGTGTCCAATTGAAATGACGGGCCAATGAGCGTCAAAATCAGGGTAAACGACTAGCTGTTGGAAGTAATCAAGTTTGAAAGGCCCGAAGTCTTAAGGCTTGGGAAGCAGCAATGTGAGAAGACTTCAAGATGGACAAGCCCGAAGTAAGTAGGCTTAGAAAACCCGAATTACTCTGCATAGTGCAAATCGGGTTTCTCAAAGTACTCTACTTAAAAGGTTTTTTAAGCGAAGTATCTAGGAAAGCCCGAAGTTGGAGAGGCCAAAGAACCCGAATTACTCTACATAGAGTAAATTGGGATTCTTTGAGGGCTCGACTTAGGCTTGGTCTAGCAATGCCAGAATCGTGATGCAACGAATGGGACGCTGTCACGTGGCGTAACTGGAGCGGAAAGGGCCAATCAGTAAAGGACAAGTGGCACAAGAATGTTCAATAAACATGGGAGAGTCTGAGCGGCTAGTAGCTGAAAGTTATGAAGGCTCCCATCTGTCATGGTTCATTGCCCGCATTGGCCGTTCGATGCTTAAATTCGTCACGCCAAGAAGAAACATTCCAACTGCTCATAGCATGACTTTTCAGATGTGCCAAAGAAAGTCTTAAAGACGGGAGGGGCTCAAAAGTATTGGGCAGCGATCTAAATTGACGCATTTATGAACATCAGAGAAGGACAATGGAAGGGCCAGCCATCTGCGACTTATTTCTTTCCTCCCTTTCTCTCTTCCCCCTTTTCTATATAAATAGAGGCCTTGGAGCCTAGAAAGGTATCCCCGGACTGGTGATAAAATCACTTTGCAAAAATCGTTGTGTAATGGACCTTTCTCTTTGTCTGAAAGTTGCGTTGAGTTAGCTTGTGCACTAATAGCATTGTGAAAAAACATCCTTCCAACCTTGTTTCTTTTATTTCTTGCTTGTTTTCAGGTACTTTCCAGTTAATTGCAAGTCTAAACTCATGCTTTTCGGCCATTAATGGATGCTCAGTGTGAATTTTGAAATTCCTCTTTATCTCATGTGTGGTTCAGTAAGCCTAGTTTAAGAAATACTTATGCAAGTTAGCTGGTTAGAAGGTTGTGTAAGCCAACTTGTCTTATGTTGAATTAGTGTCTTTCCCAAGCCAAGTGGATCACTTACTTTCGGTGCATCACCTCCCTTAACTCAGTTTTCTTTTCAAGTAATTTCTCTCCCCTTTTCTTTGGCCATTAGTAGAGTTTAGCGTAGAAACCCAAAGAGATGAAGTGAAGCACCTGAGAAACCAGCCTCATAAAAAAGTCTAGAGGTTCAACCTCACCATAGGACACCCACATCTTGAGGTTGTTCCCATGCTTATAGCTGAAAGTGAGAGAGCTTGAAGAACTCTCTCACAAGGGTGCAAATCCAGTCTATAACAGTTCTGGCACGTCCGGTGGGACAACTACCATTTCACTTCCATTTTTATGAAAATTTTGGTCAAATTTGATGTTTTTTTAATCTGTTTGCAGTAGTGGTAGCTTTTATCCTTCAACATCTAGCGACTCCAAAGAATACCTAGTTATCTGGTGGTAGAGCAGTAGCTGTCTTTCATGCCAAAGGTGACTACAAGATTGATTTCTGCAGGTATTTCTTTTGAGTTTGTTGAATTATGTTTAAACTCAACAAAAAGGTTAAGGTTCACCCATACTCACTCTTACGTAAGAAGCTATCCTTCTAAACCAGTCATAAGGTATACCTACACAAAAAGATCTTTATCAGTGCCTCTTGCTGCTATGATTCTCCAAAGAGCTTTTGTGGGCTTCAGCGGCCAAAGCCCTTTGAACTTACCACAATATGAACCTATGCCATTAGCAGCTCTCAAAAGTGTCCCTTATTATTCAGGAGACCAAGTTGTAACTCTTGCTGAGCACATAACAGAGATAGCCAACTTCTGCAACATTCACAATATCACGGTGGAGAACGTTGTTAGGATATTGGTTGTGTCCTTCAAAGGAAAGACGTTAGACTGATATAGGGGCCTTGCTCCTAATTTAATCCACTCATGGGACGAGCTAGGAGCAGCCCTCTGTAAAAGATTTTCAGATAAGGGTGATCCCTTGTCACTTGCAGAGCAATTGACCACCATCAAGAGAGCTCTTCATGAAGTCATGCAAGACTTCAATACAAAATTTCAGAAGGCATGGGATAGAATCCCAGTAGCTGTTAGACCATCTCCAAACTTTGTTTTCTTGTATTACTTGAAGGCTCTCAACAGTGACATAGTTGTGATGATCCAGTCTATGCAAGGAGATATATTGCCGGATGCATACGAGGTGGCCATCAAGGCGGAGAATTCCCTAGTTCAGGGTCGTAAGCTTACTCCTAGACCCCCAATGCCTCTTTTTCTAGAGATCAGACCACCTCCTGCAGTCATTCCTTCACTCGATATTATACTTTCAGTGCTAACAATTGTCGTACCTTCACCTAAGCAAGAGAAGGCCTCTACTAACGGATTTAACAACTCCCAATACCAGAAGAATTACTTGGAGTTGAAGAGCATGCTCCAATCCTTGGGAAATGATGTGGTCAGTGTTAAGAGGCAAGCTTACAAGCCTTATCAAGCTCCATATCAGCCTCAACAACAACCTTATCAAACAAATAGGCCACCCTACAAAGGAGGTTTTCAAGGACAGGGGCAGCCTAACTATGCTAGACAGCATAATTACAATCTGAATGCTGCAAGCCCTTCCAACTCCTTGGTCCTAGTTCAGAATAATGTGGCTCAGGAAGCTAAGGGGACAATGCCATGGAATCATTCGTTTGGGCAATCCATTGTCTCAACTAATGGCTCCAATTAGGCGTTTAATGATCAATAGCAGCACGCTGTTGCTTATGGATATAACCAGGGTCTTATGGTCCAAAACACGGAGGTACCCACATTGACGAGACAAGAGCAGCGTCCACAAGAGCAAGGCTCAGTTCAAGGATTAATCTAGTCAGAAGCCTCAATGGTCATTAGTGAGCAAGAGGCGTGTTATGCATCCCAATCAACAGGCCACTCCCAGTCTAGCTCACACTCTCGTCTCGGCAAATACAAGGTTCAAGAGAAGGAATATGGGTGACAATATGGAAGCTTTCAAAGAACCTATTGTCACCGCTCCTTCATTAACAAAGCCAACGGCAGTAGCTCCCAAAGCTCAGGTAAAAGTTGGTGGTACACCAATCAATATTGTGGAGCAAATGAAGAAATCCAACGTGAGTGTGCCAATGTGGGACATGCTTTCCCTCCCTGGCCAAGTAGACATTCTGTAGGAAGGATTGTTCAAGATGGGTGTTACTATAGCTACAAGTAAGCAACCAAGCAAGGCAACTGAAGTCCTAACTAATGCAATCAAGAGTCATGCGGGAGAATGGTCAAGTATTGCGACCAAGCCTCCCCTTTTCTACGTCTCTTTGATCATTGGCAATTTCTTGGTGCACAACTGCTTGGTGGATAGTGGGGCCAACACCTCAGTCATGCCAAAGTCTATTGCTGACCAGTTGAACCTCGAGTATGAGCCTCACACTAAAGGAGTCCTGCAACTTGATGGTTCTTCCACAAAGCCATCAGGGATCATCGGGAATTTGAGCCTAACCTTGCATGCTTGTCCTAGTGTATCCGTGGTGCAAGACGTGTTGATTCTAGATATCACTCCTCACTTTGCTTTGTGTCTTTCTAAAGAATTCACAACCAAGATTGGGGGCTACCTTGCAGTAGATTGGTCTTACATGGCATTTAGAACAAGGTATGGGACTAAGGTCTTAATCAACACTGAACCCATGGCACAATTCCATATTGAACCCTATCAGGCAGATAATATAAGCCTCAATTGTACCATCCTTGATGAGGATGAGTTTACAATTGACCAAGAGCTGAACACTCATCCTGAAGAAGTTCCAGACTTGTTCTTGGATGAGTTATGGGGAGATAACCAATTTTTCAACCCTTTTGAAGGTGTTGAAAAAAGAGACATGGGTGTCTACCTGCTGCATGAAGAGAATCAACCCATGCCGTCACTTATTAGACCTAAAGAAGACCCCAATGGTTTATGAAAGTTGTTCTTTGATGGCTCAAGGAGCAAGAATGGCATAGGTGCTGGGGCAATGTTGGTTTCACCCTCAAGTAACAACCTTCTTTTCTTACAGGTTTCATTCAGCTGCTCTTCAAATGCAACAGAATATGAAGGCTTGATTTGTGGCCTTCAATGGGCCATCAAGAGAGGAATCAAATTGCTACAAGCTTATGGAGACAGTGAGCTCATAGTTAACCAAGTCAGACGTTTGAACATCACCAAGAATGCTTTGATGAGGTCCTACAAAAATAGAGTGTGGGACCTGATTGAAGATTTTGAAGCCTTTAACATTCAAGCTGTCCCAAGAGATCAAAACCAGCATGCTGACAGGTTGGCAGTCGTAAGAGCTCAGTTTGACATTCCAAGTGAGCTGAAGGAAACTAAGGTTCAACCACATGTTAAGGTGGTGGTGAGACCATCAGTGCCAGATAATGAAGCCCATTGGCAAGTTTTTGAGAGTGACAAGCAAATTTTTTGTTTCTTGCAACAGGAAGCTGAATTCTCCTCTTCCAACCAAGCTAAATTGCAACATCAGTATGAGGATCAGATTGTTCAGTTGAAGTCGAACAAACTTCATAAGGGGCTGGTTACACTTGAAGGCCTTTTTCATAAAGGAGACCGTATGAGGAAAGAGAAGGCAGTAATGTCTACTAAGGAGGAAAACTATGAGAGAGTCCTCATTTTCAAGGACAAACTTCTCAAGTTGGGGAAGGTAAGCAACAAGGTTGAGAGGCATGCTTTCATAGCACTTTGCCAAGAGTATGCATATATTTTTGCTTGGGAGTACAGTGACCTAAAAGGTTTTGATCCTAAACTAGCCCAACACACCATAGAGTTGGAGGCCAATGCCAAGCATGTAAGGCAAAAGCAAAGGCCGGTTAACCCCAAGATTGAGGAGCTGATGAGGAAGGAACTAACCAAGTTGATCGAGTCTAGGATCATCTTTCCCATCAAGCACTCATCATGGGTAGCTAACTTGCTGCCTGTAAGAAAAAAGAGTGGGGAGATTAGGCTTTGCGTGGATTTCAGAGATTTGAACAAAGTCTCCTTAAAAGATTACTATCCCCTGCCATCCACAGAGCAACTCCTTCAAGTAGTTGCCAGATCAGAATGTTTTTCCTTGTTGGATGGTTTTTTTGGCTACAACAAGACTGGGTGAAGGATGAGGATCGGTACAAGACTGCCTTCACCGTCAAATGGGGCACGTATGCGTATCAAAAGATGCCTTTTGGTCTGTCAAATGCTGACGCTACCTTCCAAAGAGCCATGGACGTGGCTTTCTAGGGGTTGCTTAACCAAATGGTGCTAGTATACATGGATGACATCACGGTTTTCTCCAAGAATGCTAGCGAACACATGGACCACCTGAGGCTGATTTTCGAAAGGTGTAGAGAGTATGGGATTTCATTGAATTCCAAGAAGTGTGTGTTTGTCGTGCATGAAGGCAAGCTATTGGGCCACATCGTCTCAAAGAAAGGGTTGTCCATTGATCCTAAGAGAATAAGTGCCATCTTGGCCTTATCCTTGCCCAAGCATAAGAAGGGACTCCAGAGTTTCCTTGGAAGGATAAACTTCATGAGAAGATTTATCCTTGGTTTTGCTAGCTTAGTCAAGCCCATCACTGCTATGCTGAAGAAGAACCAAGTGTTCACTTGGTCAAATGAAGGCAAGTCAACATTCGAAGCTATCAAGCAAGCTATTGCTCAAGCACCCACACTTATGAACCCTGATTTCTCAAGGGATTTCATTTTGTATGCATTTTCCAATATTGATAATATATCAACTATGCTGATGCAAAGAAAGGGTGAAGGACTCGAGCAACCATTAGCTTTTTTCAGCCAGGGGCTTGAAGGGTATGAGGTGAGATACACTTTTGTAGAAAAGCAAGTCCTTGCAGCAGTAAGGAGCCTCAAGAAGTTCAGGCCAATGCTATCCAACAACAAAATCCACTTTATGGTGTCTCATCCTAGGTAAGAGATTTTCTTCTTAACAAGGATTTGATCGAAAAAAGAGCTGGTTGGATCACTAAAGTCATGGAGTACGACGTGGAGATCAAGGTCACTAAGCTAGTAAGAGGTAAAGGCTTATGTGAGCATATGGCTGAGGATCTTTATGAAGACAAAGAGGTTATCTTGGTGACACAAGATAAACTACAAGCAGATGCACCTCCACCTCACACTAGCTAGCTCCATGATATGACTCACTTTCTGCAAACAGGTGAGTGCCCTCAAGGTATGGGGAAAGCAAAAAGAAGGTATTTCAGACTTCAGTCCATGCCTTATGTTTTAGTTGATGGGGTTTTGTTCAAAAGAGACCTCAATGGAGTGCTCCTGAGGTGCGTAGATGATGATCAAACTGTCAAGCTTTTGGAGCATTTCCATGATGGGCCTGCAGGAGGTCATTTTGCCCCAAAGACTACTGCAACAAAGATCATGAGGGTTGGTTACTACTGGCCCAACCTCTTCAAAGACGCTTACGTATGGGTAAGGAAGTGTTAGGAATGTGCTCTCTTCACGAGAAAGCAAAGGTTAGCAGCTCTTCCTCTCAACTCGATTCGAGTGGAGCAACCATTCATGCAATGGGGTTTGAATTTCATTGTATGATCAACCCCCCATCAAGTGCAAGGCATAAGTGGGTGCTTACTGCAACCGATTACTTCACCAAGTGGGTGGAAGCCATTGTATTCAAGGAAGCCAACGAAAGTGCAGTCTTAGACTTCTATGACAACATTGTGACCAGGTTTGGTGTTCCAACCACTATCATATCTAATAATGCTTTGGCTTTCCTTGGTTTGAAAACAAGTGAATGGGCTCTCAAGATGGGCATCTGCCTCAGCACTTCCTCAAACTGTCATCCTCAAGGCAACGGGTTGGATGAGTCCATAAATAAGAATTTGTTGAGGATCATCAGGACTATGGAGAAGAACTAGAGGGCATGGCAGATCAAGTTGAAGACAACCTTGTGGGCTGACCGTGTAACTCCTAAAGCTGTTGTTGGCAATTCTCCATATGTTCTAGTATATGGAAGGGAGGCCAGGTTACCCATTTTTCTTGAGCTGCCTGCATTAGAGCTAGCCCATTAGCTGGAGTTGTTGGAAGATGAACCCATGAACATGAGATTGGCAGAACTCACAGAGCTTGAGGAGACAAGGGACCTTGCAATGAAAACATTGGAGCCACATCAAGCTCAGGTCAAGAAGGCTTTTGACAAGAGAGCTACAACAAGGACTTTCAAGGAACGAGACTTGGTTCTCAAATGGGACTCAAACAAGGCCAAGCCAGGCAACCATACCAAGTTTGACAGCTTGTGGAGTGGTCCTTGATTCACGGATGCAAACAGCATAACGCCTTCCAGCTTGCCCAATTAGACGGAGAGGTATTGTCTATCCCAATCAATGGGATTCATTTGAAGCCTTGCTATTGAGAGTTTGCGGCCTTTGTATATATTTATGTACATTTTTGTTAGTTTTCTTTTGTGTTTTCCTCCGAGTGCCTGGTGCACATCTTTTTCAGTTGTGTGTTTTCCCTTCCCTAAGTGCCATGGGCACAGTGTGTTTCGTTTCGGTGGTCCTTGTTGCTTCAAGGACGTTTTCCAGAAAGAGCCAACTGCATGCAAAAGCAATGACTCCACACCCAATGGATCGAACAAAGCAAATGAGCTGGGTTCTCAAGCATAGCAGGGATGCTTCCCTGCGAATCGCCAAAAATGTTGGCCATTTTTTGACCCACAAATCAAAGTTTACCTAAGTATGGAAAATGGAGCTTTCAGAGAAGAAAATGGTAGGTCTTTGGGAGGATTTCGGGTTTTTCAGCAGTGACAACTTTGGGTTTTTTGAAGACAGTGCAAATCGGGTTTCCAGTAGTGCTTAGCTTCTAAATGTTTCATAAGTAGAAGTAATTCGGGTTTACAAACCCAAATTACTCATAGATAGTGTATTTCGATTTTTCCAAGGGGCATTACTTGGTTACTTCATAAGTTGTGAGCAGTCAGAAACCCGAAATAAGTAAAGGGGCTTGACAAACCTGATTTGGTCTTGAAAAATGGTGCTTCTCGGGCTCTTCAAGAGACGAGTCTTTTTCAAAAATTCGAAGGGCAATTTCAAAATGCCGAAGGGTCTTTTTAGGGCAAAAAGGGACCAGTCAACTTTCCCGAAGGTACACTTCAACTTTTTCGAAGGGCTTTTTCTTATCCACAAGGGCTTTTTCTTCTCCAAGTGGATAGTTGTAATTTTCCCGAAGGGTATGTTGCCCTTCGGGAGGACCATTTCAAAATTCTCGAAGGGTATCTTTCCCTTCGGGAGGATCATTTGTGAAAATTCGAGGGGACATGCAGAAAGCCTGAAGGGTCTCTTACCCTTCGGGAAAGTCTATTATGAAAAGCCCAAAGGGTACTTTCCAAAGACGCGGACAAAAGTCCAAAGGAATTCCTTCGGACAAATTGTTCGAAGAAACTCCTTCGGGAGATTTGCCCGAAATAAATAAGCTGAGAGAGAAACCCGAGACCAAGTGTTCGAAGGAAATGACTGGCCAATGAACGTCAAAATCAGGATAGGCGACTAGCCGTTGAAAGTAATCGGGTTTGAAAAGCCCGAAGTCTTAAGGCTTGGGAAGCAACAAGGTGAGAAGACTTCAAGATGGACAAGCCCAAAGTAAGTGGGCTTAGAGAACCCGAATTACTCTGCATAGTGCAAATCGGGTTTCTCAAGGTACTGTACTTAAAAAGTTTTTGAAGTGAAGGATTTGGGAAAGTCCAAAGTTAGGGAGACCAAGGAACACGAATTACTCTACATAGAGTAAATCAAGATTCTCCGAGGGCTCAACTTAAGCTTGGTCTGGCAATGCCAGAATCATGATGCAATGAATGGGAGGCTGCCACGTGGCATAACTGGAGTAGAAAGGGCCAATTAGTAAAGGACAAGTGGCACAAAGATGTTCAATAAACATGGGAGAGTCCGAGTGGTTAGTAGCTGGAAGTTATGAAGGCTCCCATCTGTCATGGTTCATTGCTCGCAATTGCTGTTCGACGCTTAAATGCATCACATGAAGAAGCATTCTAGCTGCTCACAACATGACTTTTCAAATGCGCCAAAGAAAGTCTTAAAGATAGGAGGGGCTCAAGAGTATTGGACGGCGATCTGAAACGACGCATTTATGAACATTAGGGAAGGACAATGGAAGGGCCAGCCATCTGCTACTTCTTTCTTTCCTCCCTTTCTCTCTTCCCCCTTTTCTATATAAATAGAGGCCTTGGAGCCCAGAAAGGTATCCCAGACTAGTGATAAAATCACTCTGCGAAAATCGCTGTGTAATGGACCTTTGAAGCAATAAAGATTGTTTTTACCTATCTCTTTGTTTGAAAGTTGCGTTGAGTTAGTTTGTGCACTAATAGCGTTGTGAATAAGCATCCTTCCAACCTTGTCACCTTTCTTTCTTGCTTGTTTTCAAGTACTTTCTAGTTAATTGTAGGTCTGAACTCGTGCTCTTCGGCCATTAATGGATGCTCGGTGTGAATTTTGAAATTCCTCTTTGTCTCATGTGTGGTTCAGTAAGCCTAGTTTAAGAAATACTTATGCAAGTTAGCTAGTTAGGAGGTTGTGTAAGCCAACTTGTCTTATGTTGAATTAGTGTCTTTCCCAGGCCAGGTGGATCACTTACGTTTGGTGCATCACCTCCCTTAGTTTTCTTTTCAGGTAATCTCTCTCCCCTTTTCCTTGGCCATTAGTAGAGTTTAGCGTAGAAACCAAAATAGCTGAAGTGAAGCACCTGAGGAACTAGCCTCATAAAAAAGTCTAGAGGTTCAACCTCACCATAGGACACCCACATCTTGAGGTTGTTCTCATGCTTATTATAGCTGGAAGTGAGAGACCCTGAAGAACTCTCTCACAAGGGTGCAAATCCAGTCTATAACATGACCTATTTTCATAAAGCTCTCAAAAATATTTTCCCAACCACACAAAAACCAAGGGAAAACTCTCTGCAAGATAGACTCTCTCTCCCCTTGAAAACAAATCTAAAATAATACACAATTTCCCTGAAACAACTTCACACTTTGCCCAAATCACAACTCTGACACCACTTGGTAGGATCCACACATATAATAACAATAATATGCTGAATAAAAATAACAATATGCAGTATATAAAAGAGATCACACAACCCATTAGACATGTTAAGGAAACACCATACAATACTCCTTACGAAAGGAGTAACTCCATGAAATCTCCCAATATGGGGATGCCACTTCGCAGGGGGTGTCCTCCAATATGCTTCTACGAAATAGAATGCTCTCCACTTACTTGACATCCATCACAATGATATTCGTCTCCTTTGTATATACTTCCCCTTAATAATAATGGAGGGGTAACCCACTAATCTTATCATAGGCCAACTCAAGGCCCAATATAACTAATTCCATAAATTATTTTTTTGACCCAATATAACTATGTGGGATGTGTGCTACATGTCGACATCTCCATCACATATGCAACAAAATATCATATCCTTAGGCACATAACATTAAATGACAAGTATTGGTGGCTACCACCCATTCCTTTGCATCTTTGAAAGAGCGTGGGGCCACCATTATCTGATGAAAAACAATTTCTTTGCCATGGGATTAGGCCCTTATGACCCCCTACAAGACCTCCATGTGCTTCGTTGAGAATCCCATGGATTTTCTCATGCGACCCACTTGGTCTAAGTACTTTCGTAGGTCCATCTTATATAACAACCCATGGATGACTTGGAATTGCCTTAACTTGGCAAGGATCTTCTTTCACTTCGTGTTACACTTGTCAATTGGAAAACTTCTTTGTGATGGGAAATTCCACCAAGATGGGAGTATCGCAATTAAACAATTCAACATTTGGGAAAGCATTCGACACTTGATTGGATGGCTCTCTTGACTTTATCTGAGATAATTGGTTTGCTATGACATGATGTTTTCTAGGGTTTATGTCTATATTGAAGGTGAAATCTTGTAGTAGGCGTAGCCATTTTCTCACTCTTGCTTGTATCATTGGCTTGCTGATGAATTACATCAACACTCGATGGTGTTCCACTTAGAATACAAGGGGGTTGGCCTAAAAGTGGGTTGAAACTTTTGGATCACATCAAACATCCCCCAAGGGCCTATGCTCTGTTGTATTGTAGTTGATCTTTGCCTTCGATAGTAATCTACTTGCAAAGCACACTAGATTGTCCAACTTGTGATCACCCTCTTAGGTCAAAGTACACTCAACCCTAAAATTAGAAGCATCAATGTGCATGTGGAATGAGTGAAGTGTAGTAGTGGATAACGACAAGATGTAAGAAGTACTAAGGGTTTGAATTATTGTTTGCTAAATATAATTTATATTTGTATTTGTTTTATGGTGTTAATGAATTTCAGTTTCTTGAGGTATAACACCTAAACAAACTCAATCTTGAGTAAGGCTTTAGGGAAAGCTATGGGCAAGCTTTTTATTTTTAAGAGCTATCCAAGCCAATGATATAAAATAAAAAAGGTAACGTAAAGAGACTCAAATAAGTTGAAATTTGAAACCTTAAATGTAAATCTAAACGTTGTGATTGATCAATATTATTAATAATTAAATTTTAAATTTTAATCCAACAAGGAGTAAAAGACCAAAATTGTAAATGGTAGAGAAATTAGAATCTTCAATTGAGATACATCAACAATATCAAAATTTACAATGAGAAGAGTACATGATCTGATGGTAGACTATAGTAGAACTAGATACATCCACAGTTACACGGGGACACGTCCTCCCTGCTTTTGATCAGTACGAGATATCTTCGATGCTTCTGGGACTTAAGGAGGATAACTTGTAATATCCCTTTTACTAAATCACTACAATATGCTCAATCACTGCCATTAAATCATTGCACTCAAAGAGGAGTGCCACACTCAAGGGAGGAAATCGTTGTCATTAAGGGAGCATTGGTATATTTCATTAATTAATAAAAATATTAAATATTAATTAATTAATTAGTAGTTAGCATTCATTTGATGAAAGGTCACAATCCTTGGAGAACACATGTCGTTTGGTGGAACACTATGAAGGTATTTATATTCAGCATTTGGTGAGAAGGAAAGGCATCCAATCATAGTCTATTCAATTATGTATTCAATCATCTAACTTCGTATACGCATCATGCTATACAACCACTCTCAAGGACCAAAACCCTTGTGATTATAATAGCCCAAGGACAAAACCCCTTGTGGACTTATATTTTATTTAATTTGTTATTTTAAATGCAATATTTATATTTATAAAAAATGTAATTTTAAAAAGGAATTTCGAGAAAACCAAATTAATGTAAAATATTCCGATTTGGAATATTACATAACTATGATATTAAGTTTTAACAAAGATGGCAAGATTCATTCCTAGTAAAATGACAGTGCCGAAAGACACAGCTTGAATCTTAAATTTAATCAATCAACATTTTTCATTATATGAATACTACACAAGTGAGAGAGATTCCAGGTCTAAAGGAAGTTATTCGAACTTATTAAGGGCATCGGATATCTAGATGAATTTTCGCAAAAGAGATCATGGTATCATATAGAGATGGATAGTCAAACATAAAGGTTAACCAGGGTAATAGAAGATATGATAAGAACATGCAAGGCAGTTTGCTTCCTTTCACACAATTTAGATATAAAAACAATAATCATTCTGCTATTAGTGTGCTGATGTTCCGATTTAGTGCTATGCAGGGATTTTATCCTCTTTTGTCCATTGACTTTGATGAAACAAAAGGTATTCTTTCTCTTAGTGCTCATCAGTAGCAATGAACAAATATTATCAGATCCGTTACATGACCATTTTATGTGTCACGGATCGTGATTCGAAATGCGTCAATATAAAAGCGCACAGTTATTTCCTAGAAATCACTCTACTTATTTTATGAGACGTTAGTTACGGTCACTTGTTCCTAAGGTTAGTGACTTCTTAGAAGACCATTTAGATCCTTGTGCCTTTGCTTTTGGAGATCTGTATCAGATTATTTTACATGAATTTTGGACTCCTATTGTAAATCACAGGTCAAGTATAAATGTTATGCTTTTGTTGTGTTTATGAATTTAGTGGTTGTAATAGCTGTTTCATTTTTAATCAATGTATCTTATATTACAGTTTACACCAAGCACGGAAGTTACATCAGATTAACATCAAAATTTTGTATAACATCTCATTCTATGAAAGCTAGAGAGGCAAACATACGAGTCTTTCTCCCAAGGGAAAAATATTATATATCCTTCCTGATTAATCGGTATATAGATGAGTTCCAATATTAAAAAATAAAAATAAAAAATTGTAAGAGGATGTCCAGGACGTTCCATAGAAGTTCTAAAAACCCAGGATGTTTCGGAAATGTCCATTAACAACCAAAGACATCCCGGGGATGTTTCAATTAAAAACACACTGCTTGGAAAGGTGAAGGGGACATTTCCTCACCATCCCTAAGTCCTAGAAGCATCTAGGCCATCTTGTACTTGGAAAGAAGAGGGGGGACATGTCCCCTGGCATCATATATATATATATATATATATATATATATATACATATGTATATATATACATATGTATATATATACATATGTATATATATATATATATATATGTATATTCCTTTTTTTAAATTTCCCTTTTTAAGTCTATTTTTTTATTTTTTAGTAAAAAACTATTTTTGAGTAAACTAAAATGAAGTTAGATTTTTTTTTTGTAAGATTTCGCTCATGTGTGTTTTAAACAGTATTACGTGGGGACACGCTCCCTAGATTCTGACAACATCCCAAACATCTTGAGCGTTTCAGGGACTTGGTGGGGACATGTAAATTATTTTAATTTTGAAAGATACTTCATATATTAACCAAAAATATTTACAAAGAACTGTACAGAGAAAGAATGCGTATATACAAAGAGGGTCAAATCCTCATCCTAAGGGTAATAAGGACAGAAATAAAATCTGAATATGCTGAGTGGTCCAAGGCATGGGCGTCTTTGATCAGCATAGATCCTTTAGCAAGTAGCTGATGGCGCACCTCATCGCTCCACATAGAACAAAAGCTAGACAAAGCTGTCCTTATGAGCAAAGACATTCTTGCACCTTATTTTCCAAAGAATAAATAAGGGCGAGACCCTCCTACAATGCCATATACCAAGAAACGTTGGATGAACCTGAGAGCAATAGTCACCAAACAAGGCAGATTGCCAATGAATCCTACTTTGAAACAATGTTGAATACTGATCCTCAAGGTACCTCCAACACCTCCTAGTAAACTGACACTCCCAAAAGATATGCTTCACAGTCTCCAAGCAGAGGCAAACGGGACAAAGGCCATCAAAGGATCCTCTTCTGGCTAGCCTGGCCTGGGAACGGATCCTTTGGTAAACAACCACCCATGCAAAAACTCCCAGCTTATAGGAAAGCCAAAATGACCAAACTGTAATATTCCGAATGGGAATATTATACGGAAAATTGGTTTCCTTGAAAATTACGTTTTAAAATAAATATATAACTTGTACTTTGAAATGATAATTTATTAATTTAAATGAAGATTTATTACAGAATTGTCATATCTCGAATAATACAATATAAGCCTTAAGGGTTTTCATCCTTGGGTTGTGATGACAAGGGTTTTCGTCCTTGCATCCAATTTTACAAATAAAGGATTTCGTCCTTTAGTGTAATAACAAGTGTAAGCTTGTACACGATTGAATGTTGAATACATGAGTTGAATGAATGCTTTCTTCCACTTTGATGAATGAATATAAATACATCATAACCCCTCATCAAACGGTGTATCTTTTCCAAAGGTGTCATCCTTTCATCAAGATGAATGTTGGTTACCATTTAATTAATTAATGTTATTCATGGGGCTCTTCTTTAATAATAATGAATGTTGTTAATGGTGCTCCCCTTTATTAAATGTGTGCTTAAGTAATGGCAGCGCTCCCTTTATTAAATGTTTGCTTAACTAATGGCATCGCTCCTCTTCAAAGGCTGCGATCTCCATTTGCTGGTTGTTCCTTCTTGTTAATTGTGGCACTGCTCTCCAAGGCAGCGATTTGTTGCTTGAGAATATTACACAAACACTATGAAGACAACGAATCCATCTATCCAGAAGATCCATAGAGAGCCAATAGTCATTAAGGATTGGGGATAATGGGTGTTTTTGATGCATTATTGAATACATTCGACGAGAATCTTATTGGAGAAGTGGACAAGCAAAGCACCACCTCCAATCCCTCCAAAGCGGACTAGGCATACCAATATTCATTTTGAATAACTCTGATTTAGGAATTAGACTTCTCAACTCAATGATCAGGGGACAATAAGAGGCAAGGAGTCCAATTCCTAAGCAAGATATTGCCATTCCTTCCAAGTTCGAGTGGCAAAGTCCCACAAGTAACCACAAATCGAAGGTGCCTTTCCTACTAAATCTGCAAGCTTGATAGTGAGGCAGCTTCGAAACACAAGGACCTTGCTCTCTCCAACTCAAAATAGGGTGGCACGCTAAATCCCATTTTAATCTACTACCCTCCCAATGCCAACGAACCAAACCAACAACTTTCCAGGGTGACCAAATGCTCCTAAAAACAAGGGAGCCTGACATCCAGAACAGATGAGGTGAAGAAAGAATATCACATAAACCAAAGGCTCCTCGGACCTTACCAACATGCCGCGTGGAGATCTATCAATGTTGAAACAAGATCTACTAGGACGCAAAACGTTCAAGACACCGCACAACCCACTTGGCTGAAAGGATACTACCACGGGTGGCGACATCAATCAGCCCCAGGCCCCCTTCGTCCTTGGGAATGGTGCAAACATCCCATGGGACCAAAGGGAGACCCCTCTCCCCACCAAACTTAGACCACAAATAAGTCCTCAAAATCTGCTTAAGACAACAAAATTGGGTCTTGCTGGGAAACCAACAAGAGACATAGAAAATATGGGAGGCTTGGAGAATACGGTTAACAATGGTCAGTTTGCCAACAAAAGGAAGTCTTTATGTTGCCCAACATACAACTTACTCTGAAACCTTTGAAGACACCAATCCCACATTGAGACAAGTGACAATTCAACACTAAAGGGAATACCCAAGTAACACACGATGACCTTGGGGCAAATATAAGACCAGGTTGCAAGGATCTAGTTTGGGAGAGCATCCAATCCAACAAGCCAAAAGTCCATTTTATGAGAACTGACTACAACCCCAGAGGTAGAGCAAAAAGTGTCTAAACAAGATAGAGCTCCATTAAGTGTACCCCGCTCCACCCTTACCGAGAGAACAAAGTCATCAACAACGTGATTATTAACAGTCTTTGAACCATATTGAAGTAGAATACCACAGATCTGCCCCTCAATATGGGCAGCCTTTAACAAGTAACCCATAGCATTTGTTGTCAAAACATAAAGATAAGGGGCCAAGGGACACCCTTGATGGATGGAATGATGCAAGAGGACCCATGGAGATAAGTTATTATTGACTGAAATAAAGGCTGAAGCATGTGTAAAGAGAGTGGTCACCATGGCAACACAACGAAGCCAAAAACCCAAACAAGTCAACATCTTTGAGATAAAGGACCAATCAATCTGGTCATAAGCTTTATCAAATCAATTTTTAGGTAAGGGACTGTTGATTAGTCTCCCTAGCCCACTCTATAGCCTCCAAGGGAGAAACCATGGTATCAAGAATAAACCTCCCCTGCACAAATCCAGTTTGCCCCTGATGAACCACATATCTAGCAATTGAACAAATCCTCAGAGCCAAGGCCTTAGCTATAATTTTATAGGTGACGGTAAGAAGAGTAATAGGCCGCTAGTCCGTAATAGAGTCCCTAGAAGAGTTCTTAGGGATGAGCTTGACTAGTACTTGGTCAACTCAAAAAGATGTCTTGAACTGAATACCTCAAAGGCCAAAGAATAAAAATTGCCACCAATGGAGTCCCACATTACTTTGTAGAACTCACAAGGAAGACCACCCAGATTTGGGGTGTTACCATTATGCATGGAAAGTAATGCTAAGTGAAGCTATTCCTTTGAGAGCTCCATTTCCAATTTGTCCCTACCCCCATTAGAGACCTTGTGAGGAACTGCTCTGCAACAAGCATCTCTAGCAGCTACCACTCCATCCATCAGAGCATAGGGAGCAAAAATATTTTGAAAATGCATGCTAAATATATTTGTGATCTCTGAAGGATCTTCAGCAAGAGAGCCATCAACTCGTCGTAATCCAAGTACCCTCTATGCAACAACCTTCCTTTTGAGGAATTCAAAATAGAATTTGGAACCCGCATCTCCCAATTGAATCCATTGGAGGCGAGCACAAATTTGTGCACCCCTAGAAATATAGTCCTCGCCTCGGCGAACAATACACTTCAGCTTCTCAACCTTTTTCTAAAGAGTCACATTATGAAGATCTTCCTTGAGAACATTTTGAACCTCTTCGAGACTTTACCGAGCCTCTTGCAAATCCTTTCTTTGTCTCTGAGTTATCATCCTACCCCAACCTCTAATAAACTTGACCGTGTGACAAATAGCAATTTCCTAGCAAAGGATCCACCCTTGATCACCAACTAGGCAGGGGGAAAGGTTCCAAAGTCTCTGAACAAGGGCACGGAAATTCTCCAGCTCCAGATGAGAGACATTCAATTTGAACAAAGGAATCGAAACAACAAAGTGACCAAATGTGACCACCATATGAATGGGAGGTGATCTAAGCCTATTACATCCATAAGCACAACCACATAATGTCGTTGGCTTGAAAACATTAGGTCCACACGAGGGTTATAGAAGCGATCCAATCAAGCTTGAACCTTGTGATTACCTTGATGATAATTGGACCAGGTGAACAAACTCCCATTATCTAACCCCATTTGTTTCCAATCAGGATTGAAATTTTGGAGAGAGTCCTTACACCAGCAACAACCTTGCTTCTCTAAGCCACTGACTACAACACCAAAACCGCCACATCTATCTTTGTCCCATTCCCCCATATTAAAATCCCCACCAACAATCCATTCTGCAATAAAGAAGAAGCCATCCAATCCCAAAGTCTACAATGCTTTGAACTGAGATTAGTAGCACAAACAACACAAAACCCAAACACATGATCTTGAAACAAAAGAGTGATCCAAACACACCAATCATTGGGATCCAAACCAAAGGCAACCACAAAATTTTGTAGGTAAGATGAAAGAGCAATCACTACCCCACCACTCCTCTGAGAATAATGTGAGGCCCAAAAGGGGCCATTCCAACAATAATTCATCCTATTTTGAAGCTCAAACCTGACAAACTTGACTTGTTGTAGGTAAATAACATTTGGTTTGAAACACTGCAAAACACCTCGCACGAACTGCTTGCGACTAGGAATCATCATCCAATGAACATTACAAGATAGAAATGAAAGCTTCATTCCAACTAAGGAAGAAGACCTAAACTACTGTAATGATTATCCATCATAAATCCATTCACACCTAGGAAACAATGTTCGGGGGAGTGAATCATCACATCATTGTAGGACTTCATTCGTTGTTTGGGGCTAAGATCGCCCTCAGCCCTGTCAACATGGAAGGGTGAGGAAACCACCTTCCACTTATTTCTCTTGACTTGCCATTCAGATTCAATCTCCATGCCATTGGACCCAAAGGAGGCGAGACCATATCCTAGGAATTGAGGAATCCAAGGGGGTCCCATCTCCAAGGCAAAGGCATAAGCCCGAGGCTAATCCATGGGTTCACTAGGGGTTTTCAACGAATCGGGTCTACTAAAATATGTACCCTCTGTTGATCCTAAGCACTAGAGCTGCGTCCCCACCATGTCTTTTATAAATGATGACACTAGGGCCCCTAATTGAAGACCCTCTATGTCCACCCAAACTGGAACTTGAGGCCATAGAGGTGACACCAGAGGCCAAATATTTGGAAAAAGAGGGAGCTAATAACTCGCCATCACTCTCCACCTCACCCAGTTTGTGTTTGCGAAGAGGGCAATGTAATGCCCTTTTTTTCGAATTAATTAAATCGAAGGGCGTGAAGCTCATTATTATTTCCCGTAGGCTAAGAGGGGATTAAAAAAGGGAAATAATATTATAATAATTCATTAAATTGTCCAAAAAGGTACTTAAAGTTATAATTTGGAAAAAAAGGGGACACTTAGTGTGCTATAATTGAATAGGGCCAAAAAGCAAATATTGGACACAACCAAAAAGATAATTAATAATTATAAGGATGGAAAAAGGTGAATATTCAATTAAAAGTAATATTAATTACTTTTACTGTTTTGGAAGAAAATAATTTATTAAAAAAATTAATTGGAAAAAGTGAAGAATCATTTATCTATTCATTCAAACACTTTTACAAAACCTTTGTTTTGCAAATTTTGGGCAGTAACTTCAATATTTTACAGAGGAAGAAAATACTCATGTGCACAAGTTTGGGGACGAAAGCCCTCAACCCATTTGGTAATTCCATTCAGGGATTATACTACAACTTTCAGATTCAAAGAAAATCCATCACACAGGTATAGAAATGCTGATTTATCGTTGTGTATAGGTTTACAATAGTTAAGAGAATTATGAACATATTCTCTTGCAGTTTCATTTTAGTGTGACATCACTATTCATGTCACTATTCATAGTGTCGCTATTCACAGTGTGACTATTCATGTCGCTATTCACAACATCAATATTCACGTCACTATTCATTGTTGTCTCTGGCCATTGACATTTTAGGCATGTCGTACCTAGATGTTAACTTTATGCATTAGGGTTTGACTTTGTTGAGTTGGTCGTTGGTTTTTAAGGGTTGTCATGCCATTTAGAAAGTTGTCATAATGTTGCAACTAGGGTTTGATGCTACCATACTGTTCAAGTGTTAGTTTCAGCTAGGGTTTTCAGGAAAAACCCAATCTTTTTATCTTTTGATGCTATCGTGTACTATTTTGGGGCATTTTCAGCTAGGGTTTCAAGGAAAGATTTTGCCTTTATGTTGTTCCAAGTTAGGGTTTGGTGGAAAAATTAGGAAAAACTAATATTCTGATTTTATTATGCTATGTTTATCTTCCATAATTGTTTTTAGAATATCTTCTATGTATACAATTGGCTGAAATAAAGAGAACATGTATGAGTTGTTGGTTTTTTGCATTGCATGTTTTGTTTTGGTATTTGAATGAATTATTAGAATTAAGGGCAAAAAAAATCATAATTCTTATTTTACCCTGAAAGGGATATTTTAGTGGTATTAGAGATTTTATCTTCCCAGCCTCTTGGGAAGAATTGATTTTTTGGTAGAATTCTCTGATGCGTACCCTGTGAATCATTGGGTTAATGAGTAAGGATGATTTGGGAATGAGGCTTTACAGAGCAGGGAATAAACTTGTGTTTCTGCATCAATTGAAAGATGTTTTACTCAACAGTTTGAAGGAAGTGGAAATTTGTTTATCCATGGTAGATCAATCACGTTCAGAGGCTATGCAATGGGCAATAAGTCCATTAATGATTTCTTTGGTTAAGCCCAAACTTTTGAGACACCAAGGCAAAGAGGTGAGACTTGTGGTTATCACTTGTATCAGTGAAATTACAAGAATAATAGCTCAAAGAGTTCTATACAGTAGCAAAACCATGAGGGAGATATTTTAGCAGATTGTGAAAAGTTTTCAAGGTCTAGTTGATATCAAAAGTCCTTTTGCTAGGATGGTCACAATTCTATAAACTATGGCAAAGGTCAGGGCATGTGTTGTGATGTTGGATCTTGAATGTGCTGATCTTATTATGTAAATCTTTCAACATTTCCTTGCATCTGTCAGTAAAATACATACAAAAAAAGTAGTAGTCTCAATGCATACAATTATGACTAGTTTTGAATGAGAGTGATGATATTTCCTAGCATTAATTATTGTATTATTGACTAGTTTTGAGTAGGAAGCTTCATTAGTTGCACATACACTAGCTAAAAATGTTGTTGAATAGTGTGCAGAGAAGTTGAAACCATATTTGATAGTTGAGGGACTTACTTCTAGTGATCAATAGGAAAAGAATTCTCCTATTATGATGAGCAAAGAAGAAGAAATCAAGAAGCAAGAAGAACAGTCAAATTCAAAGCTCCAAGATATCATTGAGCAAGAACATGAAGGAACCAACATGCAAGTTGAAGGTAAAGATTCTTTGATAGTGGAAGATGTTTTATCGACTTCTAATGATTTCATGTATCAGCAAAATAGTGAAGAAGTCAAGGGGGGGAAAGCATCACTTGATGAATGCACAAGTGAGGAAGATGTTTTGGTTCAATACACTCTCATCAGTCCACCAAGGATTGAGTCCATGCGATAGAAGAATGTGTCAAGTCAAGAAGCATATGAGACCGAGTTTTCGGATGACTGTGTTCAAACGCATGCACATGAGAAAGGTGCCTCACCGGGTGCTAATGTTGATTTTCAGCTTGCTGAAATGTTTAGATCAACAACTTTTGATAAACATTGTGATTACAGCCCAAGGTATGATGATCATATCCCAAATTTATTGCTCCATACCATGTCCTTACAAGAATCTTGTCATCATAAACAACATGCTAAAAAGGGTGATAAAGTGAAGGATACTACTTGCAGCATATGGCATATAGATTCTTTGATTCAAGTTCCAAATTATTTTTGCGTAGGGGATCTGGGTGATCTTTTGAGGCACAAAATGGATAAAGGCTTTAATAAGATTAACATTACTATTTCTAGTGAATTCTTTATCCCATGCATTTGGATGAAAAGGAAGATCACAAGGAATCATATAGAATATGATGTGCATTATATATAAGTTGTAAAGGATCAAAGTTCACGATTCATAGATCACTCCTTGGAACTAAGTCCCACATTTGGAGACAAGATTGAAGAAGGGTATATTGGAACATTTACAACATGTTGTCAGCCTAAGGTATGTAATGATTCCTATATCATGGGTCTAGGTGAGACATGGATCAATATGAGAGTTGTCTCCAATTTTAGAACTGTTGTCCCCCTCATTTCCAGCTTGCCCAACATTTTATTTGCAGCCATACAGGATTGTGATATCTCAATGAAAATGCATTTCTCACCTATTGTCATCAGTGAAGTGTTTGCAACTGATAGAAGATGGTTTCCAGCCACTACAATTCCGATATGGGGTAAGAATGTAATGTCTCCTTCCTCGATTAATGAAATCAGAGGACCTGTAACCTACATTTATTTTCCGTAGGCTAACAAGGGGGTTTTAAAAGGGCAATAATCTAATAATAATTTATTAAGTTGTCCAAAAAGGGACTTTATTATAATTTTGGAAAATGACACTTATTTTTATTATTATTGAATAGGGCCAAAAGTAATTATTGGATACATGGCCAAAAAGGTAATTAATATTCACAAGTTGGAAATATGTGAATATTTAATTAAAAGAAATATTAATTTCTTTTAGAGTTGGTTTGGAAAAGTGAATAATAAATGAATTTGGTGAAAAATGAAAAGTTATTATTCAAACACTTGAACAAAAACCAAACCCTTTTCCCAGAGGAAAATTTTGTAGCCTCTATTCATCTTAGGATGAAAACCCTCAAATTTATAGGTGAGAAGATGAAATCCCTCAAACCTAGTTGTGGATTCCACCAAGGAATCGCATATATGTTACCAGTTTCAAAATAAAACAAATTTGGAGGCCCATTTTGCTAGGGTGTCATACTTCTAGGATAGGCATGAAGGTTTTAGGTTTTATCCAAGGTTACCAAGGTTGGGTGACTTCACTAAGGGTCCATTCACAGCCCTTAAGCCAGGGTGTCACACATTTAGGGGCTGCCATGGCCTTTAAAGGGAAGATCGCAGCACTTGGGCAATTTCCAGCTCTAAACACACCACCACCACCAACACTTCAGCACAGTAAACAAAGAATAATAATTGGTATTTATTATTGGAAATAATTGTTATTGGCATACTTTAAGTAGGGTTTGATCTAATTGATTGTAATCAAAATTTATAGAAAAAAATCAGAATTCAGTATTTTATCCAAAAGGGTTTATTTCAATGGTATCAGAGCCAATTTTCTTGCCAGCTTGTGGGAAATATTTATTTTACAACTTAGACTTCATGCAAGGTAGTGACATAAAAGTCAAGTATTACCAGAGAGAGGAAAAAGGTTCCATAACAACCAGAGGAAAGGTTAGGGCAGCAAGATCCAAAATTTGTTGCAGAAAAAGGAAATAACGCTATGGGTGACAGAGATCCGGATGAAGTTCGCTATGACAGAGTTGTTCAGGGACAAAAACAATTCGCTGACATGATGGCTCAATTAGTCCACACATTGTAGAATGCGAATGTGCAAAGAGCTCAAAATGGTGAAAGAAGTTCTTCAGGGGTGAACAATAACCAACACACTCAGAGGACAGCCATTGATTTCTTTGCTAGACCTTTCCAACCAACTTTCCTTCGTAGGGAGGAAGTAACAGTTTCTCTCTCTAGCTAATTTTATAAATTTAAAGAAAAACAAAGGTGGGCAAAGAGCTAAAACTAGGCCACAAACAAATTAGAGGAACCTCCAACAGGTATTAGGGAAGTAAATTCTTCCTACATATGATATATTCAATAAATGTATGACACACTCCTGGATACAAAAGTTGGACACATTCTTATCATTGAGGCCAATGTTGGAAGAGGAAGCCATCAAATTTGCTACTCGTCATCTGGAAGGTGTAGCACACGAGTGGTGGTACCATGGATTAACCACATAGGGGCACAATCACATCCACTCATGTGGAGTTCAGTACTAGGTGATAGAGAGATTTGATAGAGTTGCTCTGGAGATCTATTTTGGGAGTTAGCTCAACTTAACCAATTCAGTAGATGACTTTGTTGCTGATTTTCAAAAGCTTTCAGTTATGGTGCTTGATGTGACTGAAAGGAGACTTTTGGTATTATTCATAGAGGGTTTAGCCAAACCACTTAAGAGGCTTGTTGAAGGCTTTCACCCCTACCTCTCTATAGGAAGCAATTAAAAAGGCTTTGGATCTTGAAAGCCCTAGATTCCAGCCCACAGGGCAGCAAAGGCAAACACCCTATGGGCAGCAAATAATAGTCCCTTATGGGCAGCCAAGGACAAATAATTATGGGCAGCCAAAAACCACTTCTTTTGGACAGCAAAAGAAGTCATTACAGCAGGGTTCCCATGAAATGACCCTTGCCAAATCTGATCAAAACCCTTTGGTTTTCTGCGTTAGGAATTTTCACAAACATTTGTCTTGCCACCTTGTATTTGCTGGTAATGAATTTCTGTTTGCTTTTGTTTGGGTTTTGGTGGTTGCCAATGATATATAAATGCTTGAAAATGAATGCCAAATTATCTAACAATGCAATTTTTTGTTCTTTTCAGATGCATATACATGAACTACTTATGCAAAATGCACACCTACAGCCATAAGACATTTTGACAAACAGTTGTCATGCAACCTTAATTCACCTTTGATATGTTGATGTAAAATTTCTGATTACAAATCAGATTACAATGCTCATGAATATGACTGATTTTATATTATAATCATGCCTACACCAATGTCATAAAGTCTGCAACTTATTTTCAGATTTGTATTCAGACTTAACAATGCATACAAATGAGAAAATAGCAATGAGAACCTGGAATAGAAGGTTGGAACGAACTGCAGTATTAGATGGAAGCAACCTCTGAATTTTATCAGCATTTATGGAGACCTGTAACAATCCTTGCCCAATCTGCCCTTAATTGTCTCAATTTGCTGCCTTGTAATTTTTTCAAACACTTTGTAAACAAAGTGCTTCTTGCTGGTTTTTGTCACAGTTTTGATGATTTTTTTGAATGACGATGGATTAAAGCTTCAAGTGTTTATAGAACAATGCAAGAATGACAATGCTAAGTTCTAGATGCAAGAATGACTTCTTTTTTGTTCTTTTCTATGCAATTAGATGAATTCACAAAGCAAACTAATCACCTACAGCCAATGGACATTTAGTCGAATAGTTGGCATGCAACCTAATATCTCAATTCAAATGTTCAAAAGATAACTATAAATGACCAGCAACTTGTGATTCTTATTTGTATTGATGATTTGATACAATGCTCCACTAGACTAGCCAAGACTCTTGGCATAAACAAGAATTACAAATATATGGTACGCTGGTATGAAGGATGCACACCTACAGCTGCAAATATAAACTATACTAAAGGATGACTTGTATGCAATGAACCCTGGTGGGATTGAGGTGCCCTTGAGAATAGATGGAGCAAGCAATTTCCAAGTGAAAGGATGATCTCCCAAGCCAAATCGAATTTTCCAAGCCAACCGCCGTTGTTTTGGTCTGATCTCAAATTTAAAATAATATGCAATGAATATGCGCTGTCTGAAGCATCTAATATCATCTCCATGCTCCAAGGAAGTGGGTGCACCAAGCCAAGCAAAGAATCGATGCAAATTGGAACCCCCACAAGCAAAAATGTCCTTCCTAATGGCGTCCTTCTTTGACTGTAAATATCTGATTTTTATATCAGATTTCTCTATAATGCAATCTTCTCTCCTAACCAAGGAAAATCGATGCCAAGCTATGTAGAAACCAACACCAAAAAATAGCTATGCAACTTCCACAAATTCACCAAATTGATTTCTCCAAAATTGGCCAATGGCCACAAATTTTGCTCCAATTGAGATAACTGAAATATCACCTCCAAAATGCAACCCTTCAAGAGATATTTCACTCCCTCAGTTATGCTATCAATGGGAGTTATCGTTCCCTAAGACAAATTGATTCACTACAGATAACTCTAAGCTCCACCAGCATACCACAACAAAGACAACATCAAATCTGGATGATTCATAATGGCAGCCCACACCTCCCTTTATAACTTTTTTTTTCCTTCATTTGGGAAGCTTCTAGAAACATCATAATATTTTATTATTATTTTTCCCTTTTAGTATATTACATTTGCACTTTAATATAAAATAATGAATTATAACATAAAGTACAAATATAACATCATCTTGTAACATAAGGTTTCTAAAAATAGAAACATTCTAATAAATCATTAGAAAACCTCCAGAATATGTCGAAACTTCCCCAAAGAAACCAACTGCCATTTGGGTAACTGCAGAAAAGACTCTCAAACCACGCCTTATTAGCCTACGAGGGCCACTAATAGGCTAATCATGCTGAAAGTACAATGTCTAGCTAGAAGGGGACATTACAAGCCCTTTCTTGCATAGAATCGACCCCCTCTAAAAGTGATGCCCCTGCTCTCGGTCCTAGAGAAGACACGCCATGATGAGAGGATTGTACGACTCACTGTATGTCAGAATGTATGGCCTAGGGATGTGTGCCCAGCAATAAATCAATATAACTCTTATAGTATTTGATCTTCACAATAAAATCTGCTCAAAAACCTTAATGAAACTTCTCCAATCTACACAATATTGGTCTCTAAATGAATTCAATTCTCATAGACTAACTTCAGTTGGTGTTGCACAATCTCAGAAAGCACGAACATTGAAGAATGAATGTTCTCCAATCCCTGAAAGTTATGGAAATGCAAAAACTGTTGGTTTCTTTCCTCCAATGCCAAGATATCATAAAAGACAAGTTTTTAAAATGCTCAAGAGGATGAATCGAACTTTTTCTTTGCTCCCTTATATATTCTTCTCAAAAAGTCGATTCTTCCAAAATGTCTTTTTGAATCTTTTAAAATAATATATAATTGCAGTTTGATAATATTAAAATAATATCTTGAAATTGGCGCCCAAGTCATTAATTATAAAATGGTCCCTCTTTTAATGTCTCCATGACCCATTAGACAAAGTGCAAATATAATGTTATTTTATAAACTTATGATATTAATTATCATTAAAGTCACCTTTAATAATAATTAAACATTATAACTTGTGAAATACTTCTTATTTCTTTAAACCCGCTGAACTCCGGAATCGACACTGTCAAAACATCACGTTCATGTCCTTTGATATAAATAGAAACACTAGCTGAAAGACTTATTATAAATAGTATGTGAAACTGAGTCTTGAAACCCTTGCAAAGGCCAAGCCTGAACCAAACAAGGCTCTGGAGAAGAATAATGCCATCAACTGACTAGGTATCTACCTCAAAAGACCCTCTATCCAATCCCATTAGCCTACGAGGGTCAAACTAATAGGCTAATCCCACTGATAAAAAATGTCTAGCTAGAAGGGGACATTACATCCCAACAAAAATTTCTTAAGACAATCAAAGATATCGAAACTAGAAATGAACTCCGAAGAAAGAAACTTTGCTTTACATGTAAGGATCCTTGGGAACTAAGCCATAGTTGTCTTCCAAGAAGTCAAATACATTACATTGAGGTGATCTCCGATGATGAAGCAAAAAAAGAGGAACAAGAGGAAGTAATAGAAGAGGAAGAACCAATAGTGGAGGCTACAATGGAGAAAACTTCGAAAAGTACCTTTGCTACACTTTTAGGTGCACGTAGATATCATCCATTCATGGTCCGTGGAGTGTTAAAAGGACATAAGGTGACAATCTTAATTGATAGTGGGGCAACCCACAACTTCATTGATGAAAGTTTAGTAAAACAGAGAGGGCTGCCAATAAAGGTCTTTCAAGGATTTAATGTTACTGTAGCAGATGGATTTACTATACTATGCATCAAGAGGGTCAAAGGCTTGGACATTACTTTGGGTAAGTGCAAAGTTATTGACGATTTCTATGTAGTTGGCATAGGAGAGAAATCTAGTTTGAGGTGTACAATAGCTCCATCCCCTTGAAAAATTCACCCAAAACTACAAAACTATGGAGCTGAAATTTCAATCGGAAGGCAAAGAGGTTGTACTTCATGGTATGGCTAATGGGGCTCCAACATCAGTTATATCTAGAAGCATGGAGAGAGCTTTCCATAAAGGGAATGTAGAGTGGGCAACCCATTGCTTTACGAGTAATACATCCACATTCAGTGATAAGAGGTCTTACCATGTAGATATTCAATCCATTTTGGACAACCATGGTACAATATTCAGTGATTTACCTTCAGGGCTGCCACTTGATGGAGGTTTTCAACATATTATAGAGCTAGAAACAAGTTCTAAACCTATTGTGATTACTCCTTACTTCCATCCTAGACCGTTCAAAAAGGAAATTGAAAAAACAATGTAATGTCCCTATTTTTGATCTAGACCCTCGTGGGACCCTTAGCCCATTGTTTCCAATGGCTAAGGGTAGAGGAAGGAAAGAGAGCATTGTGGGCCACTTGTGAGGAGTTAATTATAGAAAAGGTACTTTATATTTCTAATTTTGAGTTGAGTTATGAAAAAGCACCTTATGTTTCTATTTCACTTAAGTGTTGGGATTTATAGATCTTGGGCACTTAAGACCTAAAGTGAAATTAAGAAGATCTTTTAATATTTTAAAAAGAAAGTTAACTTTTCCCTCCAATTTGAGTGCTACACTTGGAGGAGTGGCATATAAAAGCAAGTAAGGATTTATTTGAAGATTATGGATAATTGGATATTGGAATAATTGATCAAGTATTTCAATCTTGGTTTTCACCTCTTAAGGACGAAAACCTTCAAGAAGTGTCTTCAATTTGGAGACGAAAATCTCCATTCCTTCTACTTAGGCAACTCTATTCAAGGGTTGTAAGTGAGCTTCAAATTGCATGTGTACATGCAAGTGGATTTACAAAGGTGTTTTAAAACACCACCTACTTCTGAAAATTTGAGTGAACTTTGGGTTTGAGGAGAAAAATTCTAAAAATTAGGGTTTTTAGAATTTAAAAAAAAATTTGGTGGCCTTCCCATGGAAGAAAAATTTTAATATTATTTTTATTTGATAGTCACTAATTTTGTGGTCAGTTTGAGCTCTTATTTGCATCATAATTCCAAGTATTGGGGGAGTTATGAATTTTTGAAGTTTCAGCCTGTTTGTAAAAAATAATAATTATTGTGGGCAGCAAATTGTTTGGAAAAAGCTGATTTGCAGGTTTCTATCTTGAGCGATTTGTGTTGGAGTGGTTTTGAAGAGTTTTTTAAGGTCATTCAATGTCCTAGAATATTCATAAATTATTTTAGCAATTTTGGCACTTGGGCGACTTGTTTGTCAAGCTCCGAAAGGTAATTTGGTGAAAGAAAACCAAGGCATATTTCCAAATTTTTTCATTCTATTTACTTGAAATGTGGTGAACCACTTGTAAAGTATTTTCAGGCATTTAAGGGTTGGAAAGTACAGCTGTAACTTCAAGAAAAATTCAAAATGTTTATGAGGTATTTTCAGCAACTTGTCTTATTATTGGACCTCCAAAAAGGTACTCAATTCTCAAAAATTCAAAATTTTTATGATGTATTTTCAACAATTTGTCTTATTATTGGACCCCCAAAAAGGTACTTAGTTCTCTAAATAATTTTTAGTTTCTTGTGGATTTATTTGGATGCTCTTTAGATTGAATAATATCATACATTTTTGCAGATAGGGTTTGTTGGAAAACCCTCCTTTTTGGTTGTCATCCCAATTTGGGAACATTACAGTGGTATCAGAGTCAATCTATTGACCAATTGTGGGATGGAGAGGCATATGTCAAACAGTGACATGCATAGAGCTAGGTTGGATAGGCTTATTCAAGCCCAAGAGTGGATGATGGGAACTATGGCTACTTTCCTTCAAACAGTGAAGGACATGAAAGGGGACAAACCCCTTGAAATGGAGGAACAACCCTCTCTATGTTGGGATTTGATGGAGTACTATGATGAGTACTTGACATGCAAACCTCAACTCAAAAAGTTAATGAGCTTCAATGAGTTTGTGGCATGGAAGCATGGTAGAGTAGGGTCCAGGAGGAGACAAAATAGTCAAGAGGTTATTTGAGATGATTTGGGGGAGATTGTTCTCCCTACCATTGATGGGGATCCTAGCACTTTGGTTAGGGCATGGGTGGACAAAGTTATTGAGTACCTTGATTTGAGGCCCAGAGGTGAAAAAGAAGCTCTAATATTCGTCATCCAACATTTGGAAGGGGCTGCCCATAAGTGGTGGCATCAAGAAAGGATGACACAAAGGCCTAACATGATGGGAGCACATGAAGATTTGTTGAAAGAGATAATAGAGAAGTTTGAAAGGAAGGAGGAACTAATCACGCCTATATCAACAAAAGCAAATGATAAAATACTTAATCAAAGGAAAGGCAACGATTGAAGCAAGTGTCAGAATTGGATTTCCAATTATACAAGGGGTAGCCACCTCATGAACTTGCCAATGTCCAAAAAAGAATTAAACAGAGTCCCTCTATGAGGTACGGACAACTGGGAATTAATTCAGATAAATTGAAGAGATCATTAGCCAAAGAAGCTGATGTTGGAAGGTAGCCACCTAATGGAGAGACCTTAATGATTGAGCATCAAAAAGAGGCCATTAATGAACCCAAAGAAACAAGCAATCAGTTGAAGTTAAGAGCAGAAAATTTAGAAGAGTCAAAGACACATGGAAAAAGTATAGGAGGGCAGCCATCTAAGGAAAAACAAGTTGAAAATGGAGGGTGAATGGATCAAAAAGAAAGGGACAGACATCATGTGACAAGGGAAGAAGTGATCGCCACTATATCAATAGCCAATAGACGCCACCTTTTTCGTGTTTGAGGAACCATTAATGGAAAAAGGGTTATCACATCAATCGACAATAGAGCCACTCATAATTTTATAAATGCCAAAATCGTTGCAAAACATAAGCTGCCCACTAAAGCAAATGAAGGATTTAAGGTGAGTATTGGGGATGGCTCCTCCATCTCATGCATTTCCAGCACTATGGGGTTAAAATTAACCTTGGGTAGATACGCATTTGAATGAGAATTTAATGTGATTGATCATGATGAGTTAGATGTTGTGCTTGGAGCCCAATGGTTCCAATCCCTTGGCGAATAAACTCATAACTTGCACAAATCAGAACTGAAATTTATGGCAGCCAAACAATGAAGTTGTTCTCCATGGTCTAAGCAATGGAACACCTATATTAGTGACTTCAAAAGGGATGGAACAAACTTTCAATAAAAGGCAGATTACTTGAGCAGCGGAATTATTCGTGGATGATACAAGATCAGATTTGTGTTTGGGTAAGCAATGTAATGGTCATCTTGGTAAGTTCTCATTGATTCCTCCTCATGCTTGGTTCCTTCATTATCTTGTTTGCAAAGTTTGTGCTATCACTAAGATTGAGGTGAAGGGCACTTAATGGAAAAGAGAACCCTTCCAAGTGAATGGACATGACAAGTATCCATCATGGATATGTGTTCCAAGTGAGCGCTACACAGGTAACATTGCTACTATGTCATGTTGGGCCAATATAAAGAAGGGTATAGACAAGGGTAACCATGGTCCTAGGATCACAATGACTGCTGTCCTTTGCATTTTCAGTTTGTTTCCCTTACAATTTTTTGTTCACATGGTATGTATTGATCCTAGGAAGGTGTGCCCCTCATACCCCAACACCATAGAAGTGGTTCAAGGATATATAAGTGAATTTCCAGCTGCACAGATGATGTTTGAAGGTATTGCAAAAAATTGTGGAGAAAAGCTAAGTACTTTGGGGCAGCCAACTGAGATGTTTAAAATTGTTGTTGAAAGGTTTGAGAAAATTGCTTCCAAAAATTCTGAGTTACATCATCTACTTTAGCCACCTAGCATGCATAATAAAACTAATTCTGGAAGCTTGCCAATGCTCCAAACAAGGGGAAAAATTGCTCTATATAAATCTGATCATGTGCAATCAAAGGATCATCCTTTTGGCCACCAAAACAGCTCCCTTGTTGGAACAACATGACTGATTTTAGTGCTTACTCCCAATTGTTCAGGTGTTCTGGGAATGACGCCCTTGGAGGCCACGGTTTGCACAAGGAATGGGTCAAATTTGTAAGTATGGAACAACGATGTGCTTTAATTCCCTTTAAGCACCCCTATGATGTCCATTTGGTCACATTCTTCATAACAACCATGAGAAGGGGCAGCCGAGAACACAACATGCTTTGCATATGATAGAGACCATTCATAAGGGGTTGCATATGGAGATGAGTTACTACAAAGGTATGTTTCGACATGATTTTCATATTGTTCTCCTTTTGCAAAATTGGATAAGGATGCCATGGCACATGAGGGGCCTACATAAGTTGGTTGGAAATGAACAAAGGGGTATGCCATCAATAATGGGAAGTTGGGCAAGGGCCCTAGTGGAAAATAGTGGGAGGAGTGAAAGGATGAAGGGGAAGTGGTCACGAAAGAACTTAGAAAATTTTGAGTATTGCCCACCAATTATATGCTCCTTGGTCCCCCACAAAAGCAAAAAAATTGTTATGTTCCAACTAAGAATAAAAGTGGAACATAAGTATGCAAACACTGATTTTTATTTTTCTCAAAAATCAGATTTCTACATGCATACACAGCAGCTTCTTGAGATGAAGAACATGAATTTCTTAGACACTTTCCAGCATATGATAGGAGGGAGAAGGGTATGTATAAGTTCTGAAATTCATAACTCAGAAAAATCAGAATTAAGAGGTCAAACACAGCCATATATGGAAGGGGAAAATTCTGAATTTTATGACATGTTCCAGCTCTTGGATTAAAAAAAGTATGAGTATGTTTATTTTCGTATTTATCCACATGAAAAATCAATAATCTATTTGCATATACAGCCATATTACCATGAAACACTGATTTGATCCAGCTCATACAAGATTTTGGAAACATACTTATGTTGGCACCTTGGGAAGGTGATGTAAGAAGCATTCACAATGGAAAGGTACAGCCTTCTTGTTGAAATGTTTGGGAGCTATTGATGAGCTTGAAGAAGATCCTATGCATCCTTGAGATGAGTGACAAGGATCAGCGTCTTGTTGAGTATGTGTTTCACAGTCGGATGCCCATACATGGTGACAGATATGTCTTGGAGGCCTCACCTCTTGGAAGGTATAGTGGTGATTTCTTATTGCAAATTTGGTGGGTCATGGTCCAGCACATGAGAGGATTTTGCACACGGGACAACGAGGTAGTTTGGTTTCCTCATGGTCTACGTAACAAACTTTGGTCACGTCTCATCCATTTGGAAGGAATTAGGGAAGGGAGTTTGCTCATCCACCACTTGGTATTTAAAAGGGTGGTTGATTGGGAGCATATGGAGCCTTTGGAAGGCTATGAGGGCACTTATAGCACATAGGGACAGCCTTCAAAGCACAGGGACAACAGTATGAAGGAGCCAATTGAGGATTTTTTTTCTTTGGATGGAATCATCAGTGGGCATTGCATCATAAGGTATGTTAGGACACCTTTTTGGATATTGCAATTGCTTGAGGACAAGCAATTTTGAGTGGGGAAGACTGTAATGTCTCTATTTTTGATCTAGACCCTCGTGGGACCCTTAGCCCATTCTTGTTTCCAATGACTAAAGGTAGAGGAAGGGAAGGGAGCATTGTGAGCCACTTGTGAGGAGTTAATTATAGAAAAGTTACTTTATATTTCTAATTTTGAGTTGAATTATGAAAAAACACCTTATGTTTCTATTTCACTTAAGTAGTGGGGTTTATAGGTCTTGGGCACTTAAGGCCTAAAGTGAAATTAAGAGGATCTTTTAATATTTTAAAAAGAAAGATAACTCTTCACTCCAATTTTGGGCATTACACTTGGAGGAGTGGCATATAAAGGCAAGTAAGGATTCATTTGAAGATTATGGATAATTGGATATTGGAATTATTGATCAAGTATGTCAAGCTTGGTTTCCACCTCTTGAAGACAAAAACCTTCAAGAAGTGTCTTAGGTTTGAGGATGAAAACCTCAATTCGTTCTACTTGGGCAACTCTATTCAAGGGTTGTAAGTGAGCCTCAAATTGTATGTGTACATGCAAGTGGATCTATAAAGGTGTTTTGCAACACCACCTACTTCTGAAAATTTGAGTAAACCTAGGGTTTGAATAGAAAAATTCTGGAAATTAGGGTTTTCAAAATTTTAAAGCAAGTTTTGGTGGCCTTTCCATAGAAAGAAAATTTTGATATTATTTTTATTTGATAATCACTAATTTTGTGGTCAATTTGAGTTCTTATTTGCATCATAATTCCAAGTATTGAGGGAGTTATGAATTATTGAAGTTTTAGCCTGTTTGTAGGAAATATTAATTATTGTGGACAACGAATTGTTTGGGAAAGGCTGATTTGCAAGTTTCTATCTTGGGCAATTTGTGTTGGAGTAGTTTTGAAGGGTTTTTTAAGGTCATTCAGTGCCCTAGAATATTCATAAATTATTTCCGCAATTTTAGCACTTGGGCAACTTGTTTGGCAAGCTCTGCAAGGTAATTTAGTGAGAGAAAATCAAGGGATAATTTCCAGATTTGTTCCTTCTATTTATTTGAAGTGTTGCCAACCACTTAGAGAGTATTTTGAGGCATTTAAGAGCTAAAAAGTATAATTGTACCTTCAAAGAAAATTCAAAATATTTTTTGTGAGGTATTTTCAACAATTTGTCCTATTATTGGACCCCAAAAAAGGTACTCAATTCTATAAATAATTTTCAACATTTTGTAGATTTATTTGGATTTTTCTTAGATTGAATATCATACATTTTTCAGCTAGGGTTTGGCTGGTTATAGATTTTTATATTTCAGTTTGGTACTTGGTTTGGTTAGGGTTTGTTGAAAAACCCTCTTTTTTTGTTGCCATCCTAATTCGAGGGCATTACAGACAATTAAGAAGTTATTGGAGATGGGCCATATTTGGCCTAGTTTTAATCCCTTTGCATCTTATGTTGTCTTGGTAAAGAAGGATGGAACTACGAGTATGTGTATTGATTACCGTGCCTTGAATAAGAAAACTATAAAAAAAAAGTACCCAATACCCAAGATCAATGAGTTGTTGGATGAATTGCATGGAGTAGTATATTTTTTTAAAATTGACTTGAGATCCAGTTATCACCAAATTAAAGTAAGAGATGGGGATGTACACAAAACAACTTTTTGATGTCATTTTGGACAATTTGAATTTTTGGTTATGCCTTTTGGTTTAACCCATAGTTGGCATAACCGGTTGGGGCGAGTACTCACCAAGGGCCCAAATTGGGTAACCGGCGGTTATTCGACCCACTGGATTGAATAACCAGCAATAACCGATAGAGGCAAAAAATAATTGAAATTCGCGTGAAGCAGACAGTATATAATTAAAATAAACATTTAAGTATAAGTTTACACATTATACTTAAAAGTTATATTTTATTTATATACTTTCAGGATGTTTGAGAGTGGTTTCGGACCTCTAGGAGCTATAATGCAAATTCTAGGTTTTGGAGGATTCTATCATATTTCAAACTTAGTTAGATTCTAGGGTTTCAAAGTTTCATACTTAGGCATATTTCAGGGTTTCAAAATTTCAAGGTGACGTCATAGGAGGGATGAAGGCTGCATGAAGGGATGTAGGTATGATAGAATAGTATGAGAACATCTCTTGCAAAGTGCCACAAGTCGACCCCACCCCATTCCCTGTGCATAGATTACTAGACTTTCTCAGTCTCCCTTAGTCTTCTAGAGAGCAGGGAAGAGAAAAAAATAGATTCTTGTAATTTGTACTTGTAGATTCTTGTATAAGTATCATTGTATCAGTTTTAATCTATGCACAAGGAATGGGGTGGGGTCGACTTGTGGCACTTTGCGAAAGATGTTCTCAAACTATTCTATCATACCTACATCCCTTCATGCAGCGTTTATTCCTCCTACGATGTCTCCTTGAAATTTTGAAACCCTGAAATATGGCTAAGTTTGAAACCCTAAAATCTGACTAAGTTTGAAATATGATAGGATCCTCTGAAACCTAGAATTTGCATTATAGCTCCTAAAGGTCTGAAACCACTCTCAAACATCCTGAAAGTATATAAATAAAATATAACTTAAAGTATAAGAACCTAGACGTCCTTATCTAAATATAAGTTAAATGTTTATTTTATTTATATACTGTTTGGTAACCGACAACTAATCGGAGAGTACTCGCAGTTTAAAAAATTGCGATTTTTCTAGTGCTGGCGGTTTTGAGTGGCGAGTATTCCCCTAATGAAATTCCTGGTGAATAACTGACCAACCGGTTGTTACTCGCCGGTTATTTTGGTTCCAAACTCCAATTTCAGATCTGCTCCAATTACCTTTCAATCATGCATGAATCATGTTTTTAGTGCGTAGTTGAGAAAGTTTGTTTTAGTGCTCTTTGATGACATTTTGGTGTACAATAAGACTTGGGAAGAGCACATGAAGCACTTGGATACAGTGTTGGGAATATTGGAACAATAGTCTCTTTTTGCAAAAGAGTCTAATTGTGAATTTGGTATGACCGAGATTTTATACTTGGGACATATCATCAATGCCTAAGGAGTACAGGGTGATCAGGAAAAGATTCAAGCAATAATTGATTGGCCACCACCCATTACTTTGACCTAGTTGAGGGGTTTCTTGGGACTTTACACTTATTATATGAGATTTGTGAAAGGTTTTCACAACTTGTTGCCCCTTTGACTGAATTAACAAAAAGGGAAGCTTTCAAATGGTTTGAATGAGCCCAAGACACATTTGAAATGCTCAAGGAGGTAATGAGTACTTGCCCAATACTTGTTATCCCAGATTTCTCTATTCCTTTTGCTTTAGAATGTGATGCATCAAGGGAAAGAATAGCGGTTGTTTTAATGCAAAATGGACATCCTATTGCCTTTGAAGGTAAAAAATTGATGGTTATAGAGTGCGGATTTTCTATCTATGACAAGGGAATGTTGGCCATCATGCGTGCCTTCCAAATTTTGACAATACTTGGTTCGTGGCGGATTTGTGGTCAACCCTGATCACAACAATTTGATATTTTTTCTCAACCAAAAGGACTTAAATGATAGGCAACAAAAGTGGCTAAGCAAGCTTCAAGCTTCTAATTTTGACATAGAATATGTAAAAAGTAAAAATAATGTGGTGGTAGATGCTTTATCTAGAAAGCCTTTTTTATGTTCTATGTTTGCAATCGTTGCGGATTGGAAAACATTAATAATAGCAGAGTATGCCAAAAATGGTTTCACTAATGAGATCCTTGAGGGCAAAGTACAAGATGATAGATACAAGGTAATTGATGACTTCATCCTCTACAAGGATAGGATCTATTTAGTCCCTGAATCCAAGATGAAAAGCAAAGTCTTGAAGGCTGTCCACGATACACACTTGGCTGGTCACCCAAGGTATTTCAAGACTTACAAGCAAACAAGGGAAAGGTTCTTTTGGAAAGGACTCAAGGGGGAAGTTTTTCAATACATTAGAGAATGTATCCCCTGTCAATAAAATAAAGTGGAGCATGTTTTTCCTGTAGGACTATTTCAGCCCTTGCCAATTCCGGATCAAAAGTGGGAGATTATTTCCATGGATTTTATCATAGGACTTCCCAAGATTCAAGGTTAAGTTGTATCTATGTGGTGGTTGATAGAATCATCAAATATACTCATTTTTTTGCCATTACTACTGAGTTTAATGCTTCTCAGGTGGTTGATTTGTTTTTTAGAGAAGTGTTCAGGCTACATGGTTTGCCTAAAAACATTGTGAGTGACAAGGACAGCCAATTCTTTAGTTTGTTTTGGCAGGGACATAATTGACACCAAGCACCAACTACCACGCACAAATATATGGGCAAACTAAAATTGTTAACAAATGGCTTGAAGGCTACTTGAGAAATTATGTGGCGGGACAACAATCAGCATGGGTTAAATGGCTTTACATGGGAGAGCATTGCTATAATACCACTTACCACATCTCCATTGGTATGTCACCTTTCAAAGCTCTATATGGGTATGATGTTCTTTCCTTTGTTGATTTGGTTATTGCTACTAGTAGAGTGTCAGGGGCACGGTTGTTGGTTGTTCAAAGCCAAGACATATTGGGAGTGCTTAAATAAAACCTCCAGCATGCCCAAAACTATGTTGTTTGGGTACGGGAATGGGTACGGATACGGGGACGTCTCGGGTATGCAGGTACGTCATTTTTCAAAAACCTTGATTTGGATACGTCGTGGGTACGTCTGTGTATATATATATTACTCATTTTTTTAGTAAAACACATTAAAATATATAATATTCATTCATTCATTAATTCAAAGACAAGATGTACATTCAAATCTAGAATAAATCATCTTGACTGCCCACAAAATCATGAATGCCACTCCCATCATTTTTCAACTTTATCATTTATTGACACTTTCTCTCACAAGGGCTCATCGGTGCATTGAATCTCACGAGTGCATGCCTTAAGGGGTACACAGGGAATGGGGTGGGATCGGCTTGTGGCACTTTGCGAGAGATATTCTCATACTATTCTATCACGAATACATCCCTTCATGCAGCCTTCATACCTCCTATGATGTCTCCTTGAAATCTTGAAACCCTGAAATATGGCTAAGTCTGAAACCCTGGAATCTGACTAACTCTGAAATATGATAGGATCCTCCAAAACCTGGAATTTGCATTATAGCTCCTAGTAGTCCGAAACCCCTCTCAAACATCCTGAAAGTATATAAATAAAATATAACTTAAAGTATAAGAAACTAGATGTCCATATCTAAATGTAAACTATTTTATTTATATACTGTTGGGTTCGGACTAGATTTACATTTAGGGTTGCTTAGTTTTTAGGGTTTTTTTTAAAGGATTTTCTGAGTTTTTTTTTGAAGTTTTTCGCTATTTTTCTGCCGGAATCCCTCTGGCACGCCTGGAGACGTCCGTGGCCGGACGCCTCCAGGAGTACCCAGGACGTCCCCATGCCGGAGGCGTCTCCAAACAGGAGGCGCCGGGGGGGAGGGCGTACCCCTGCAACGTAGGCCCAAAACCAACCAAAGTTATATGCAAATCTGCTCCTTACAAAGATAAGCTTTCAAGTGGGGGACATCGTTTTCTTAAGGTAGCATACATACAAACAGTCCTCTATCAAGAAGAGTGGAAATGAGAAGCTCAAACACCGTTTTTATGGACCTTACAGAGTCATCAAAAGGGTTGGGGAGGTTGGCTACTAACTTGACCTGCCAGAGCATAGCAGGATACATAATGTTTTCCACGTGTCATGCCTCAAAAGTGCATTGAGACAGCAGGGCATTCCTTTCATTGAGTTTCCTCTCGTAGATGAAGGCAAACTCATCTTGGTTCTTGAAGCTATACTCGATGTCAGGGCAAAGAAATTAAGGAACAGAACTATCACAGAGTATCTGGGGCATTGGAAGGATCTACCAACAGAGGATGCTACTTGGGAGAGTGCATAAATTCTTGAACATTCCTATTTGCAATTGCTTCTGGGCAAACAATTTTGGAAATGGCAGATTGTAATGTCCCCTTCCTCGAATTAATGAAATTAGAGGACCCGCAACCTATATTTTTTTCCCATAGGTTAATAGGGGGTTTTAAAAGGGAAATAATCTAATAATAATTTATTAAGTTGCCCAAAAAAGTACTTTAAGTTATAACTTTGGAAAATGACACTTAATAAATAATTATTGAATGGAGCCAAAAGTAATTTTGGATACATGGCCAAAAAGGTAATTAATATTCATAAGTTGAAAAAAAGTGAATATTTAATTAAAAAATATATTAACTTCTTTTAGTGTTAGTTTGAAAAAGTGAATAATGAAAGAATTGGGTGAAAAAAGAAAATAAATTATTCAAACACCCAAACAAAAACCAAACACTTTTCTCAGAGGAAAAGCTTGCAACTTCTGCTATTCATCCAAGTATGAAAACTCTCGGATTTATAGGTGAGGACGAAATCCCTCAAACCCAGTTGCGGATTCCACCAAGGAATCACATATATGTTACCAATTACAGAATAAAATAGTTTCAGAGGCCCATTCTGCTAGGGTGTCATACTTCTAAGATATGCATGAGGGTTGTAGGTGTTATTCAAGGCTGCCAAGGCTGGGCGACTTCACTAAGGGCCCATTCACAGCCCGTAAGCCAGGCCATCACACATTTAGGGGCTGTCATGGCCCTTCAAGGGAAGATCGCAGCACTTAGAGGCAGTTTCCAGCCCCAAACACACCCCCTGCTGCCCTGTGTCATAATTGCAGGGCTGTTGTTCCAACACCAACACTTCAGTGCAGCAAACAAAGAATAATAAGTGGTATTTATTATTTGAAATAATTGTTATTGTTGTATTTGGCGTACTTTTAGTAGGGTTTGATCCAATTTGATTGTAATCAACATTTATAAATAAAATACTTTCTGTAGGGTTTGATCTAATTGATTGTAATCAGCATTTTAAAAAAAAAAAAAACAGAATTCAATCTTTTATCCAAAAGGGTTTATTTCAAATAAAATGCAATGCTCCAGCCATGATATGATGCTCTTCTTAGGCTCATGTGTTGGACTGATAATATCTTCAATAAACAGCCCTAGTTTGCAGATATGGAGGATTTATCTTGGCTTAATGTTAGATGTAAAAGGGTTTACTTGTTGAGGTCAATTAATGCTAAAATACCAATATCTTGAATATTGTTTGGAAAGAGATTCAGGGCAACGTATGACTGTTACACTTGTTTATCAGCAATCATAAGGTCTGATCCAAACCAATTGTTGAAGAGAATAGCTTGGGGCAGCATGGAAGCAACAATTGAAGTCCAAGGTAATCAATGTAACAACAAACTAGGAGAGGCAGTTATAGTATTGGGCATGCAATGGTTACATTCTATTGGAAAGTTCACTATGAAGTTGAAATCCAAGGGAAATTTTGGTAGTGCTTTGAGGCATCGATGGAGCTCCAAGGGTTGTCATGGCTAAATGGATGGAATATCAATTGACAATAACCACAATTTCATCAATAGGTGAGACATTTGATCATAATGGCATTTGGTCTATTTTGAATAAGCATGGTATGGTGGTGTTGGAATTAAGCTACATATAAGTTTTCCACCCTTGGATGTGTGAAAGTTGGGATACTAAAAGATGGTTTCACCATTCCTTGCATCATGAAGCTTTGCATGATGTTTGAGTTTGCATTTTCAAGATTGTCATTAAGTAAAGAGCACCAACAAAAGTTAGAAAGGAGTTGTGTTGGATTTGTCTTCCCTATTGAGGAATTTTTTAGCACCATAAGGTCTCAAGGGGCAGTTCACATGAATATCATAGTAGCTCAACATAAGCTTGGTGGAACGGTTTCACGTTCAGATATGCTTATGAAAGATTGCAAGCAAGGCATAAAGGGGAAGAGTAGTGATAGCATATTGGAAGTATGTTGCAAAAAAAACATATCAAGGACTGCTGTCATCATAATTTCCAGCTTTTGGGCTAATGTTATCACTATTTCTAGATGGTACATTACATCATTTGTAGCCATACAAGTGGTTTCGGTCATAGAATTAAGTAATTTTCAGGTTGTTGCTGCTATTGAAGTATTTTCAGTCATTGTATGGTTGTTTCCAGCCTCAATATTAATGACATTGCTGAATTTTGTGACGGATTGTTAGTATTGCAGCAGTTGCACCATTATTATACTGCTGATTTTTAGGGTTATTGATTTTGGACTACGGTTATCAGTCACATTTAGCACCCAGTTTGCAAATATTAAGGAAATTTTCTTGTATCTTGTTATTTGTGAGGGTTTCAACCATTGGAGCTGTTGAAAGAATTTACTTCAGCTATCATATTGTTGTTCAAAGACAAAGTTCGAGCAACTTCTGATTGTTACAACTATTTTACAGCCCACTTACAATCTGATCCATGTTATTTGCCAAGAGGTACAGCTTGGGGTGTCATGGTAAGAATCTTTGGAACACAAGGTAAGTATTATGACAACAATCTAGAAGTGATAAACATAATTTTGAGCATGTTGTGGTCATAGTTCAAGGGAAAAGAGGTAGTACCTTGAGGTATCACTAACACAACTTCAACATCAATCACAACAAATAGAATGGAGGGTGTCACATTTGATAGTACTCTTTTTAGTGATTCATGCTTCAAATACATGGGTTTGCTCATGGAGATTGTTGGAGAAGCATCATGGGGTACAAAGCTTCCATTTCTCCATTATATCAGATAAGCTCAACAGAAGCTAACTACCACACAAGGAGGATTAGAAGAGACAAAAATATTGGTTTGGAATCTTAGTATTTGCAGAACGGTTCAGGCATTGTTTGAGGACAAGCAATTTCGAGAAGGGCGGACTGTGTTGTTCCCTTTTTCGAATTAATTAAATCGAAGGACCCAAAGCTTATTTTTATTTTCCGTGGGCTAAGGGGGGATTAAGAAAGTGAAATAATATTATAATAATTCATTAAGTTGTCCAAAAAGATAATTTAAGTTATAACTTGGAAAAAAAAGGACACTGAGTATATTATTATTGAGTGGGGCCAAAAAGCAAATATTGGATACATGGCAAGAAAGGTAATTAATAATTATAACGATAGAAAAAGGTGAATATTCAATTAAAGGTAATATTAATTACTTTTAGGATTTTTGATGAAAAGAGCTTATTAAAAGAAATTGATTTGAAAAAGTAAAGAATCATTCATCCATTCATTTGAACGCTTTTACAAAACCCTTGTTTTGCAAATCTGGGGCAACAGCGTCAATATTTTACACAAAGGACGAAAACTCTCATGTGCATAAGCTTGGAGACAAAAACCCTCAAGCCCATTTGGTAATTCCATTCAAGGATTATACTAGAGCTTTCAAATTCAGAGGAAATCCATCACACAGGTACAAAAAGGCTGATTTATGGTTGTGTATGGGGCTGCATTAGTTAAGAAAATTATGAAAATATTCTCTTGCAATGACATTTCAACTTGATGCCACCATTGACATCATCACTATTCACGAAGTTACTATTCATGGCACCACTATTCACTACTATACTTGATTGTTGACTTTTCAGGCATGTTGTACTTGGGTGTTGACTTTTTTGTTGTAGAGTTTGACTTTGCTAAGTTGTTCATTGGTTTTTAAGGGTTGTTGTACCATTTTGAAGATTGTCATACTGCTACAACTAGGGTTTGAGGTTGTTGTACTGTTTAGGTGCTATTTTTAGCTAGGGTTTTCAAGAAAAAACCAATCTTTATGCCTCTTGATGCTGTTGTACTATTCTGGGACATTTCCAGCTAGGGTTTCAAGGAAAGATTCTACCATTATGTTGTTCCAAGTTATGGTTTGGTGGAAAATCAGGAAAATCTATTATTCTAATTTTATTATGTTATTTGTATCTTCCATAATTGTTTTTAGAATGTTTTCTATATATGCAATTGACTAAAATAAAGAAAACATGTGTGAGTTGTTGGTTTTTTGTATTGTTCTGGTATTTGAATGAATTTTCAGAATTAAGGGCAATAAAAATCATAATTCTTATTTTATCCTTAAAGGGATATTTCAGGGAATCTCTAATCAAGTGATTCTTGGTCTGACAAGCAAAGCGGGCATTCGAAAGATTGGGATAACGAACCTTTAGTTGTCGGATGCCATCCATAGTGCAAACAAATATGTACGAAGGGAGCTTCCATTTTAAATACACCTCCACACATACCCAAGGATTTGGTCGAAAAGAGTTCCGACGTCCATCAGGGATAAAGGACTTTGTCAAACCGGTGGGCAAAAAGATCAACAAAAGGGCACAAGTCAGTAGGTAGAGTTGGGAATTCCAATCAAAGTTGGATAATGAGCCTGGCCGATATCCTCAGGGTTGAAGTTCATCCGCCATGACTAAACATAACCAAGACTGCCAACAATATTCCTTGTTTCGAATTGCAACATATGACAAGCTACAATCTCTAAATTAAACAAAAGGTAGATGTATTTCTAACCTAGCCCCCGGTAAGACTTCAAAGAGATCGCTTTTGCCTCCCAATTTAGCAAGCACCACTAGTTAAAAGCCTCTTCATATGGCATCTTATGCAGAAAATATAGAATCACCCCTAGTTTCCAATTGCTTGCGTTGCTCAAAATATTCCTTGGTATCTGTAAAAAAGAAGCTGAAAGTAGAACAAGCTAGAAGCTGAGGAGGTGCCTAAGTTCCTTCATGTTGAGGCTCCACAACATTTCGTTAAGGGAACTCCAATATTTCAATCACGCCCTATCCTTGCTCCAGCCTCACATTTTTGAACCCCAAGACTAGAGCCTTATGTGGTGAAGCATGCCCAAAATCAGGAACGAGGGTCACACCTTCCATCCTCAATTGTTCATCCATAAACATTGCGTTCAGCTCTTCCTTAGAAATCTGTATAGATCTTTTCACCATTTCTTTTTTTGAGTCAACCACCTTCCTTACGGATGACAAGGGTGGCCATTCTTACAAGGTCTTAGGCTTGTTGTAGGACGGATTGTTGATAAAGAGACTTCCATTTATGCATCCTCCAACACCCACAATCTCAACGAAAATAGCCTCTGTAGAGGTCTCTTTTGGGACTAGGGCAAGCACATCCGAGTCTTGAGGACAAACCTTAGGAGCTCCATCGACCAATCTCTTATGAGGAGACAACAAAAGCTTCTTTGAAACTCCCTCAACAACATGGTAATTCATTCGATGTTCATTATCTTCATTGTCCATGCAAACACCCTTGCCTTGTTGTCTAGGAGGAAGGACGATTGTGAGGATATCTGAGTCAGGAAGCACCCTAGGCACCATATCTGCAAGGTTCAAAGCCAAGCTAGAACTTGGCAACTAGGATTCGTGGTCAACAACCTTTTCGAACCTTTCTTTCAACACCATATGCGATTTATTCTTTAAATCCTCACAGTTCAACAAGAGGAACGCCAAAGTAGAAAGAACCTGAGATCAATTCCACTATGTGTAGACACAACCTTCATCAAAATTGGGAGACTTTGTCTTGCCTCAACTTACAATCACTCCAACTTGAGACAGGGATTTCCCACACCCAACTTTGAGAGAATGAGTCTGGCCATGGCCGAAGGCCATGCCTTAAAGCTATAGATGGAAAACGTGTCTGGAAAATGCGAGCTGAGTGTGACGCAAACTGCGTATGTAAATCTCTGTCCGTCAGTCATGTTGTTCGCTCCACGCTTCAACCAGTGTCTCGCCTCTCAATGTGCTAAATCTATTTTAAATTTTAAATTTTTTTTCGACACTTTTACTTTAAAATTTGGGAAATGGTTCACTATCCTAGAAACATTGTCCCTTTGTCCCTGAGACTTAGGTAACTATGGCTTTAAGTCATCTCAAGATAACTTCCATAACTATTCATTACCCTAATGACATTTTTCCATGTGTTTTTGATAATAAACAAAAGGCAAGGGGACCCACTTAGCACACAAGCACTATAAGCTAGGCAAATAGTCCAATGGACGAAAACAAATTTTCACCAACCAATGCTACAAGCCAACAACGATCCAACCACACGAGTTGAATGATAGTTGTCTCTAGAACTACTTATGGTATATTGAGTAGGAGACATTAAATACATATTTAAAAATTAAGGAACATATAAAATATAGAATAGAATTGAAATTATACTAAATATGAGTTGCGAATAGAGCGGGTAGGTGAAAAGATATATATATGAGTGAAGGGACATGTACAATAGGTTGTGTCCCTACAAGACAATAGGTCATGTCTCTTCGTAGCCATCCTTGATAACTAATGATGTTTAATTAGGTACTTTATAACCATCTAATTGGATTTTTTACATATATGAGGAGATGTTTGGTCTTGCACTTGCATGTTGAGAAATCTTTCTTCTCTTTGACAAGGAATACAATGCTTCTCCGGAGATAGGTTTGAAAGTTCCTCTTAGCTTGAAGCCTTGAGCCACACTTCAGATGACACACCCTCATGGCCATTGTTGGCTTCTACTAGTGATTGATGACACTGCAGATTCTCTATTTTTTTATGCAAATGAGGATTAGGGATTCTTACACTGCTTTGTTTGTACCTTGTGATTTGGTTTCTTTTTAATGGGAGCAGTTATTCCTGCTATGTTGTATCTTCTAGTAATCGTTAACGTATTGTTGGTCATTATTTTTCTGGGTTTAATTTTATTCTAGGGTTTGCTTTTTCTCAGCGAACCCTGTTTTGAGGATTTTAAACTAGGGAGATGCTTTAGACGACTTGTTTTGGTCAATTCTGTTGTGATTTTTAGTCCAACGGACCTATTCTGATGATGTTGGACGTTTATATAATTTATTTTTAGATATGTACGCATTTCTCTCTCTCTCTAACACACAAATGGCTCTCTCAAGTAGTCTGCATATGGTGTTGCATGCAATCGATTATTTTATATATTTTTTTTCTTGTGTAAATGAAATTCAAATTAAGATAACATTTATTTTGGTTATTCGTAAAGTTCATACTAAAGTCCTTATTTTTGCTTGTCTTGAAGAAAGAAGTAGGTATTCCCAGGAAGCCAATCAAGGTCGAGGACATCCCTGGCCTGAGTAAGTTTCTCATCACTGTTTCTTGTAACTGTATTACAGTTCTGTGTTTTGTGGGCATTTGTATTAAATTCATATAGAAAAGCTCTCGCCTTATTTCAAACAATTATTGAGAAAATAAGAATCTATTTCAATTTTTTCAGCACATGGTAAGTATGAATGGTTGACATAATATGTCAAAATAATGTAACTATGCATGCACCAATTACTTAAATAAACTGTATTTGTATGGCTATTGGGAACCTGTAAGTTTACAAATGTCCCAGATGGTGAACTAACTGTTTGATACACATCAGCTCCAAGATGTGAGGGATATCATGGTCTTATTTGCTTGGGAAACCTGTAAAAAGAAACTAACTTCTTATCTTGCCAACCAATATAAGCTTGACAATTGACTTTGCAAAGACGATTATTTGCTTCTCAATTAGAAAAGACTACTGTTTTGAAACAAAAACTTTTTTTTTTAAAGAAATGCATCTTATATTACTGCAGAGAACAAATAATTTACATCAGCTGAGCATTATTGATCACAAGGAAAATCTCTGCATACATACGCAAGGAAATAAAGTTCCCAGGCCTTTGCCCCACTGGACAGAGAATCCACTGACTCTTAGCTTGCACAATCAATGACAAGTCTTGTCTAAAATATCGCAACTTCCCCATATTATGTGGAGAGGTATCATGCTGAAAGGTAGCTTTGAATCATATCTTCTAAAGGAAACTGATCGCTGCCAACCAAATTGTATGCCTTAGACTCTTGCAGCTGCCCCTCATCTTCCAAGAATCTAGTAGCAGAGATCTTAACCAAGGAGCAGTAAAAAGGAAATTTAGTTCTGCTTGCAACCATCCTCAAAGCCCTCTAGCTCTTGAGCACTTCCAGAAGATATTGTTGACTGTCTCCTCTTCACCACATTCAGTGTAGAAAGCATCCACGGTACCCACATTAGTCAATTGTTCTTTGAAAGCCTTGATGAATTAGGAACCATTCCAACATCTTGAGTTTGAAGGAGGTTCTTGCATTGCAAGTAAGTTGTGATGACAACGTTGCCATTTCTCCTCAGGGTCCTTGACTTGCCACCACTTGTTTGATCGGGGGACAATAGCTATTGACTGTCTTCCTTGATTCCCAGGGTCTTCATCTTATAGTTAAAGAGGGATTTTCCAGTTCTTCGTGTACAATCCTTCCAAAACAAGTTTTGAATAAGAATTTATATTTCCAAGTTGATCAAATGTGTTATTTCCCTATTTTTGATTTCAGATCTGAGTATCTTATCCAGTGAATGGATGGTTTTAAGACCTATGCTTACTAGTTTAGCTTGTTAGGGTATTTTAGTGTCAATGCGTGACTTTCATTGGATGATCCCCTCAAAGTCAGTCTGTACAAGATTTGTAGAACTATAACTCCCTATCTTTTAGTTTTATATCTTTTGGATGTCCATTGAAAAATATCATTAAAATTGTTCTATCAATATGAAAGGTTTCAAAATGAAAGTTTCAAAAGGCACCTCAATACTCGTAATCATCATATCCAAAGTCCCAGATTTTTTATTTTGTTAGTGCAATATTCTTAATTACACATTGTTAAGCCTAACTTAGGTAGTCCTAAATCCTAGGTGGCCTAACTTTAGCTCTAGTACATTCTAGGCTTGAATAGTGTAATGAATGTACAACTAAGCCATCCAACTTTAGCCTTTGTTATGGGCTAACTAATTGGCTATTCTAGTGGCCAATGGGAGATAGTGTGCAAGTACTTGACCTGCCTATATATTCTCCCTCTTTCATGTATTATTCAGTTAGTTAGAAACCTAATACACATTGAGATATTTTAGTCATCAATCTTCTCTCTCGCCTCTCTGCATCCTGAAACTATTTGAGCTATGCCTGAGCTTACTTTCGATCCTGGCTAATCCAAAATCCAATATATTTTGGGTCCTATGTAGTTATGTAATTGACAATAGGTACTCAAACATTCAGAACATTGGTTAACAAGGATTGTAATGAATTCACAGTTGATAAACATCCTATATGTGCTCCAAAACGTATATGACATAATGTTTCGGGGACTTTCCAAATTCCAGGTATCTCTTCGATTCTCTTGACAAACAAATCACATGTTTGCATGTTCTAGTACTTCCTGTCAGTTATCATGTACATATTAAGACCATAGTGGGTGTCGATGTTAGAAGGTGGAATTATTTTATCAAATTGCAGTGTATTCTACATTATTTTATTTGTATAAAAATTAAGATACAACTGGCTTGAGCTTCATTATTTAATGTGGACTTATTGGGTACAAGCCAATTAGGGAATTGAATGTTGATACAGAAATATTTTTGAAAGAGAAATGGCATTTATAAATTGGAAGTTGAAATTAATTGTGTTGAAATTATGGAAAGCTTGAAATGACACCTTGTATTTAAAAGTTCAATTTTCTGCTGTAACTTTATTATTATTCAAGGCACATGAACATGTGTTTGAGATTAAAACCAATGTTGTAAGTGGTGTTTTTGTAAAGACTAGTTCTGTACGTGTAATTGTACATGTAGTTTAAAGAACAGTAAATGATTTCAAATTATCATTCATAGGAAGATTGTGTGCATCCACAAGTACTACTGTAAGTACATATTTTTAGATGGAACAAAAAACGTTCAATCCAAAAATGAATTTTCCAGGAGATTTGTCTTTCTGTTCTGATTTGGGTACTGAGTGTCAATATGGAGGTAGTTGTGGCCCTGAGCACAATCAACCAACCTGTATTTTTCCTTAGGAATGTATATCTACAAAACTTTTAGCGTGGCTTACTTTTGTCTGAAAATATATATGATTATTAATATCTTACATCATTTTTCATGGGTTTTTTCTAATCTTGTGTAATCATGCATTGGATTTGAAAATCCTTGATCTAAAGGGACATGTTCAATGCCTGAAAGTTGTGGCCTTGATTTTCTGTTAAAATATATTACAGTTTTAGAAGTGTGGCAATGGAATGTTCTTTCTCTGCTCTTGCTATTGCTTAAACTAATGGAAGTATGCCAACTCTGTGATGCTAGGCTGTCCTCAGTCTGCTCTGATACCAAAATGATGCTTTGACCTTAGACTGTTTAGGAATATGAGAAATGGTGCACTGTCTTGGACTGCAGACAGGGCTTAAAACCCATTAAATCTTTCAAATAACAAACCAACTTTGTAGTAATACAGATGTTAAAAAAAAATTGCTGAACCTGAATCGTCAAAGTCCTAATTTCTCACTGATAAAAACAAGGTTGCATATGGGCAAGTTAAGCTGTGCTTGTCGGAGCCTTTCGGATCAATGTGGCTATTAAAGTGAAATAACAGGATAAAATACTCATAGGAACCATGCGAAGCCCTGCTCCTATAGAAGGTAAAATTGATCATGTAGGTGCCGCTTGAATTTGCCTTTTCTCTTCAGCTCCCACAGGGTTCCGATGGGTCAAGATACCAGCAATCCCACGTCCCCTGGCTTGCTTTTCGAAGGCATCAAATCTTTATTTCAAAAGCACCAATTCACGTGCTAAATCATCATCTCTCTGCCTCAATGCTTCTAGTTGTTGTCTGTGAGCTTCTTCCTTGCGAGCTTCTGATCTGACACTCCTCTGTACTTCAAAGATTACAGCAGCACCCCCAACCGAAAAGATAAAAAGTTCTCCAATAAGATCCGTAGCAGCCTGAACAGCCTTATAATCTGGCAAAGAGATTCGTAGCGCAAACACACCTATACAAATTGTGTATGAAGTATACACAGTCTAACATTCTCTTCTTCCTTTTCAAAAATCCATCTTTTCAGCACAAGAATTTTATGCATGCTTGACGAAAGACTCCGAATTTGAAAGGACGCAACGACATTTTGCATCGGGTAGCAGGAGACAGCTCAGCTCAACAAATCCATGAAAGAAAAAAAAAATAATGAATGGTACATACAGAGAGTCACACACACCACTCTTAATATTTTCCGTCAACTACAGAACTGTTCATTGGATTGCATTAATAAACACGAGTCAAACAATTATTGTTCTTTATTGATTTAAATTGGAAGATATAGCATTTGGAACCTGAACAGTAGTATTTTCTGTAAGGTAAACGTCCCTTTTACATTTCAAACTGTTGATCTGTGCAATATTTTGCTTAGCATTGCCATTAGCAGCAGAGCCTTCATCTTCATCTTTATTATCATCCGTACCAAAAGAAACCTTCTGTCCGTTCCAACAGGCACCTGCAATTTTCTTTTTCTCCTTTTTACATCCTTTTGCCCTCTCTTCTTCTCTTCTACGTCCCACTGTCCTCCTCTTCTTGCATCTCTTCCCTTGAGAGGTCCTTTCCTCTCTTCTTTACGTCCCTCTCATCCGATCCAGTCACCATACATGGACCAAACAAATCAAACAATTTCAAATTTGTTTTGATTACCAAATTGCCCACTAGACAGCCCTTTCTAACTTCTACGCCCAACTTGGGCTCAGGATTAAACAAGAAACAATTTTTAATTTGTAACAACATACCCAGGTTGAAATATTTTCAACCATTCCTCCACTATTTTCTCAACAGCCCCAACAATTATTTTTTTTTACTTTTATTTTTTTACAATTACTCCTTCGTAACAGCATATTAGAGGGAAAATACAAATTATTGAATTTGAATTTAATCATGACTTGTAACCATGTCTTGCCAAGAAAATGGATGTAGATGCTCCTACATCATACTCTCCCTCTAGAAAGGATTTGAACCTTAGTTCAAATGAACTATTTCCTCCATGTATTAGTCTTCACTATATACCTGGATCCCAAGGTCTTGTTGCCAATACCAATGCTGCTGTTTGTTTTTTATTGTCTTTGTCTTTCATCTTCCTGCTTTTCTTCCTTTTCTGGTATGTTCTCCTCATTTCTTTCTCAGCTACTATGTCCAATCTCCATGCTTCATCATCTTCATACATGTCTTCAAAATCTTCTTGTTGTTCTTATTGGTTCGTGAGCTTCTCCAAGGACTCATGTATGTCATTCACTTCAACAACCTTCATACCTGCATACAAAACATTCAAAGCCACCTTAGAATCAAAATCTTTAGGCCATGAAGCCTCTTGGCTGTCTTCACATTCTTGCTCCTTGACCAAAATTGTCTTGGCCTCTTTGCTTTGCTCTTGTCTTGTTCCACTCTTCCCAATGGTTTTCTCATCATGGCTTGTACCTTCATTCATCTCTCTTGAATAACCAAACAGCTCCTCCAACATCTTCAACTCTTCCTTTAATGAGATCTCATCTATCTCACCATCTTCATCAAACTTGGGCTTATCACTCACAAGTATTACTTGCCCTTTACCTCTTATCTCATCTCTTCTTAGCTTGTCTTCACATAAACCAACTTCTTCATCAACATCAGTATACTTATCAAAAACAATAGGAACACTATTACCTTGTGTCTCCTTGTTCTTTTCAAACATGTGAACTGATTTCACATCTCCACTTTCATCATCCATCTTCTTGGAACTCTCTCCCTGCTGCATATTAGTCTTCATAGATATTTTACATTCCTCATTTTCCATGAAAAGATCATTAAATGATTCAAACACATCATCATAAACAATATGTTTTCCTTTTACCTCTTTGGTATACCTCTCAAGTGTCTTGTCTTCATGGAATGCCTCTTCCATACTCACCATCTCACCTTCATTCTCTTGATTGTTGGAATCACCTTCAATCTTCTTCCATTGACTTCTTGGTGTTGCTGTCTCAACACTCACATCTTCTCTCTTTGCCTTCTTAGGCACCCACATTTGATTCTTTCTCTTATCAGTTGACTTCACAAGCCATTTAGGCATCCTGCATCCATGCTTTTGTACCAACACTTTCTCTTGCTTGGGAGTTTGCTTCTTCCACCATTTAGGCATCACGTACCCATGGTTAACTGAAAAATCCACCTTTCTCTTTGCTTCTCTAACATGCATATCAACAGTTTCATGCTTATAAGAAAAATCAATTTTTGAATTCACTTTTACCTCCTTAATGGGCTGCTCCATTAGTTCTTTGACTTGCATAGTTTCTTGATTATCTATACTTTCTTCTTCCTTTGTTCTTGGCTGTTCTCTTTCTTCTTCTTGGCATTCAATGGCATCATGGAATTCATCCTCATCTTCCATCTCTTCTCTTACTTGTATGGGTTCTTCAACACCTCCCTCATGCATTAACCCATGCATCTCTTCTTCTTTATCAACAACAATAAACTCTCTTCGTTTTCCTGCACATTCACTTGTGCATTTGGTGTCTTCTCTTGCACCAATCTCTTCATTCTTCAAGGCCTTTCTCTTGACCTTCATAAGGCTGCTCATACCTGCAATTACTCATGCAAAGACAGCATTAGATATAAAAACAAGAGACCACAAGGTCCCTATGAGTGTTCTCTTCACCAACACTCTCATCTTCTCAAGTGCTCTTCCTGGCACTTCATCTTTTCTTTCTTCTCTTCCCTTGTTCTCCTCAATGAGAACCTTCTTCACAACTTCTTCTTCTTGCTACTCACTTGGCAATCTTCTTATCTTCTTCAAGCCTCTATGGGCTTCTCTCTTCATGGTAATCTTCTTTTGCCTTCTTCTCCTCTTCATTAAGAGATCTATTGGCCACTTCAACCTCTTCTTCATTGGCCATACCCATGCTTGCTTATCCATCTGCATCCAAGACTCATATTCATCTTTAATCTTAGCTAACTCTCTCTTCAAATTAGCAATCTCTTTATCAATTACAAAATTGTTCCTACCTTTGATGCTTGCTTTCTTCTTGGTGCCCTCATATACCTTGCTGCTCTGTAGTGCCTTCATCAGTACTTCCATTTCTGAGATATTCACCCAAGTCTTTTCCACCTTGGTCTCTTGATCCCTTGTCTCACCCAAGCCTTTTCTCCTTGACTGGTCTTTTGACAATCTCCTTTGATCTCACCTAGGCCTTTTGCATCCTAGTCTTTTGATCCTCTTCTCAATCCTACAGCAACTCTTTATTCAACACTTCAACAAACACAAATTACAAATCCAAGCTTACTTTGCTTTGGATCTTTCTCTTGAGCATTCACTTGCTCTTCTTTTAGAGCTTCTCTTCTCAATTCTTCAAACTCCATCCCTTACCTCATCTAAGTCTATTTCACCTTAGTCTTTTGACAAACTATCCAAGCTTGTTTTTGGATCTTCACTAAGCCTTCCTTGGCTTCTTCTTCTCCTCTTAAGCCTCGATGGCTTTAAGACTTCCTCTTCACTTGTTTACTTCTCAAAAACAAATTTTCAAACCATAGACTTTAAACTGAATATTAAATCTTACTCATACCTTTTCTTCAGCAAATCCCAAGAGCTTCAAGCTCTGATACCAAATGATGCTAGGCTGTCCTCAGTCTGCTCTGATACCAAAATGATGCTTTGACCTTAGACTGTTTAGGAATATGAGAAATGGTGCACTGTCTTGGACTGCAGACAGGGCTAAAAACCCATTAAATCTTTCAAATAACAAACCAACTTTGTAGTAATACAGATGTTAAAAAAAAATTGCTGAACCTGAATCGTCAAAGTCCTAATTTCTCACTGATAAAAACAAGGTTGCATATGGGCAAGTTAAGCTGTGCTTGTCGGAGCCTTTCGGATCAATGTGGCTATTAAAGTGAAATAACAGGATAAAATACTCATAGGAACCATGCGAAGCCCTGCACCTATAGAAGGTAAAATTGATCATGTAGGTGCCGCTTGAATTTGCCTTTTCTCTTCAGCTCCCACAGGGTTCCGATGGGTCAAGATACCAGCAATCCCACGTCCCCTGGCTTGCTTTTCGAAGGCATCAAATCTTTATTTCAAAAGCACCAATTCACGTGCTAAATCATCATCTCTCTGCCTCAATGCTTCTAGTTGTTGTCTGTGAGCTTCTTCCTTGCGAGCTTCTGATCTGACACTCCTCTGTACTTCAAAGATTACAGCAGCACCCCCAACCGAAAAGATAAAAAGTTCTCCAATAAGATCCGTAGCAGCCTGAACAGCCTTATAATCTGGCAAAGAAATTCATAGCGCAAACACACCTATACAAATTGTGTATGAAGTATACACAGTCTAACATTCTCTTCTTCCTTTTCAAAAATCCATCTTTTCGGCACAAGAATTTTATGCATGCTTGACAAAAGACTCTGAATTTGAAAGGACGCAACGACATTTTGCATCGAGTAGCAGGAGACAGCTCAGCTCAACAAATCCATGAAAGAAAAAAAATAAAATAATGAATGGTACATACAGAGAGTCACACACACCACTCTTAATATTTTCCGTCAACTACAGAACTGTTCATTGGATTGCATTAATAAACACGAGTCAAACAATTATTGTTCTTCATTGATTTAAATTGGAAGATATAGCATTTGGAACCTGAACAGCAGTATTTTCTGTAAGGTAAACATCCCTTTTACATTTCAAACTGTTGATCTGCGCAATATTTTGCTTAGCATTGCCATTAGCAGCAGAGCCTTCATCTTCATCTTTATTATCATCTGTACCAAAAGAAACCTTCTGTCCGTTCCAACGGGCACCTGCAATTTTCTTTTTCTCCTTTTTACATCCTTCTGCCCTCTCTTCTCTTCTAGGTCCCACTGTCCTCTTCTTACATCTCTTCCCTTGAGAGGTCCTTTCCTCTCTTCTTTACGTCCCTCTCATCCGATCCAGTCACCATACATGGACCAAATAAATCAAACAATTTCAAATTTGTTTTGATTACCAAATTGCCAACTGGACAGCCCTTTCTAACTTCTACGCCCAACTTGAGCTCAGGATTAAACAACAAACAGTTTTTAATTTGTAACAACATACCCAGGTTGAAATATTTTCAACCATTCCTCCTCCATTTTCTCAACAACGCCAACAATTATTTTTTTTACTTTTATTTTTTTACAATTACTCCTTCGTAACAGCATATTAGAGGGAAAATACAAATTATTGAATTTGAATTAATCATGACTTGTAACCATGTCTTGCCAAGAAAATGGATGTAGATGCTCCTGCATCACTCTGCAATATGTCTCATTCTTACTGTCTTGTTTTTGAGCCATTCTCTGTTCATGTAATTCCATGGTTATTTCGATGTCCTGCCATCTCTATTCCCTCAAGGAGGTGGACACTAAGCAATAATTTAATGACAATTGTCCTGTACACTATGAGATCCCAGGGAGGTATAACTATTGTATCGAGACTTTGGTGGTTCATTATTCACTTTCTTCCACTACCATGATCAAAGGTGCTTGACCCTTTGAGAGGATGTCACTTTTAGTTGTAGACCTTACGAGGGACTGCTAGAGCTATTGGGCTGATTACCTTATTTCAGCTCATCATAGATGTTGGAGGCATTAAGTGCCCCTCGGATATTGTTAATTCAGACAAGTGGGACAAGTCAGTGAGATGAATCTCATCCTTGTGTACTATAACTACGGTGCCCCAACTTGCTCAATCTTATTTTAAGCATCATGTATCTGCTTCTTTTCGATGTTGAGGGACTTGTAGCCCCACTTTCCCATATCCAAAATTGTGGGGGAAGGCATGCTTTACTAATTTATTCTTGTTGTTTGGAGAGTTCTACAGGCAGTACCCTGTTGCCTCTAGGTTTGTCTCACCTGGCCCCATTTTCCCTAGACATTCACCTATGTACATTAGTAGATTGTGCATTGGCCTTTTCATGGGGATAGATGATGATGTTACTATTCTTATGACGTGAGCCTTGCTACAAACATGTGACAACAGTATATTTAGTCTAGGTTTGTGGAATTGATCTTCACCAACTTTATGTTTCTGAGGGGCCTTTCCCTCGCATGGGTATTTGTACTTGTATTTAAATCCTTTTATTTGGCATATAACCACTTTAAGGTTTGGCCCCTCTAGTTATGCTTACATTATTTTAAGCTTAGTTTTTAGTCAATTTTTAAAACTTGGGGTCCTTTTTACCCTAGTATTTTCTAAAGTCTCTAAATGCAATATTGAGTCCCATTGTGAAATGTCCCTTTTTGGTAATTATAAGACTTCCGAAGTTTTCGTGAATTCCTTTCAATACTGAAGCATAAATTAAATTCTAAATAATAATATGCAATACTGAAACATAAAACCCAACTGGAATCTTTATTGCAATAATCGGAATACACATATATAACGAAAACTCTTGAAAGATGAAATCCAATTGTTGATGTACAACAACAAACCCTTAATAAATTAATTCAAAATGTACAACAGTCAATAATGAATGAATATACTGAATTTAATATGTAGCTGTCCTCAAAACTTCACAATTCAAAGCTGGATTAATACAATAGCTCTTGCGTCCACTTTACCTACAACTGCACAACTTCCACTTATCATGCAACGGTTTGCCTGTAGTCTCTCACAACACCCCCCCAAATGGTATACAACTAGCCAAATAAAGGTCACGACAGGGATAAGAAAAGAAACATGGGGTGGGATAAATGATGGTACAGTAGTGCCCAAGATGATACAATGCTCCAAACTTTCACACAACCCTAGAAATTGATAGCGATCTTCAACCGACCAAAAAATGAATACTGTAGCAGCCGTACTGTAGCGACAGTACTGTAGCACCTTCCCAAACTGAAAACTAGGATTAATCTTGATCTGTTAGCAAAAATATGATCACTGGATGGAATCACCACGAAGGATAAGAGGGTTTTTGTTCTCGAATCCTATACATCGGAGGGTTTTCGTTCTTAGATGGATAAGTTGAATACAGAAACTCAAACTCTGGAATAGGGTTTTGATTTAAATAATAATAAATAATAATCTTTTTGAGCCCAACTCTTCTTTTATAATTTTATTTTTCCAATTCCCTAACCTTAAAACTATTTAAACCACTTTTAGATGAATATTATTTTTTGGCCCCATTTATAATAATAATTACATAAATGTCATTTTTCCATGTTATAAAATAAAGTAACTTTAGGATGACTTAAAAATATTATTATTGAATTATTTTCCTAACTTTATCCCTTAGCCTACGAGAAATACAGAATAGGCTACAGGGTTTCTGATTGGTTTAATTCTGAAAAGGGAACATGACAATCAACCCTTCCCAGAATTGCTTGCTCTCAAGCAATTGCAAGCTCAACTGCTCTGTCTCTTCCCATATGACCATCTCTGGAATGCTTGGATCCCAAATCATCTTTGGAAACTTGCAATTCCAAATGGTTCCCTTTGAGATTGCACCCTCATTACCTACATCAGATGCTTTTTGTTTACAATTTATGGTTGCCTCTAAGAATTTAAAACTGGATTGTAAATCATAATTCATGAAGTTAGACTAATTGCCAAATTCATGTTGTAAATGATATAATTTATTTCCAACACCAACTTTCTATGTATGATTGCATGTAGTAGAACTCCCTGATGTTTGTCGTGTATGAGTCCTTTCATTTGATTGCACTTGTTGTGTATGACTTTATTTTTCTATTATGAACACAAATGTCTACAGCAAACTGACTTACATCAATACCAACTATCCATGTTTTTAAACTTGAATCCATTTTCCTCTGTATTGAATTTGCTTCTTAATAAAGCTCCAAATTCATCTACAAATTGTTTGCTGCCGATACCTAATACCTGGAACAATGATTCATTTACCACTAATCCCATGAGCCTGGCATGTTCATCCGCTGAAATGAACTTCTCCTTTTGATGATTGATAGCAATAACCTTGGCTTGTACTTTGCGGCAAACTTCTTGTTGTTGCTGAAATTTGACTTTTGCAATTTCTCCTTTGTGCATCTTGAGGTGGCTAACATGTTTGGAGCTTGAATCAAACTTATGACGTGTCGGGTTCCTTTATTTGGCTGCGATCCTAGGGGCAAGGAACTAAACACCACACTATACTTATTTAGAAAACTTTGAATATTGAAATGTTGTTTATCTAGCTTAAAATGAGAAGCTACAAATGCCTTCCACAACCAAGCATCTTGCTGCGCCTGCTACTTCCACTTTTCTAAACATCACAACTTTCCCTTCTAAAGTAAATTTTATCTCCTTGGATTCAGGATTATGTGATTATTGTCCTATGAACTGTAACCACTGCACTTCCATGAACGGGTTAGTATTCATAACATATATCTTATCAGAAATAATGATATTGAACTCATCACCAATTTTACCCTTTATGTGTCTCGAAATATCATCTAGATCCCATATCCAAATGCATAAGCTACCTTGAGCAAAAGGATCCCTGTGCCCTTTCACATTTTCACCCTTATTAGAATGCTTCCCATGATGGCAAGAGTTTTGGCACTTATGTTCATAGGCATGTGCAATATCATATGTTAGTTTTCACCAATAAGCATTTAGTGAATGCCCTTGACTCTTTACCACCAATGGTGGTTCATAAGGATTACTACTACCTTCTTCTTAGTGTAGTTAAGCAGAATCTTCCTTAACATGTGATTACTTCCACCTAAATACAGTATATATTACACATGGTAAATGTTATGCCAATGTTGAGTGGTCAATCAACATTACTAGCAACTGAATTAAAACCATTATGAGAAAATGAAATTGTTGCTGCCCCACCAAGCATGCCATTGACTCTGTATGGAGAATATCATTTGCCCACTTACAACCAACCATAATGACAAATATTATGGCACATGCATTTGCAAATATGACCATGGTTTAGGCAATTGCACTCTCTATCCAAACATCAAATTTGAATCTGTAATATCCTCAAATGCCAATAAGGATATTGCAGCCCTTGAAATAAACAAACCCAACAATAAGGAAATTGCAACAAAGGAAATCACCACAAAGAAATCATTATTAGCCGTAATTAACTATTAATTAATTAATTAATTAATTGATAAACAGCATTCATTAGATGGAAGGTCGCCACCCTTGGAGGAGACATATCTTTTGATGGAAGGCTATGAAAGTGTTAATATTCAACAAATGGTAGGAAGGGGATCATCAATCATGCATTCAACGTTATAACCATGTACAAGCATCAGCGTTACCATTGCTTTTAAGGACAAAACCCCTTAACTATATAACTAGATTTCAAGGACAAAAACCCTTGTCATCTCACTAACCCAATGATGAAATCCCTTGAGTATTTACATTCTATTATTTGAAATCTAAAACTCTGAATACAATTTCATTTTATTATTTAAAATTATTAATTCAATTGTAAAGTCTATATTTATAAAATATTATCTTAAAGAGAATTTCGGGGAATTCAAATTATCGCATAATATTCCAATTAGGAATATTACAGTGGTATCAGAGTTTTCCATCCTATCAGCGTGTTGAACAAAAAAATCATATGCAAGATAACATAAGAATTTTTTGTATTACAAAACAAGAAATAAAACTGAGATAAGCTAGCCAAAAGGAGAAATGGAAGATGATAGAGATATTGAAAAGGTACATAATCTTATCCAAGGTCAAAAACAATTGGCAAATACAGTGGCACAAATGGTCCTTACCATAAAAATGATGATGAATTCCAATACACAAAAGGTAGAAACTAGTCCGTCCATCTATGAGCTCAAATGTAAAACAAACACCACATCATCACATCGGCATTGCCAACCAACATTCATTCTGAGAGAACCAGACGAAGAAATTCCAAAATCATTTAATGATGAGCTTATAACTTGCTTCGAAGCATATCAATCACTTTCATAGGGAATCCAAAGGGGAATTACCCTACAAACTTATATGGCAATGAGAAAAAATGGAGGTGTATCTCGGCTAGAATATAAACCTCAAAATAGACAAAGGGATATACAACATGCATTAGGCAAAATGTCACTATCACCTTTTGATGGTACAAACAAATGTACGGCTAGGGCATGGATAGAAAAGCTGGACACGTATCTTTCGTTACGTCGAATGATGGAAGAGGAAGCCATAAAATTTGCGACTCTCTATCTGGAAGGTAATACCCATGAATGGTGGTTCCATGGATGGGTCACCCAAGGACATAGCCATATCAATTCATATGACAATTTTGCGAAACAATTGATCGAAAGGTTTGATAGGGCTCCCAAGGTCCATTGCACTATTATAACAAAACAATAGTGTGGATGAATATATGGCAAAATTTCAAAGACTAGCTAATGGTTTCCAACATGTCTGAAAGAAGACTGGTAGTATTATTTAGGGAAGGATTAAAGGAACCTCTGAGAGGCTTGCTCAAAGCTTTTTCTCCATCAACACTCCAAGAAGCAATTAAGAAGGCCTTAGATTTGGAAGCTTCAACTTTAAAAACCAAAATTTGCCACACGTCCAACCTAGGGCAATTGGAAGTGGTCCACCGAAAAATCAATCCTATGAGCAAAGGAGACCAATACAAACAAGTGGATCTCAGCCTTGTGAGACACCAAAGTCAAATAAGGAATTGGAAACAAGGAATGAATTAAGGAGGAAAAAATTATGTTTTACTTGTAAAGACCCATGGACTCCAGGCCATCGTTGCTTGGGCAAAGGACAAGTTCACTACATCGAGGTTGTCCCAAAAAGTGATACAGAAGAAATAAAATTAAACAATGGAAACCAATCACAAATAATGGTGGAAGATACCACGAAAGGAACATTTACCACTCTATCAGGAGCACCTCAATATCATCCATTCCGAGTAAGAGGAACATTGCGAGGGTAAAAAATTACAATCTTAGTCGATAGTGGGGCTACCCATAATTTTATTGATGAAAAATTGGCTAAGAAAATTGGTCTGAAAACGGAAGAATTCAAGGGATTTTAGGTAACAGTTGTTGATGTTTTTATCCATGTCCACCCCTCTTATCCCACCTTGAAAACATCCTACCGTTGTCTCCTTCGTCATAAAAAATGCCTCTTTATATCCCAACGTAGACGGACTTTATCTGCATCTCTCTAGCATTCTCCTAAGTAGTTTTGGCGCACCATTTTCCCTCACCATTCTCCTCTTCCCTTAGAGCTTAGCCCCAAATCCATGCTCTCTCACACTTCCAATTTTTATGATATTCTTGGACAACCACTTATCCAAGTTGATAATCCACCATCTTCTTGCCACTTGTTTACATACAAAAATATCAGAGAGGCAGTTAGAGTGATGAATAGTAGCAGGGCAACAGATGAGGAGGGCTTCCAAGCAGAGTTCTTCAAGTATGGTTATGGGGTGCTTGGTAGCTATTTGACTGACCTCTTCAACCACGTATGTTCTGGTTTTCTTCTAGCTTGGTCGCATCATATTATTCACCCCATCCACAAATCAGGTCCCAAATAAGATCCCAACAACTACAAGACAATTATGGTGGCTCATACATTCTCCAAACTTTATGCGACAGTCCTCTATATGCAACTTTCCGAGGATTTAGAGCGCAAGCACCTCAAAGCTAGGGTGCAAGAAGGCTTTCATCCGGCTCACCAGACTATTGATCATAGCTTTACTCTTCGAGCTGTCATTGAGGAGGCTTGCCATCACTCGACGAAAGTTTACTATTGCTTTGTAGACTTTCAGAAAGCTTGACTCGATTCTGCATGTGGCACTTTTTCAGAGACTTAGAGACATTGGCATTTTCAAGAGCCTTCTCATTGCCATCATGTGTTTGTAAGAGACTGTTTTGGGTCGCCTCCGCACATCCCATGGGGAATCGGATTTCATTAGGAGTACCATTGGGGTCAAACAGGGGTGTCCCCCTGCCCCCAACTCTCTTTGGGATATACATAGATGAGCTCGAGTCCTTCCTCCATGAGCATATCCAGGACAACGATGGGTACCTGCTGCAATAGGTTATGATATCCATCCATCCTTTTGTTTGCTGATGATGTGGTCCTCTTGGCCTCTTCGGATGGTCTATAGAGACAATTGGATACCCTAGCCTTGTTCTACAACCTTCAGCAATTGACAATTAACCTGGGTAAAACCAAGGTTATGGTCTTCAATGGTTTGAAGACCTCACACCTCCACTTCTTCTTTAGGGGCAAGGAGATCGAGATCACCAACACATATACCTACTTGGGCGTTCAGTTTTTTGGCCCGCATTTCAGTTTGAGACAAGCCCTCTAGCCTCATGTTAATAAGTATTATGGATCCTTAGCCCTCCTTGAAAGACAGTGCTTTCACCACCACTTTCAAGACATCTCCTTCAAAATGTCCCTCATGGACTCCCTCATCAGATCCACTATTTTTTACGGCTTTGTTGTTTGTAGTTTGGGGGCCTTCCTTACTGGTGGCTAACTGGGATTCAACAAAAAGAGTCCAGGCACTTCTCCTTCCCTGATTTGTCAGGTGCAAGCATATTGTCCCCCATCACATTATTCTGGTTGAGTTTGGAACCTGTCCTTTCAGATTGGAGACCATGTTTGACCTGATCTCTTTCCTACACCACATCCGAGGCTTCGTCGATTTCATTAAGGGGCGGGACAGGTACCCGTACTTGGCATATTGTTCAGATTCTCCTCACCATGGTCACGGTTGGTACATTGAGGTTTTCGACCTCTTAGGGATAATGGGCATTCAGATGGATCGTCTTCCTCCTTTTCAATATTCCTTGAATGCACTAAGCCACCTTCTACCTACCAGATAGGTAATGAACAAGATCATCAGAGAGGATATTTGCAGGGCCTTTTATCATCTACACCACTTGGGTGAACCTTCATGGGAGTCTAGCTCTAAAATGGCCTTTTATGCTGAGCACTTACTGGAGTTGAGTGACGGTCTCATTATCCGTCCTCAGTATACTCTTCGTCACTAGATGCATGCCCTTTGCATCCCCCTTGGCCAACTCAGAGTAGGTTCCCACAAACTCCGGTGCAAGACAGATCACCACCTTGATCGTTCTGATAGGATTTGCTAGCTGTGTAGTCTCCAAGAGATTGAGACGGAGACACACTTCATCTTCCGCTGCCCCATTTACTATGAGATCAGAGGGAGGTTCTACTGCCTATTTAGGAGGGCACAAGCTCTTTATAATTTCTTCAAATATGAGGATCAGAAGTGCCTGGCCTTATACATACAAGAGGCTCTAAGGCTTCATGAGCACACACTTCAGCCACATTCCAAACCAGATTCTACTCGGAGGATCACTTCCTTCTTCGTAGTACTACCTTCAGTGAGAGGCACTAAGTGCCACTATGAGGCCAGCTCTGCATCTTACTCTAGATCTATTCGGCCCAGAGATACCATCCACAGCTCCTCGAGCCATCATAGCCAGGCCCATACCAAGTCCTGCACCAGGAGACAAACTAGATCTACCAGGCCTTTGAGATATAGCACGGTGTCCAGACAACAACATAGTAGGCGGCCTATGCACTCTATCGCCTCTTCATCTGGGCGTCATTCCATCTAGAGTTTCTTTCTTTCAGTCGACCTCGGACGTTAGGAGAGTTGGATCTTCCATTCCCTGATAGATTTCCCTCATTGCTTCTCCTTGGTCATCTTCCCTTTCTTTGTCACATTTGCATTTCCACCCCCGGATTTGGGTTCGTGGGATTGCTCTTTTCAGATTTGCCACTTTCTCTGGCTTTGTACTTTCTTTTCTTTCTCATGAATCATTTGGTTCTCCCGCTTTGTACTTGCACACGTTGTCTGCATTCCCTTTGACCTACTTTTGTGGTTATTCGTTGGACATTAATATATTTATCTTATCTTCCATGTACAAAGAGAATTCCTCAATTAAATCTGACTTTGGGAGGACATGAAATAAATGATGACTTCTATGTCAATATTGGTGAAACAGATTTGGTCTTAGGAGTTCAATGGTTGCATTCGTTGGGTGAGTTTACTCAAAACTATCAGAGAATGGAAATTAAGTTCCAATCAAATGAAAGGGAAATAATTTTGAAAGGCATGGTTAATGGTAGCCCTCAGATAGTAATGGCAAAAACAAAAAAGAAAGAACATTTAATAAGGGGCATGTAACATGGGCGGTACAATGTTTGATCAGCTCCACACCAGAAAAACACGAAGCATATCATAATGATATACAGCCTATTATCGAGAGGCATGCCAAGGTATTTGAGAACCTACCACCCGAACTACCCCCAACACGAGGCTTCCAACATATCATTGAGTTGGAACCTGGAACGAAATCAGTAATAACTACACCTTACCGACATCCAAAGGTTTATAAGGATGAGACTGAAAAAGCCATTAGAGAACTCTTAGAGATGGGGCATATTAGGCCAAGGGATAGTCCATTTGCTTCTTCAATTGTACTGGTCAAAAAGGATGGGACATTAAAAATATGTATTGATTATTAGAAGTTAAATAAAAAGACCATCAAGAATAAATATCTGATACTCAGGATAGATGAACTAATCGATGAACTTCATGGAGCCACTTTCTTCTAAAAAATTGATTTGAGATCAGGGTACCATCAAATACAAATGACGGAAGATGTTCAGAAAACAACAGTCCGATATATAAGAGTTGAGTTGCAACAACATCTATTCAAAAAATCCGGAGTATTAAATACACTATTTACAAGATCCCTAAGGATTTTTGACCTTGAGCACCTTAAAAGAGAAGAAAACCATCTCCATAAAGCATTAAATAAAAATGGATAGATGGACTGCCAAATCAGAAGAGTCTATGAGAAGGCTACAAAAGGTAGAAGGATCCCCAGGAATGAAGCAGATAATGTGGCGAAGAAGGCCTTACTACCTTATTTTCAAGGCACTACTGAGATGCTTGCTAGGATCCTAAAGTAGAAAGGCATTGAAATGTTCTTCAAACCCATCAATATCGTTAGAGATCACCTTAGAAATGAAAAAGACCATAGGGAATCCAGACTCAAGAAAGGTGTTTATGAGATACCTTGTTATTGTGGAAATATAATTTGGGGAGCATGTGCATAAAACTAATCATCTGATCTGCATTGAGGATACCAAGATTATCGCTTTGGAAGGTCATTGGAAAGACAAAAGAATTAGAGACGCTATTGAAATAAAGAAAAGGGGCGTAGGAATTTACATAGAATGATGGGGTTAAACTTAGCCATAACTGGAAGCCTCACATTCTCAAACATGGCCAAAACCTAAAGAGACCAAATTAAGCATTGATGAAATGATGCTTTATTGATTACTTAGTTATTGAACTAATTTATTTATTTTTTAGTTTACTAATTGATTAAATTAAAATAAATAAATAATTCCATCCTCTACTTGTACTTTTGTTTTTTATTTTTTATTTTATTCTCGTTGTTTGGGCCATCCAACATCCCCCTGCCCCTTCTCTGCCTCATGCATCTATATTTTAAAAAGATTCTACTCTATTACTTAGGCACTAGCTTCAAATATTTCTATCCGTGATGATGGGTCCAACAGAGATCCCTGAAACATTGGAAAATTCTATCATTACACAGTTGTACCCAGAAGAAATTTCCTTCCTAAGTTGTATTCATAACATACACCCTCAAATACCATCCAAGATTTTAAGGCCTATATTTAGCTCAAGTTTCCTTGTAAATAAAATATATGCTCCAAAAGTGTCTAAAGAAACAAAAGAATACGTACAAGATTGAGAAAGCAACACCAAAAATTATCAACAGTCTGAAAGTGTTTAATTTTAGCCACCTTGTAAATAAAATATATGCTCCAAAAGTGTCTAAAGAAACAAAAGAATACGTACGAGATTGAGAAAGCAACACCAAAAATTATCAACAGTCTGAAAGTGTTTAATTTTAGCCACCTTGTAAATAAAATATATGCTCTAAAAGTGTCTAAAGAAACAAAAGAATATGTACGAGATTGAGAAAGCAACACCAAAAATTATCAACAGTCTGAAAGTGTTTAATTTTAGCCAACTATGGAAAACATTTAAGCAGGATCAGGCCAATAATTGTACATGGAGTCTCTTGTTTTATTCCCAAAAAACTATAAATACATTATTTATGAATAAGTATTTATATAATTTTTTTAAATTTCTCTATAATTGCATTCTAAATCCTCCAAAGTATTTCCTCTCAACCCTTTTCTTCATATCTATTGCTTAATTGGTCTTATCAGGTATAATTCTTTGATTTATTCTCAAATAATGGACCATATTATCCAGCCGCAATTTGGTTGCTGAGATTTGATGTAGACAATCTTAACAAAATACATACTGACTATAGGAAGGACATGGTTGCTTCTGCCCTTTATTTTCCCGTAAGCCTTATAGTTTGACTTTGACATTAGTTATTATTTAAAGGGAGGACTTGACTGTTGCACCTAGCCATTTTTTTCATAGGATACTTTTGGGTTTCCACCTGCAGGTGTGTTCCTCGTATGTCAGGGTGTGTTCGTGGTTCTAGAGGTGTGGTCTGCCTCATTCTTGACTACCCTTGGTCAGAGGTGTCAATGTTAGCAGCATACTACATTCTACATACAAGTGGCTTCATGTGCAAAGGGGACCCCTGCCCCTCTTTGGAATATCTTCATGCAGTTTGGCATTTCCCCCCCAGCCTCATCAACTTTTATCCTGCACACTAATGGTGATTCATATATGGATCTCTATCAGGACATTGCCCATTATTCTTTATTGGGTGATGTCATCCTTTGGTGTGATTTTAATGCCCTCACTGGGACTTAACGTACATTGATACAGGATCTCACTTCAGGACATTGACTGAGTTTGGTTTACAAAAGGACCTCGATGGCTAGGGATATCCCTATCACAGTTTATGGGAGACGTCTTCTCTAGCTGGGCAAGTCATATAGTCTTCACATTCTTAATTGGTTTCCTTGTTTCCCCAATTCCAATAGATTTACTTGTTTTCCACATAGTGGGGGCAGAAGTGTGCTGATTACGTTCATGGCAGCAGGTCTCTGATTCCTCACATTCTTGGTTTTCTTATCTCTTAAGAGTTCCCTCTTGCTAATCATGTTGTTTTGTCTTTCACTCTTCGCACAGATTTGCAATTTGCTCCACAGCTGCCTGTAGTCATGCAATAGTCACCATGCCACAATCCACTTTGATGTTAAGTATGCCACTGATTATGATGCCCGTCTTTCCCAGCTTATGGTTGGCTACCACTTTCACCCCACCGCTGCACACAATTACAAATTCTTATCGCATGTCTTCTAGGAGGCATCATATGATTCACCAGCCTGCTCCACCTTGACCTCTTGGTTTATTCCCTATGTTCTATTGGTATGATGATGAGTGTAAATCTATGCATTGAAAGTTTTGTTTTTCCTTAGATCACGACCCTCCATACATAGAGATTATAGTCATCCCCTTCAGTGGAAGAAACATGAGTTGCTTGCATTGAGGCAACTTAAGTTCCTTGATGACTTTCATCAGCCTCCTACTTTCATCAGCCTTCTAAATTTATTTGGCACACCATCCTCCTGAGGAATACTCACACTCTAAATATTGAACCCCATATGTTGTTATCCTATGCGACTTCTCTTTTCATATTCTAGATCAGTCCATGACTAGAATTCCCTCTCCTCTTCTCTCTTATCATTTATATTCTTTAAACTGATGTGAGGAGGTCTATTCAGAAGCTTTGTATCATCAAATCGTGAGTCCTTTTAGGATGCACTCCTCAAATAGAATATGGATTCACTTGCCTTACCTCTGACAAAGCTATTTAATGAGGTCATTTATCCAAGGCTTACCACCCATTGGTCACAATATATCATTCACTGCATTCACAATTCTGGAGATAGCTAAAACAAAAATAATTACAGTACTAATGTGGTTGTACATTTGCAAAACTTTATGCCTTTATGTTGGGCATGACATTTTTTGACTATGGCAGGCTTTAGAAGGGACTTCCAAACTATTGGCCAGATATTCCCACTTCAAGCTACTATTGAAGAGGCTTGCCAAAGTCTTTTAGTGCTTTGTAGACTTTAGGAAGGCCTTTGAATTCATCTCGAGGCATCTTTTTTAGAATTTGCATGATATCAGTGTCTTTGATTCTCTCATTACTACCGTCATGAGGCTCTATTAGATGGTGGTTGGCCAATTTCAGACTTCCCACGGTTTCTTCGACTTCATTAAGAGTAATGCCAATGTCAAGTAGTGGTGCCCTCTTTCATCGACCTTAATTCATATTTACATAGATGACCTTGAGGACTTTCATAGGTAAACTCATACTGAGGCTGATTGTCTAAGGAGGACACCATCAACAAAAACAAGAATAGCAATCAAGACATGATGGCTATTCTTCTTGTTGATGATGTCTTGCTTAGAAAATTGATGCCCTTTCTTGGTTTTGCTAGTGTAGCCAACACGTAGTAGACCTTAGTAAAAATAAGGTAATGGTCTTGAACACTTATGGAGATGCCCTTTCCGTAGTTCATTTGTTCGACAAAAAATGACTTGTGGACATTAGAACAACTTACACGTACTTGGAATTCCAGTTTTCAGGGCCATCTTTAGTTTGAAATTTTCCTTGCAGTTGCATCTTTGGAAGAGATAAGCCTCATTTTATGTTTTGGAGTGCTAGTGTTTCAAGAACGTTTCTAGGATATCCGTTTGAAGACGTGCATTTTCGATGCAATCATTAGGCCCACATTTTTATACGATTCAAAGGTTGAGACCCACAAAGTTGGCATGCTTTGAGTGGTTCCAAACTCATGCTTCAATGTATGATTGTTGCAAACAAATGAGTTCTCCATGCATTGTTCAAGCTGATTTTTTCACCTATCCCCTTTCTTTATTCACAGGGTCATATCCTTAGGTGACTTAGTCTTAGGTCGAGATAGGTACCCATATTTGTCCCTTTGTTCTTTTGAGATGATTTCCTATTTCGGTCCTACTAGGTGTTGACGTTGATGTTATCTTGAGACTAGTCTACTCCTCCAATCTATAGGCATCCCCGTTGATTAGCTTCCTCCATTCAGGTATACCTTAGATGCCCCATCTTTCTTTCTTTCCTTAAAGGAGATCATCAACAAGGTAGTCAGGGAGGATGTATATCGACAATACATTCAAGTCACTTGGATGTCACCTCCTCAAGTACTTAGCACCAAGTTGGATTTATAAACAACACATTTCTTATGGATTATAGATGTCATAATTAACCCGACTATCTCTAGGATCATTGTGGCTTGAGGATTCCTCTTGGCTGGCCAAGGTTGTGTTTTCACCAATCACTAGTTGGGATTGACTACCATATCGTATGGGGTGACAAGATATATTGTGTTTGCCCCCTACAAGTGGTAGATACATAGGAGCAGTTTATTTTGATGTGCCTATATGCAAGGAAAATTACATAGTCAACCCTAAATTGATCAAATTTGAACTAATGTGAACAAAAGATGAGTGTCTCAAGGACAAAATCAAAGAATGGTGGAAAGTGAGTATCTTCGGAACTTGTTGTCATGGTTTTTCAAAACGGGTAAAAACCGGTGGAAATTCAATTTTGGCTAAATGGCTAAAAAAAATTGAACTGATCTCGAAACCGTCAAAATTTTGAAAAATTCAAAATTTTTAATTAATTAATTAAAAATTTGTGGCCAAGTTGCTTTTTACCCTAAATTGTTTAAAAACGCATTTGAGCCTTCCGTGCAAAACGTTGTTATCATTTCCCGTAATTTGTAAAAACTGTTTAGCTTTTCATAAGTTGTGCAAACACACGTTACTTTTTAAAAAGTTGTGCAAATTGCAAAATCAATTTTGTTTTCCGTGCAAATTGTAAATTTGTTTTTGATCTCTGTACAATTTGCAAAAAAAATTCAGTGCCCATGCAATTTGCAAAAACATTTTCAGCTTCCGTGCAATTTGCAAAAAAAAATTCAGCGTCTGTGCAATTTGCAAAAAAAAAATTCAGTTCCATGCAATTTGTAAAAAAAAATTCAGTTTTTGTGCAATTTGCAAAATTGATTTAAAACTTCGTATAAATTACAAAATATTTTTGAGTTTTCATTTATCGTGCAATTCCAAATTCTATTTTCACAAGTCATGCAATTGCAAATCACGCTTCCTCAAGTCATGCAAATGCAAATTAATTTTCCAAAAGCCGTGCAAATAAGCTTTCCACTTTTTCAACTAAGCAATTTACAATTTTCTCTCTCCACTCCCGTGCAACTACTGTGATTATTTTCCCAAGCCATGAAAGTGAGACTTATTCTTTCTTGAAGCTTCATGTTCAAAACAAGATTATCAACATGTATATCAAGTGTGGTGATTTCGCAGAGGCTCGTGAAGCATTTGATGAAATGACATAGCAAGATAACTTCTCGTGGAATGTGATGATTGTAGATTACAGAAGACATGAGTGACCTTGCTAGGTTTTGGCACTATTTCATCAAATGCAACAAATACGTGTCCAACCCGATCACTTCAGCGTTGCCAGCGTACTTCCACCCTGTACTAAAATAAGAGCTTTGGAACAGAATATGGACATCCATGTAAATATAGGCTCCAACAAATGCTTCTGGTCTTTTCACGTAAATGTTAAATCTTGTTTTGCAATTTCTAGTTGCAAAATTTTGGTCAGTGCAAACTCACAATTGAAGTCGTGCAAATGCACCGTGCCAGCGTTGTAAATTATAATTTCACTTTTGCATGTGGTGCAATTGCACCAACGCACTTTTACACCACTTAAGTGGTGCATTTTTGTAAACTCTTTTTTACAGCGTCTAAATTGCAGAAAAGGTGATTATGCACTGTAACCACCTTCCTGCACTATAAATATGAGTGTTAGGCTCATTGTAAAGGGACTTTTGGCAGTGAAACTTTGCAAAAAAATTTGAAGGACAAGATTGTATTTTCGACTCAAATAAAAATTAGAACAGGGAGATTTTGTAGACTTTGTGTTCAGTTTTTCTTCACGAGTTATAATTTTCCGTATGATTCATTTGTCTCTGTATCTTTACTTTCAAATTGTTTTCATAATCACTACCAAATTGTCAGAAAATGAGAATTTCACTTTAAATTTTTTTTTTAGAATCTTCTTGATAGGATTCAATCCATAATGCATGGAGGAGCCGAAGCTCGAAAGTGCAAAAGCACAGAATTGATCGATCACAACATATATTACATAAATAGGCTTTAGTAAGCCTTACTACAACACAAAATGCAAATGTGAGACTAAACACCTAAGTAATTAGAAATAAACTACCCCCAGGTGAGTACTAGCTCACTTATATTTCTAACATTCTCCCCCTTAGTGGTCACATGGGGAGAGAATGCATATGACTATATTGCCCCTCCTTAATGCGGACATCGAGTTAATCCGAAAATGCGTCCATTACATTGAATAGGAGATTATTACATTGTAGAGGAACATACATACTTTATTGAGGGTTGCCTTTATTGACTTATTTTGAAACTTGCAACTTAAAACACACAAAGATGCAAAACGACAATAGACAAAACAAAACATATACAAAAAAGGACTATAGACACAAAAATCAACGCACAAAATTTAAACTATATATAAAAACATAAATGACTAAAAAATTAAAGACTAAACTCGATACTTATGACACACATTAAACAGACCTAAATAAAAAACTTATCAAAAAATATAAAACGACAAATAAAATAAAAGATGACCCTATATTAAAAAAAATATAAACTAAAATACATGACTTAAAACTAAGTATTAAAAACAAAAGGTAACTTAAAAAAATAATTCTATTTAAATTAAAACCACACAATAAATAAAATAAACTGAGTTTTATTTTTTAATAAAATCACGAACTTTTATAAAATAAAAACTTAAACATAAACCGATATAATAACAAATACTATAAATAAAAAAATGAACTTCATAAAATCCTTAAATCAAAAAATAAAAACCCGACACACCAAAATAAAACAAAATAATAAATAAAAATACCAATTCATACAATCCCTCAAAAACTTCCTTGCATATATTTGATGCCATGAGGTTGTAGGACGACGGTGGAAATTTGGCGAAGGTGGGGTTGGATGGAGCTACGGATCCGGAGCCGAAAGAGGCATGAATGCCATGGAGTGTGTTGCGTAGATCTATGCACAGGAGAGCCGAGGTGGGAAAGCTAGGATGATGGTGATGGAGAACGAGCACACCAGGGTCGTCGTGGAGGCAAAGAAGAGTTGGACAACACAGGTTTGGATTTGATATTGCAATGTCAGGATGCGGCTCAAATCGGTGAGTAGGGAGCTATGTCGATGAGTTGTGCTTGCAGCTGGAACGGAGGAAGTAGATAAAGGGAAGCGGATTGAGCAGAGGATCGACGACGGCGGTGGTGTGAAGTGTAGGCCGAGATCTCTATGCCGAGATTCAATATAACAACCCTGAATAAAGTTGCCACAGTAGATTCAGGATGCAGGTCTTCTTCCAAACCCTTGTTGCCAAATTTGAATGCTCAGAGGAGTATGGCCTGAAAATGGATCTCTACATCAAACCCTCATACAGATCAAACAAAATTTATGTAATAGATCTACAGATCCTTTGTAAAGTATACGGCCTATCTGAATGTCCAATACAAACTGTATAAAAAAACAACACAGCATAATATATATATAAATTTATAAAGACAATTCACTATGGGATTGCATGTAGTCCATACTGCTACCCATTGTAAATCACCCAGAAAACTGTTTTTTTTTTTTTTTTTTGGTATGCAGTGAATAGAATGAGTGCAAAATCTACAGAAAGAGGCGGACAAGAGAGAGGATGATGGTGAGTGCCAATAGATTTCACATGGTTCCCTTGAAACCTATTGACAGAATGCAAGCATGGTGGTCAGCAATAAGCTCTGTTGCACGTAGTCTTCACTGCAACATTACTCAATACAGTGTTTTTATGCAAGCAACAATGAATGAAAAGTACAGACAGGAAAACTTATTCTGATACCGCTGATAGGATTCAATCCATAATGCATGGAGGAGCCGAAGCTCAAAAGTTCAGAAGCATAAAATTGGTTGATCACAACATATATTAATTAACTTTAAAGATAACATAAATAGGCTTTGAGAAGCCTTACTACAACACATAATGCAAATGTGGGGCTAAAAGCCTAACTAACTAAAAATAAACTACACCCATGTGAGTACTAACTCATTTATCTTTCTAAGACTTTTTGTGTTGTTTTTATGAATGCGAAATCTCAGTGGGGTTTAAGCAATATTTTAATTGCCCTTTACGGGTAAATATGGGATAGTTGTCTTTGGTCTACTATCAGTATTAGAAAACTGTCTCAGTGTATGTTTTGCACTCCTAAGGGTGTAATTATGTCTATACCATGCATTGAATGAGAGAGGTTTCCATGCACACGGTTTTTTGTCCTTCTTGGACTATTCTGTAAAGTTTCTGTATTTAACTACCCAAAGTTGTCTTTCAGTTTTCTCAGGGTTATCATGGTAGTTTTTGTATTTTACTGACTATAATAACCTTGTCCTCCCTTATTTCTTTCCTTTCTTTATTCTTCCCTTCTTTCCCCTTATTTCCTTTCTATCTCCTTATGTACTTTAAGGTTAAAAGTATGAAACCCTCAATAAAAAACATTTTTGCTATAAATCGTTGTGAATAGTTTTTCCCCTACTTTTTTTTTTTGGCTTTCAATAAAGGTAAGTCCACCTACTAATACGAGAGGGAATTTGCTCTGCATTGCTGACTAACGTAAGAACTCAGTTCCCACACTGTTGACTCAAAGTCACTAATTTGTCCACTTGACAAATTTTTGAGCCAACAGATCCAAAATGTCCTCAGCGGCTCAAAAACTAAAAATTGTGAAAAGAAAATTGAAGAAATGTAGTTCCACAAAATTTGGGAATTAGGCATTGTTGGAGAAGATTCAACTAAGGATCCAAAGTCAAAGATAAATGATGATTTGGCTGCCGAGGAATCAAAACTACTAGAAGAACAAAATAAGATTCTCCTAATGGAATAAATACATTCATGCATAAATATAGGATGAAGTAGCCGAAGATAGTGGACATAAATACATGCTTTTCTCACAAGTCAGATGTCATAAGACAACACTTCAATAAGATATCCAATATTGTGATTTGTGGGGGTAGACACTTAGAAACCCTAAGAGATATAAAATGGAAGCCATTGATTACTTCAGCTCTCTCCTCTCATAGGATTCCTTTCATGGATTAGATCAGATTGAAGAACTACTTCACCACACTCACCTATTGATCTCTGAAGAATAAAACAAGGCTTTTAATGCTCTAATTACAGAAAAAGAAGTTCATTCCTCAATTTTATCCTTCTAAAAGAAAAATCTCCAAGCCCTGGTGGTTTTCCATCAGGATTCTTCCATGAATATTGGGAATTTTGGGTTCAAATTTGGTTCAAGTTTAAGGGTCTGGTGAGAAACCCTTCTGAAAGAACTCAATGCCACTTTTATTACCTTACTACCAAAGAAATAAATTGCAGTTTTTTTTTATTCATTTAGGACCATATCACTTTGCATTATGTGATATAAAATCGTATCTAGAGTTATATCCAACAAACTAAAGGACAACGTGGGTTTTTTAAATGAAGACATAATCTTTGAAGAACAAAGTGGGTTTTTAAAATGAAGACAAGTTCTACATGAAATGGTTGTAGCTCATGAATTGCTAAATTCTATTTGATCTCAAAGAGATGGTAGGATGCTTATCTTGTTGGATATGAAGAAAACTAATGATAGGGTGAAATGGTCCTTCCTAGATGCTATTATGGGGAAACCTGGCGTTGGCTGTGAATGGAGTAAATGAATAAAAAATAAGTATCTACACTGTAATGCCCCACCTTGCCTCACCTTGGCTCAGGCACACAGTTAAGTATTAATCAGGGGTGGGACCACTGATATGCCATCTATTTATGATTATTATAATGCTTCCTTTAATGATATTATATTGAATCACAAAGAGAGATATTTAATATTGTTATAACAAATAGGCATTTGATTAATGTGCTTTGGTTTATATCTCTTCATACCATAGAGGTAACATGATGATTTTGGTGCATATGCATGAGACAAGGGTTTCCGAATGGGTCCTAATTTTATGTGCCGATGATGAGATGAGTTGGTTTGGTTTGCATTAAGTCCATCGAGTTGTTTGAGTTGACATAGAGCAAGCGGGAGCTCCAACAAGGTTGTCTGCAGTAAGCATAAACCCCACTAATTTATTGGCAGTGAGGTTCACTATAGATGGAGCCGAATAAAGGGCACATTGAATGCGTGGGTACTTAGCACTTTATGCCTATGTGGCATGAACACAAGAGGACACTAAGGTTAATGAGGACCATTATCTATGTGGACATGGAGAGAAAAAAATATAACAGGAGAAGCCAAAAGGCTTTGTAGTCACCAAAGTGAAATGTAATTATAATTGTGACCACCAAGAAGGAGCGACATACTCAGTCAAAAAGAAAAGGTTTCCATTTCATAAAAAGTGTAAAATAATCCCAATGTCGACCGTAAACCACCTGATGGCATCCACAACGGATATTGAAGCAGTAAATAATAAAATAAAGGCCACAATGGACCATAATCCTACAACAAATAAATGTCAATCGACCACCATGTGCACTGTAAAAAGATTCCACAAGTAGTAAATGGACTGTGACAAGAAAAGTCAGCTGCTAAACAACAAAAATAAATGCATATATGAAAGAATGTGGCTACATGGAGATGAAAGTGCAGACAAGTTGCAAAGAGAGAAATGGAGAATGCAACAAGATTGACAGCTGACCCAACAGCCTGCAGAAAAATAAATATAAACAGAGGGAAGTGCAGCCACAAGCAATTTGGAAGTCAAAATACAACATGGAACACCATCCCATATTGAAGGTGGTTGGTTGTAGTAGTTCCAACAGTAAATGATAAAAAAAGACTCCTTAGAAAGGGAGGAAGAAAAAATATATATATAGATATATATGAGGAAGCCCTTTTGAGGAGGACAGTCTTTGGGGAAGAAGAGATCTGCCAGATATACTCAACTGTGAAAAAAGAGTGAACAACATGTTACAATGCTTAATTAAACTGAGTTGTTTAGCAGAGAGCACATATAGCATCCGAAGATAAGAGTAGTGTGATGTATTCCTCAGTTTCACCTTATGGACTTCGTGCAAATGTTGTGTGGGTGGCCCGGTGGATCATGGCACCAAATTATCATACAGCTGATATCATAGAGTGGTCATGTGGTGACCAACAAGCCAGTAAACGCTGCAGTCAGGTGCATACGTTTTGTGCTTAAACATTGTTGCCATTCATTTGAAATATGACATTGAAAATAAGTCATAAAATGTGGAATGTTTAGTAATGGCAAGTTATACTCAAAATTTTATTCTGCTAAATTTATATTATTAAATTCATATGCAAATTCGGGATGTGTATAGGGATCAGATTGTTATTCTTTTAAAGTAAATAGATCATAGAGAATATTGTTTATAATCTCTCTTTTAAATCAATATGTTGTCAATTTTTCTATTAAATCGAACTGCTCATTATTAATAAGCATGAGATTTGATTATTTAAGAAATCGTATGTTGGACAAGTCCCCCTGTGTATTTACAAAACTCATTAGGACAGGATAAAATAAACATATTATGGCAGTTATGGCCATTCTTTGTAATAAATCTCCGTGCTTTAAAAACGTGAAATTATTTTATTAAGAAAAGAAGCCAATAGCTGTTCGCTACCTGCCCTGTGTAATCTGTGTTTTCACTATATTGGATTGTAAGAGGCTCTGTATTTATGATAGGGTCAGACATCACAAATAAGAAGATGGACGCTCAAGCACTAAATAAAATGGAAAGAGCCTTAGGGTTGAAATTGTAACTAGATGATCTTAAAAGAGAATGTATTTGCGTTAAAAGCATATCAGATTTGCCCTTTATCGACTGCATTGTGTGTACCTATGGATTGATAGAAATTTGAGTCACATAGTCGGGTTTAATACTTATGTCTGCAAATAATCGGCCTTTACTGTTCGAGAACCGTTGTCCATGTTATAAGGACCAAATGATCTCTCACTGAAGTAATTCTGTCGATTAATGGATCCAATCATTATTGATATGTTTAGGAATTATATTGAATCAAAGGCATAAAATGTAGAAGGGTCTTGAAATACAAATACATTTGGTAAATAAATTATAATGACCTACTATAATGTTGGATGAAATTGGATTTACATTATAAGCTGAACCCTTTAACTTCAATAGCTTCTCATAAAGAGAAGATTAAGAAACGAAGTTTAAAATGTTTTTCATAGTGTGTATTTCCGTCACTTAACGGATGCCCAGGGGAAATATGATTGCTGCTCATTATCTAAAGGAAATCCAGCCAAACAATTTCCGGTTTTTAATGTACGCATGTTTAGCTTTCCAACAAGTATAATTTTGCAGATCGTTGTAAATCAAGGAGAAAATGAAATTTTAGTGTGGCTGGGAAATAGATGCTTGGCTTCAATGATCAAGAATAGACTTTGCGCCCAGATGAAGAAAGCAAGGTTTAAATTTTTAAGATACACAGTCCCTTTGGTTTGATAACCATTACTTATGCCAGTCTTTTTCCCACACTTTGTTGCCTCAAAAATCAGAAGTCCAGCAACCCACATAACTTTCTACAGTTCGTTCCTTACGTGCTAATTCTAGCAGAAACAGGTAGTTTCCCAATAGAAGCTGCAGCTATGATGCATCTCCTAGGGTACATAAAGAAAGTAGAGGGCATGAAGGAGGATAGGTGGCCAAAGGTAGTAATAAAAAAAGAGTTGAACAAGCAAAAGAGAACGTGGATGAAACAAAATAAGGTTTGGATGGATAAGTGGGACATTAACATTCATGAGTGCCCAGAGACCAATCAAGAGATAAAGAGATATGTCAGGGAGAAGTTTAAAATAAACATGTGGGCAAAGCAGATAGGGTGGAAAAAGCAGTACTAATGACCAAGTTCAACCCCAATTATGAGCATGACCAAAAAACCTACGTAGGGGCAAAAATTAAATGGAGAACAAAGATGGTCATAGGACATTTGAGAACGGGATCACATCAACTTCGATGTGAGACAGGTAGGTGGAAGATCCCAAAAGAAAAGTGGGAAGAGAGAATATATCCTATGTGCACTTCAGGTATGGTTGAGACAGAATGGCATTATCTCATGGAATGCTCCGCATATGATGACATCCGAGCTAAATACGTGGGCAGCCTACAAGGAGTTTCTATGCTCACTATATTTGAGGGTGAGAACATTGATAGAAACGGGGAATTCTTGATCAGGATCCATAGTAGGAGATTGAACCTTTAGAGGCAGAACAACAATAAGGTAGGGAACTAAGGTCCGAAAATCTCTCTTTTTCTCATGGTTTCTTCACTTCTTTGGGTTTTGATTTTTGGTTTGGGGGTCCCATAGACTGTTTTTGGTCTTGTGGACGTTTATTAAAATATCTATCTATCTATCCGGGATGTATAAACGTGGGAGCATCATCAGAGCATGTGAGAATCCTACATCACGAGAGGTCCCGCAGTCCACATAAAATTTCCTTCAGTGTGGGAGTGTCCATGGAAAGTCCCATAGTTTATGTCATAATTGCCGCCAGGAGGCGTGAAATTTTATAAGGTCGTAAATAAAATCAAACACAAGTTTGTGATAACTGCTAATGCATTTGCCAACTTAGCAAATAAAATAGATGATATGGGCATACAGAGATAATTGTTATTGATTTTGATCTAATAAAATATTATTAAGTGACAACGAATACCATACAACCTTAATTATATAAATTAATATGATGTCGAGCTAGTTGGAGTGAAAGAAAAAGGGCCACGAAGTCATAACTAAAGTTGAAATGTCATAGAACTTAAATAAACCCAATAGAAAGAAGTGTGGGATATGGGAGGGCTGATCAGAGCGCAAGAATGCAAGAGACCACTGTGTAAATGTTTTGGACAGCGGTGAAAACATTATAAATTGGTTAAAAATAGTCTTAGGTGGCTGCCGTTGTATGTTTACCACATATACCCATTTGTCACCCTTACTGTAAAGTATGGGAATGTTTGTCAAAGCTCATATTAAGGGATTATGAATATTTGGCTATCATAAGAAATAATTAAATATGTGGGTGTTATTAAGCTTTAAGGCAAGAAGAATTTTATATTTAAAAATAAACCTCATAATAAGAGGTGGTCCCATTTAAGTGATATTTATATTAATAAGTCACTATTATATGCCTATGTTGTTTGGGTACGAGTACAGGTACGGATACGGGGACGTCTCGGGTACGCAGGTACGTCATTTTTCAAAAACCTTGATTTGGATACGTCGTGGGTACGTCTGTGTATAATTATATATTGTATATTACTCATTTTTTTAGTAAAACACTTGAAACTACATAGTGTGAAAATATTTGTCTATAAATGATAAAACACTTAAAAATATATAATATTCATTCATTGATTACTTCAAAGACAAGATGTACATTCAAATCTAGCATAAATCATCTCGATTGTCCACACAATCATGAATGCCACTCCCATTATTTTTCAACTTTATCATTTACTGACACTTTCTCTCACAAGGGCTCATCGGTGCATTGAATCTCACGAGTGCATGCCTTAAGGGGTGCACAGGGAATGGGGTGGGATCGGCTTGTGGCACTTTCCCAGAGATATTCTCATACTATTCTATCACGCATACATCCCTTCATGTAGCCTTCATACCTCCTATGATGTCTCCTTGAAATCTTGAAACCCGGAAATATGGCTAAGTTTGAAACCCTGAAACCCTGGAATCTGACTAACTCTGAAATATGACAAGATCCTCCAAAACCTAGAATTTGCATTATAGCTCCTAGCAGTCCGAAACCCCTCTCAAACATCCTGAAAGTATATAAATAAAATATAACTTAAAGTATAAGAAACTTGTAAACTTATACTTAAATGTTTATTTTATTTCTATACGGTTGGGTTCGGACTAGATTTACATTTAGGGTTGCTTAGTTTTTAGGGTTTTTTTTTAAGGATTTTCTAAGGTTTTTCTTTAAAAAAAAATCGCCATTTTTCTGCCAGAATCCCTCGGGTACGAGCCTGAAACGCCCAGGTACTCCCGAAGGCGTCCCGGAGGCACCCATCGGCGTGCCGGAGGAAGCCATCGGCGTGCCAGACATTTCCCGCATGCCGGCGGGCTCCTCCGGGAGTACTCGGGACGTCCCCATGCCGGAGGCGTCTCCGAACAGGAGGCGTCGAGCCGGGGGGCGTATCCCTGCAACACAGTTATATGCGTAAAATGGCCACCACGATGTTTTTACATAAACAATAAAGTGGCTAAACTCCGAATAAATAAGTATAGGTTATGAGTGGCTTGAACACAGTGCCACCATCCTCTAGTTAAACCTGTGAGCTCAGGAAACTCTAGATTGTGGCCAATGAATATGAAGTTTGCAATAATCGCCCTTATGTGAAACACGATCACAAAGATAATATTGGGTGATCGATAAGTATATAATTAAGGTCATACTAGCCCACAATGAGACTGCAACCACTCTTTCATATACGACAAGGTGGTTTGAGACCTTAATGAGCTGAGATGGTCATATATTGTGACTACAAGGGTATTTTATAATTGACTGATCTGAAAACATAAGTTAAGGGTAAAGGTTAAATAAGGTAATATGATAACATGACCGTGGCACTCGCTGACAAGGAGCTGCTTCATGTGGGGCCCATAACCCATAGGGCCCAAGGTCGTGACTTGGCGTTTTAACAAACCGAGACTAATTGGGAAAATTGTCCAAATTGACTCTAAAGGATTAATTATGAATGATGTCACAATGTCTATTGTTGCGAATTTGGGTGAACTTTTGGTGAATGTGTTTGTTGAGCGATGAGTTCATTCACTTTGCACACACATGATTAAGTTAATTAAAAATAAAAAATTGTAGTCGGTTTTGGAGTAGCGCAATGGTGCGCTACACGTTGGTGTCAGAGTGGGGTTAAACTCTATTGATACCTAGGAAAACTTTTTAAATAAGGTTGTGCATGTGAAATGCAATTGTGAACATTAAGAGGATAACTTATGGATTTGGCTGCTATATGACAGCCCTACCAAATAAGTTTGCAGCAGGATAACTTTAAAAGTTTTCAGGTTTGATGACTCTTTTGATTTAGTAAATCAGAACTTTGACTCTTGACTAAGTAAGTTGAGACCCTTGAAAGTGAATTAACAGACCATTGGATGAGTCTGTGATAATTTGTCCACTCACAATAGAAGTTAAGTCATTTGGACTTAATTGTGAATGGATCCCGAACCCAAATGTGTTCTTATGTTCTCATATCATGGTGTAGATCGCAGTAAATTTCTAGCTCTTAGACTAGTTTGTGTTGCTCGATGGTAGCAATCTTGAAATGAGAAAACCCTTTCTCTCGACTTCAATGTCATTTCGAGCTTTCTGCTCTTCATTGGGGCTTTCTATTGTTCACGTGGCTGAATCTCAATTTCCATGAATAGAGCAATTAGGATCATACCTTGTGGCAGCCAATCTAGCCTTATGGAGCACCTGAGTCTCAATAGACTCTCTATGGACCATTTTGCCACTCTGTGACCCTGAGAAACTAGTGTTAATTGGAGTTGTATGCAATTAAAGATGGGAAAATTGCAAGATAGGATTGTATGATACCCATTTTGAAGCCGTGTCTGAATATGGATAGCCCTAAGTTGGGTTGAGAAAACGATTAAACGCTGTGCTAATAGCCTTGTAGACTGAAAGCTGTTATTGCAACTCCCCTAAAAAGGGAAAACGTGACAATAATCGGTGGAAAAACAGAAATCAATATTGAAAAAAGCAGATTGAAGAGGGAAAAACTTGGCAGTATATTGTTATGTAGATGGTAACATCCAGACTCCATAGTGTTTTGATTGCTATTTCCATTGTTTAATGTTTTAGCTGCATACAGGTCTGTGATTTGTTATTATGACCTTTCTTTATGATGGCATTTTATTTTTATTCCCTTGCTGAAAGATGAGATTTTATCCATAATCTTTGGATCTGATTTGATTTATTAGCAATCTCTTTTGTGGATTTTTGCATCTTTAAAAACAATGGTTGGAGTGTTTTATTTAATTTTATATAATTCTTCTCCTTACTTTTTATATTCCATCCCTTGTGAATTCTTTCGGTGGGTTGAAGGAGAAGAAGAACAGAGCTTTGCATTTGGTGGTTCTATTGGGTTCACTGGCATTAGTTTGCTATGTAGTATAGAGGCCTCTGCCAAGGCATGGGAGAGGTAGTTAAGTCCCAGATTGGTGTTTTGGGGGGATATTGTCTTTCGTGGGGTTAAGTGTGTCCACTATACGCAAACCTATTCATTATTATGCATGTGCTATATGCCTTGACAACACTTTGATATCAAGTTGCTATTGGTTTTGGGGACCCTATATCTGCTCTGATGTTTTCCAACCTTGAATAAATTGTTTTGACTTCATGCTATTGAAAATTTCTCTTTGTGGATTTGATTGCATCTTATTGGTCGGATTGTAATTCCATTTGTGCTTTATCATCTTGATTCACTGCTGCTTAATGGTTTGATAGATAAGATTTATGAATGAGAGAAAGTTGTGGTTGATGGCACATTTTTCCATTTGGAGATGGGTAATGATCTTCTTATTGTGGCCCAGAAGAGCTTCAGATGTAGTAAGATCTTGACTTGAATTTGAAGGCATGGTTGTGTGACTGTTCTTATTGATGCTGCTGTAAGTAAACTGCAGCGTTGTATATGACATCGTTGATAGTTAATTACTATACTATATGAAACTCAGTTCCCCTTTAATATGATTCTTTGGTGTGGACACCAATTTTTGGATGCTTGGTTTAGTGTTCAAATGTGAGTTAAGAATAATTTATTTTACCATGATCTTGATTAATAAAACATCTCCGTTCTTATAGAAACAATTAAAGTCAAATTTATTTTACTTGACACATGAGAAAAAATCATTAATAATAATGAACAGAAGTATCATTGTTTTATTTTAACCTTGCTTCTGCTAGAAATAAATGGAAACGAGTAACTCCATGCTTGGATAACAACATCTTATTAGGCAGAGTAATATATTGCTTGGTGAAACACTATTTTGTGTTCTCATTGCCCATGATGATGGGGTTGATTGTTTAGAACTCTATTCTGCTGTTGTGAATGTATTCATTGCTGTATTGTGTTTGAACATGGTTGCCGCCATGATGTATGCTGCTGTGTATAGGCTGATTGTGCATGCTGTTGTGTATATGCTGATTGTGTATGTTGCTGTGTGTATGATGCATGCATATGCTTTTTATATTCCATTATGGGTGAAAGCTGCTCTTGATTTTGCGTGTATTTTGATGTTGTGTGCATGAATGATTGTGTATTCAACTTCAAATGAGTTGTTGGGCCATCAATTGATTGAGCATAATGATTCTATGGGTGTGTATTCCATGGATTATTGCTCTTAGTGATTGAGATGTTAAGTTATCATGAAATCATGCGCACCGAAATTTTGGGTAAATGAGCAATTGTGGAGTAAGATTGGCTGATCCAATCATTCAAAAATACCAGATGACACTGATAATAAATTAATGCAATTACCCCATGTGGATGTTTGCTCTATTATGTTTACTTACTGCAATGATGGACAATTGCCTTGTGTTGATTTAATTAAGCAATTTCCCATATGTGTGATGGATGTTTGCTTTATGTTGACCATTTTGGTCCTACAGGCCAAAATCGGTCTCCTTCCTCTGTTGTTCTGAGCCAGTTCAAATTTGGTTTGCACAAGTCTTTCGGCAAAGAGATGAACCAGTTCAAAGAATGCAAGGCTTTTACAAAGCTTCCTCGGAAATTTTGTCGGAAGAATTTCACAAGGAAAGAGAACAAAACTTGAAGGCACGTTTCCTTAAAGTTGGAAAAGGTGGTTCGACGTCGGGGTTCAACGGCATGATCTTTCCAAGAACTTTGAACTTGAACTTTGAACCATCATTGGTTCAATCTGTTGGTTCAATTGGTTGGTTCAGTCGGTTTGGTTCAAAGTGTTTGGTTCAATCGGAAGGTTCAAAGAGGCTCCAAAGACAGAGTGCCCTTGCAGAGGGCAGGCAGGTGCCGAAAGGCTCTGTTTCAAGCAGGTTTCGAAGGACATCTTGGGGTCCAAGTGCCCTTGCGGAGGGCAGGGAACCCTTGCGGAGGAATCAAAAGACAAGGCAAAAGATAGGCGAAGACAAAGGTTGGATTTCTTCGGGCAAAATGCCCAAAGGAATTCCTTCGGACATTGTGTCCGAAGAAATTGCCAAGGCAAAGAACAAAAAGGATTATCTTTCGGAAAAAATTCCGTGGCAAAAATTCACAAGGCAAATCCTTCGGACAAAAAGTCCGAAGGAATTTTGCTTGAAGATAAAACCCGCCGAAAGAAACAAGCGGCAGAATGAAGGAAATATTTCCTTCGGACAAAATGTTCGAAGGAATTGGGAGGCCAAGGCCGTCCGAAGGACCCCGAAGGGCATGTGCCCTTGCGGGGGACTCTCGGCGATCGTGAAAGGGACCTTTCTCAAAGCTCAAAGGGACACCTTCCCTTCGGGAGGGTTCAAAGACTAAGACCGGTCAAAGGAACACTTCGGAAAGAAAGCCGAGAGCTAAGAAAGCCGAAGGAAAGTGAAGCCAAAGGAATTGACCAAGGGGTGACGGGCCCGAAGATGTCAAAATTGAGCATAGTGAACTAGCTGTTGGATCCAGACGTCCGATGACGTCCCCGCAAACGTCAAATTCAGGGAAATAGAAGAGCCGTTGATCTTTAAATGCTTGAGCGCGAACTCGAAGGAATTCAAAGGCCTTAAGGCCAAAAGGAAGAGACCGCCAAGAAAGGAGCCCAACGAGCCAAGGATTGACAAAAGATAGCCCCGAGGGCCGAGAGAGCCAGGAAAAGACAAAAGCTGGGAAAGGACAAAAGCCAAGCGCAGAAGCAAACAAAACAGTCCAGGTGGCAAAAAGGGAAGCGTCGGCAGAGGAGTTATTCCAGCAGTTGAAATAGTTCCGCCAAGTGGTCATCAAAGAGTGCGAACAGTGAAGACGCGGCCTATTTTTTCCACACTTTGCATTGATGAGCAGACAAACCGCGTGAATGTCTTGGAGGAGCAGTCTTGTTTGCAGACAAAGAGGCGCAGCCCATGCTTTCACAATAATGTTTGAACGTCAAAGTCAAGATTGGCAGCCAACACAACATTCTCTTTCAACGGCTTTCTCTTCCCGATGCTCTCAACGCACATGGGCCACTTGTAAAAAAGGGCGCCAAAGTCTTTTCCAAAGGGGCACCATTGCTTCCTCTCTCTCTCTATATATATATATATTGTAATCTCTCATTTGAGAAATGCTCTCTCATTTTTTGTATGGCGCAGCCCTGCCAAATTTTTACCTTGAATCAATAGAAAGCATTTTTTACCTCTATTTGGTTGGATATATCTCTGAGTGTCCCTGAGTATTCACCTTGTGTTCAATCAACTTTCCATGATGCTTTCACAAGCTTGATACACCTGGTATAGACAAAGCGTCATTTTTGCAGGTAACAAGAAGAGCTGTATCTGGAGCGCAGAGACAGGAGAAGGTTACCAGACAGTGTGTTTTCTTACAGCACCTGTGGTAGGTTCATTTTCTGTCTTCATTAAGCCTTCCTGTTAAGTTCCCTACAGTTTGGTCTTTCCATCAAATAAAGTGTATGTATGTCCTCTTCTGATATAAAGTGTGAGCAAATTAGTAGATCAAACTTGTTTGGTGCATCACTGTCTTTGGTTAGTTTCCGTTTTCAGCATCCTTCTCCCTTTTCAACTCCCCCCCTTTTTTATATATTAGAAACAGTAGTGAAATAACCCAGAGATGCATCAAAGAGAGCTAGCCCTTATCTAGAGATTCTCCCCTCAGTTTTGCTAGACCCACAGGGAAGAGAGGAGTCTCCATTGTGCCGTGTGGAAGAGAGAAGCCCAGCCTTCTCTCAAGGGTGCAATCCACAACATCAACACTCTATATGAAATAGTTACCACAATTGTGGACTATTACTTGGCTATTGCAATTTCCCATGTATGATGTATGTTTGCTTAATTCATGTTTCTCCTTGTATACTGCTTTATTTGTAAAGAAGAAGAAATTGATTATATGGATTATTTATTGTGTGTACTTCTATTGATGTGATTCCTCTTATTGAGATATATTGTTTTCCTCCTTGTAATTGCTTTAATGCGTGAAGGAGAATTGAAATAAATTTCCTAGGAGATGAGGTTCCCTGCCTGGATAATTGTGCACATATTCTTCCTTGTGTACACCTACATGCGTGAAGGAGATGAGTGAGCTTCCTTGGGTGCACAGATGTAAGAGGTCTTCACTAGGATGCTAAGAGAGGGGGATAAGTCTCGGGGCTGGCATAATTATTAAGCTTATATCCCCGGTTTTGCCAAGAGAGGTGGTTAAGTCTCAGAGCTAGATGCCAGTTGTAGTTGATGGTAGTTAGTTGCAATTGATGAGCCATCATGTGTTACCCGATATGAAGAAGTGTGTGCTTGCATCTTTGATTTAAAAACCATGTTCTGTTTTCCAGCTAGGTTGGCTAATGTTACACAAGTTCAAATATTTAGTCGAGTTGCTGATGATATGACCAATATTGTGTTTGATGCATTACTTGGTGTATCCATTGATCTCTACCATGATCTTATGGATGTGCATTGAAAATGGGTCTCCTATGGTTTGTATTCCATTGGTGAGAGATTTTCTAAATAAATGTGAAATTGGTGAATAAGCTAACCCAAGTGAAAGTCATATATATTACTTAAGTTATTGTTGAGCACATAAATGATATGTTATATTGATGCTATCTTATTTAGTTATCACTAATGTTGGATGGATGCAGCTATGAGCATACTTATCATGAAAACAAAACTTCAGGGATAAAGTTTCCTAAAGGGGGGATGTATGTAACGCCCCACCTAGCCTAACCTTGGCTTAGGCACATGGTTAAGTATTAATTGGGGTTGATCCCATTGATATGCCATCTATTTATGATTATTATCATAATTCCTATATTATATTGGATCCTAGAGGTGCTTTTGTTTCTATCTCTTCATATCATAGAGGTGTGTGATGAGTTTGGTGCACGTGTAATAGATAGGTGTTTCTGAATGGGTCTTAATTTGTTATACCAAATGGTTGGGTTTGCACTAAGTCCATCGGGTTTTTATTTGAGTCGATCCAACTAGGATGTCCGCAGTAAGGATAGACTTTGCTAATGGATTGGCAATAAGGTTCACTTTAGACAGAGTCAAATATATGGCACATTGGATGCATGGGTACTTAGCATTTTATCTATATTACCAATATGGATACGGGTATGGATATAGGTACAAGAATCAGATATAGAGATACGGAGATTGGATACAACTAGATACGACCATACAAAAATATATATATAAATTAAAAATGTAAAAATATAGCCATATAAGCAAAATTAACCACATAATATGCATAGAAGAAACAAAATAACTTCAAATAAGTTAAATAATCACCAAATATATACTCATAATTCAATGCCAAATATCATAATATTCAATGGTCGAACTTATATTAGTTTTATAACATGTACATGGTGCAAATGTTACAATGTATGGACAAAAATAAAGACAAATCAGCATTTTCATGATTCACTATATTTATTTTCGTCTTCTGCTGTGATGTCTTCATCATCATGTGGTTCATTAGAACCACAAGCAGCAACAGTGCCACTCCCACTAGCTCCACTATGCAAATCGTGTGAAGCACTGTCTAGCTCTGTGTCAAGCAATGAAAGGTAGGCGATAGAGGCATCTAAATCAACAATCTTTGGGTTCACATCCCACAACTTTGTTGGCCCGTCCTTGTAATGAGGTGGTTTATATGAGAGAAGACACAAGTTGGAATGCACATAAATCAAATCCTCCGCCTTTTTTGCTGCCAACTTCTTGTGTTTAACTAAGTGGATAAATCCATTAGTACCCCAATTCCGCTCAGCTGAAGAGGTACTTGCAACCTGTTGAAGCCACAAAGTCAATTAGAATTTATAAAAATTAAAACTTAAAACAAAACATCGAAAAGGTCTAAAAAAGGGTAGAGTAAAAAAAATTAAAATCCTACTTGTAGTAAAGACCAAGGAGTGATTAAGAAGAAAAGACAAGAAAGAAGCAAGTACCTGTATAAATGAATCAGAGATCAAGATCAAAGCAAGATAAAGCATTCAAATCAAAGATTAGAACCAGGAAGATTAATGAGGTAAGAGGTTGTAGAAATTATTACCTACATCAGGGTTCCCAGGCTTATCGAGTGTGTGAGGAAGCTGAGGAATAAACAAATCATTTGTTGATTCACCGCTCATTACACTTTTCAGATTTGGTCTTATATATTGGCTAACTTTTGTCTAGCCTGGGTTTACCATAAGGAACTAAAGGTGAACATTTGTGCTTGGAATCATAAGTGCAAATCTCTTCCTATTGTACACATTTGGAATATCATTCCCTCAATGGTATGCTGGAATAAATGGCTTGAAAAGAATAGAAGAATTTTTCAGGGAAGAAGTCTACCTGCCAGCTGGGTATTTTACAATATATGCTACAAAATTCCAGAATTGCTATATTCTTGGCCACCAAAACAAGGCTCTATACAACCATCAAACCACACAATCTTTCTGAGTTTTCCACAATTCTCAAGGCTGGTTCACTTTAGTTTACCATGAAGCTTTATGGAGCATGGAAAATAATATGGCTGAAACTAGAGCTTTAGGTGGGGTGCAAATAGCCAAAGGCCAAGGACGGACGATTTTGTTAGTGGAAGAAAATTCTCAACTTATCAATTCTATTTTGAAAGGTCAAAGTCAAGATTGGAAAATTGACAAGATTATAAAAGAATGCAAGACTATCAGCCTCTCGACCAATACCCACACTTCCAAGCATGCAAGAAGAGAAGGGTATCAAGTCTCTGATTACCTGGCCTAATCTTGGGGTCCAGATTTGTGGTGATATTGACTTATCAAGTGAGTCCTAGTTGGGTCTCCTTTTAAAGCAAGTTTATGAGAAAGTACACCTCTAGGGTTGATTAATCCCCACTCTTCCTTTCTTAAAAATGATTATTCATTCCCACTTAGACATCATTAAGGCAGGAGTCTACCATCTCACACTTACACGTGAGTGTTTAATTAAGCCATTAAAGCCCCCTTTGCTTCCTATTATTCTCATTTCAGTCACGTGTTTAGTAGCAGGAGGAGAGGAGAAATGGCATGGGGAGAGCCTACAGAGGACTCTGAAGGTAGACAATTTATTCCCTCGGGAAATTTTCTGCCTGCTGATCCATGGTAAGAGGTATTTATCCCCACAAAAGTTTAACCAGTTTGAATACGTCTATTCTAGTTGGGATTGCATGCTCTCTCTGCTTGCATTTTATCCTCTTAGGAAGAAAAAAAGTGGGAATTTGATAAATATTGTAGCCAAGTGCCTTCTTTTTTAGAATTTTTGGTATGGAAGGTAGAAAGCAGGGTAGGGTTTTACCCCCTTCCCCGTGCCCCCCTTCCCTGTCTCCCCCTTGTTTCTATGTTCAAACCCATTTATGTCTATTCCCATGGAGCACGATAACTTAGCCCTGAGGGAAATGGAGGATTTTGATAGCCAGAAGAGTTATAGATTGGCTAAGGGCAAAGAGGTTGTTCAATGCATGGTCCAGGGACAAACAGAAAACCTGATTAACTACTATACCATGGATGATGTTCAACAGGCATATTACGGCTTGGTGGATGATATCAAGTTGCACAAATTGATTGAGGACATGATTGCTGTAGATGAAAGTACCTGAATGGCTGCAAAGGCAACTACGGAGTCTTGAGAATCCATAGCTACTAAATAGGACAGCCACTAAACTTTTTAGACCTCAATTGGCAATGAGTTGGAGCAGAGTTCATCAGTGGATTTCGTCCTGGAGGCTATGGAAGATCCTAAGCAGTCAACTCCCAGGTTGAATGTAATGAAAGTGGCTTTTTTGATTGGGGTAAAGACTGTCTTGTTGAATTCAAGCAATACTTTGGTGATTCATGAAGGCATGGAGCAAATGAAAGTGGGATGAAGCTGATGCTAGATAAAATCTGGAGGCTCTTGAACTGATATGATGAAGCAAAAGCTTAGAACTGATGCCTTCTGCATGAAAATTTGCATTGACACCTATGAATTTGATAAGCAGGCTGAACAGGAAGATATGGGTTTGGCAGAGCTCCTCCATTTGTTCAAACTGGAAGATGCTGAGTGGCTGAGCCCACTGCTGCTGTCAGGTTGGATACTCTGGAGTCTGGACATCCAGGTTCTAGCGAGGAAGCAAAAGTGGAACCAGCTGAATGAAAAAACATGTTATAGTGGAATGCCTGGGTTGTAGGAATAATACAGTTGATAGTCTCTGTGCTTTGAACAGGCGGATTGGGAGCCTTGTTTTGTTTCAGGCATAGATCGATATGATCTTGGATCAGATTTTTTTTAGTGTAGGATGAGAGTAACGATGTGATCATTATAAGCTGTAGTTATCAATAAGTAATTTTAGCTTATCATGTTTTGAATCCTGCCCTATTCCAGTCCTATAACTGTAATTTCCACATTTTAGTGGCAGTTAATTTCATTGTGTGCAGAGTACCTAGGGCTTATTAGACGATTTTTATTGTTGCAGAAATAAGCAGATTTGGCAGCAAGTTCGTAAAAATTGTCTTTGAAAATTAATAGAATTTCATTTTGGTTGTCAAATTTTGTGATTATGGAATTTGTATTTTGTTTTCTTCAACACCTTTTTTGGGAAAGCGGTCACTGTTTGCAAATTTCTCATGATTTGTTTCAATATAGAATGGATGAGCAGATATGTTACAATATTTTCTATCTGTAGCGGGGACCTGTTGTTCTTGTTTTCGATTTTGAGCTAATCCCTGATTTTATTATGAATAATGGTAGTCAATTTTTTATTTTTTTTGTTAGAAATTTATAGAAACAACTATGTAGGTGCTTAAAATCCAAGTGGTTGTCAAACTGATACAATTTTTTAATTACTTGAACACCAAGTTGGGGCACTCTGGAGGATGCCTAGATGTTAGTCACATCTGGGTGTCCCTGAGGCATCCCCATCAGGTTGGGGAAAGGAGTGGGGACACAATGTGGAGGCCCCCGTATTGATGGCACTGGGACGTATCTACAGCATCTCCCAGTCCATGTCCCCGAGGGTACTGAGTGCAGGATGCGTAACTGTAGATCATAGGTTTTGATTGGCTTGTTGTAGATGTTTAGGATAGATATGAAGGTTATGACTTTATCACAGTTTTTCCATATATGTTATTTCCCAACTGAACAGAGATGCATTGGGCTTCCAGGCATAGTTACCAAATTCAGCCGCATCTGGCCGAAATCCGAAACGTTCCGCATTTTTGTGGGCTTCCGGATCAATAAATTCGGTTCGCCAGGGAGAAACAATGGAAGTGAACAAAAAAATTTAGAAAATGTAAATCTAGTCGGAACCCAACAGTATGTAAATAAAATAAACATTTTTAAGTATAAGATGGACATCTAGTTTCTTATACTTATATTTTATTTATATACTTTCAGGGTGTTTGAGAGGGGTTTCGGACCTCTAGGAGCTATAATGCAAATTCTAGGTTTTGGAGGATCCTATCATATTTCAGAGTTAGTTAGATTCTAGGGTTTCAAACTTAGCCATATTTCAGGGTTTCAAGATTTCAAGGAGACATCATAGGAGGTATGAAGGCTGCATGAAGGGATGTATGCGTGATAGAATAGTATGAGAATATCTCTCGCAAAGTGCCACAAGGCGATCCCACCCCATTCCCAGTGCACCCCTTAAGGCATGCACTCTGTGAGATTCAATGCACCGATGAGCCCTTGTGAGAGAAAGTGTCAGTAAATGATAAAGTTGAAAAATAATGGGAGTGGCATTCATTATTTTGTGGGCAATCGAGATGATTTATTCTAGATTTGAATGTACATTTTGTCTTTGAAGTAATGAATGAATGAATATTATATAATTTTAAGTGTTTTATTATTTATAGACAAATATTTTCATACTATGTAGTATCAAGTGTTTTACTAAAAAAATGAGTAATATACAATATATATATATATATACAGACGTACCCACGACGTATCCAAATCAAGGTTCTTGAAAAATGGCTTAGCCGCGCACCGGAGACGTCCCCGTATCTGTACCCGTACCCAAACAACATAGCATTAAAATATAACAAAAGTTAGAAGCCATAGAAAATAGTCAACAACCCTAAAAATACTGCTGCAAACCCTAATTTTTTTAATTTATAGCACTCTTTGTGAAACAAAATGAAACAGCGCCGTCGAGTCACTGTGAGTGAGAGATTGAGTCGTGAGGAGTTCACAGTCACATAGACGGTGGAGAGCAAGAGACGCATTCAAAGGTGGAGAGCAGGGGCCGCGTTCGAAGGTGGAGTGGCTCCCATTTTGCTTGCCCGTGAGTGGTCTCAACACTGGGGGAGAGTGGCCGAGTGGTTTAAAGCACCACAAGAAGACATTGTTAGCATGGATCCCCATTTATGGTGGCAGACGTATGGTTCTTCTACTACAGAGTTACAAAAGCTTGCCGTGCGTGTCCACAGTCAATGTGCTAGTGCTTCTGCATGCGAAAGAAATTGGAGCACGCATGATTTGATCCATACTAATAAGAGAAACCGACTGGGAGCCAAAACGCTGTCAGATCTTGTGTTTGTTCATAGCGATTTAAGATTGCTTGAGCACAATCTTGCAAAAGAAGATGACAATCTTCATCTTGGAGAACCATCCTTTGAAGGAGTTGAGGAAAATATTGATAGTGTTGATGAGCTGGATTGAGGATTCGCTGATGATGCTAGTACTAGTGCTAGTTTTGATTTTGAAGCTGGGTTTGATGTTGCAAATGTTTGAAACTTAAGTTCTATATCAATTTTGAGCTTAGGCTCTAAACTATGAATATTTTGCTATTTTTTAATGTAATTCAAGTTTGAAATTCTTATGCATTTCTCATTTTCGCAAGTGTTAAATTAATGTTCATTCTCTAGTAGATTGAAATATTTTGCATATATATATATATATATATATATATATATATAATTTTATTTTATGAACCGGATTTTATCAGATTTTTTTCGGGATTTTTTCAAAAATTTCGCATTCCGCATTTTTTCTGCCTCCCGAACGCACTCGGATTTCCGAACCTGGTAACTATGCTTCCAGGACAAAATAAAGAAAATTACAATAGCTGTATAATATATTTTTGAACCAGTCAAAGGTATTATATTATGATATATAGATAGCCCCGGCTATACCTAGAAGGCATCTATATATAGATCAATTCTTTAAGCGTTGATTCAAAATATGGATTAAGCTGTGCATACATACAATACTGCATAAATAGTATTCACCCAAATTACAAAATTCAAGATCAAACTTGTAGATTTTGATTTTCAGAACTCAAAGACAAGTTGGCATTAAGCCTTAAAAATTCAATATGTCCCAACGTTGATGAAAGATAATCCTTACTCAATCAAACTCGGGATTTGTGTCAATCAAGTGTGCAATTGCGAGACAAAATTACCTGCTGGTCTCAGTTCTCCAAATATCATATCCAATTTCTGTAATTGTCATCCTCTCCAGTTGGGTTTTCTGCACTCTTTGCACAACATTTTCTTGGAATATGCTTGCTTTTTCTCCCCAAATTAGAGAACTGCATAGATTCTTGCTTATATTCTCAAATCTTTTGAGCCCGATTCTTTGAGGAATTTTCTCAAAGTCTTGACCTCCCCATTCTTGGTATTTTTAGCCAACAAAGGACTAAATTTATAGTTTTATAAGCAATGTGGTGGTCCTTTGGACTGAACAGAATGCCACAAGATTTTCCATGGCTGCATAGGAGAAGAGAAATGCAACGTGCAGTTCAGCAATGGGGCATACTGAACATTGAAGCACACAGAAGCAGCATTGAAGTGACTGATTTGCAAGATCCATTGTCTCGTTTAGATTATTTAAATGAGATTATATGTTATTCAAGGTTTCTGACAAGAGGCCATCATATTAATGGAAGAGGGCATCCAAGGTCTTATTTGCTTGTACCAACCCACCTGATGCAGCATCTTCGATTTTGATTTCCAATCCTTCAACTATAAGAAGACTTAAATCTGAACTTCTTACATCCATTTCCATAATTGCTATTGTAACTGTGACCTTTTGGGCCAAGATTGGATGCCAATTTGGCTGAATTATTTGATTCGCTATTTAAACTTCTAAATTACATGCGTGCCGTGAAAGGTATGAGCCAAAGCCTTTCTTCATGTTGGTCATGATTTTAGAATGACAAATGCATGTTATTACTGTCATGTCCCATTTTCGTTGTAGTGACCCCAAATTGGAACAAAGGCCAAAATAAAAGTTTGTCCACAAACTCAAACAACTCTGAAATAATCACTGAAATATTCAGCCTTTTAAACCTTTCAAAAATTATGAGATTCTGAACAATCAATTCCCAACCTTTACTCTTTTCAAATTTGCCCTTAAGAATTTATTATTTTACCTCAAACAGCTGAAACTTCGAAAATTCATAACTTTTGAAATACTTGGAATTTTAATATGAACAAGGATTCAAAACGATCAAAAATAGCAGCTATCAAATAAAATTAGTTTCAGAATTTTCCACCCATGGGAGGTCCCCCAAATGATATCCCGAAGTTCTAAAAACTTTAGTTTTCATTAAAATTTATGCAAATAATGTTTTGAATATCAAACCCTTGAAATAAACCCTCAACAATGCCTCCCAAGCCTTCAAACCAATTTGCCCTTTTTGGGAAAAATATAGAAATAATTTTAAATGCTTTTGAAGCATAAATCAACCTAAGAACATGCAAGCTTACCTCAAAAAGCAATTCGCCCTTTCAAGAAAAATACATAAAAATATACCAAACCCTAGGAGAGGGTTTTATCCACCATAGACCCTTCGAAGAAGCTTCCCAAAACCCCCAAGCAAGTCACCCAAGGGAGAAACCAGCAACTATCACTCCACAAGCAAATCGCCAAGTATCTAAATCACTTTGTCAATCCACAAGACAAGTCACCAATCTCTCCAAGTGGTTTGTCCATCTTTTAAACCTACAAATATGCACAAAGAAGCTTTGCAAGATGTTCACACAATTTTCGAAATGTGGTGTTGTAAACACCGTTATAGAACAATTAGTAGAACTTGAAAGGTAACGTTCATCAAGCATCTACCTTCAACAACCAAGCTTGGCATACTTGATTATCAATTCCAAATATCCAAATTCACATAATAATCAAATGAATCTTTCTTTTTAAATAACCTCCTCCAAGTGTAGCACTCCAAAATAAAAAAGAGGGTTAATTTAAAAATCAACTTAAGTTTTATAAGCCAAGACCCAAAACTCCCCCACTTAAATGAAATATACATAAGTACTTTTTCTCAAAATTAGAAATATAAAATACATTTTTCATTAGTAACTCTTCACAAGTGGTCCACCATGTCCCATAACCTTCCTCTACCTTTAGCCATTGGAAACAAGAATGGGCTAAGGGTCCCACCAAGATCTCAATAAAAAAATGGGGACATTACATCCGTAGTATTTAATAATTTAATAATAATATTTTGAGTTGTCCATAGTTACTTTATTCTATAACATGGAAAAGTGACACTTATGTATTATTATTATAAAGGGGGCCAAAAATAATATTTATTAAATAGGCCAAAAAGGTAATAATTATTTAATAGTGTTTTAAAACGTTTTTAGGGTTTTTGGAATGAAAAGTAAAATTATAAAAAGAGGAGTTGGGCTCAAAAGTTATGATTTATTATTCATTATTCATGATTGAAATCAAAAACCATTTTTAGAGCTTGAGTTTTTTGTTCAACTTCTGCATCTAAGGACGAAAACCTTCCTGTGGATTCAGACTTGAGGACAAAAACCCTCTACCCTTCTGAAGTGATTCATTTTAAGAATCATTATTGTGCTTCAAACCAAGACCAGAATTCCAGTTTGTGTGTGACCCTACTGAGGGTTAGAAATATTTGCCAACAGTTGCACTAGGATTTGAAGATAAACAAATTGTTGTTTTTGGAGATTTTTATGTTGTACCCATAGTTCAAAATCTCGTTCTTGATGATCTTTTGAGAGGGCAAAATTTGAATTGGATCTTAAATCTCGAGAATTTCTCAAGAATTTCTCGACAACTTTATTGCTACTTTAAAAAACATATAAATTCATAAATTAAATGCAAGATATTGTTAAATGTCATGAGAAATGAATGTAGAGAATGTCATAAGCGCATAAGTATATTTTCTATCAATGTGAGATCAAAATAGAGTACAACAGTGACAATGCTACAAAGTTGCAAACTACAAACTACAAAGTACAAAGTTACAAACTGCAATGCTCATAGAATTATGAAATATCAAATATACATATTATCTTTCATCTCTAGCGCCTATAATAAGTTTGACGTGGCTTCCTAATGGAAGTGGAAGGTAAAAAAATTTCCTTTCCAATGCCAACATCGTCGGCAAAGCCAAATGTATCATTTGGATCTTCACCAACACCACCTAATACCCCTGCTACTCCAGATGCTATTGCTTCTTCTACCTCCCTCTCTAAATCTACAATTTTCTTGGTTGTAAACATGGGCTCTGACTCTGCATCAAGGATCCAATTGCCATATGGATCGATCTCATCCAAATTAATAGCATCATAGATATCTTGCCCCTCCACTTGTCTCACGCAAAAACGAAGATTGTATCGCGCAAAGACAAAGTCATTGAGGCATTGTGTTGTCAACCTGTTGCGTTTTTTTTTGTGTAAACAGTTTTAAACATGCTCCTATTACATTCACATTTAGAAAAGCTACACAGTTGACACAAAATGCAGATGGCTAGCCTTTCAAGATTTGGTATTTTTACATCATAATCTTCCCACCACACATCTGGAAAAAGGAAATAGTCAACTAGGCTTGAATAATTGAAAAAAGTTTACTAGAAAAAATAAACAAATGACTTAGTTTGTTTTTAAGGTTTACCTAGCTAAGAGGTGTTTCTTCTTTTAATGCAGAGCCGAAGAAAAAAGTCTTCATGTTGCATTCTTGTAAATCTGTAGCTCATCAATAATTGCATCTTTAGTCTCACATGAAAACAAAGATTGTATCGCACAAAGACAAGGTCATTGAGGCGTGTTGTCAATCTGTTGTGCATCTTTGTGTGCACAGTTTCAAACATGCTCCAATTACGTTCGCACGTAAAAGAGCTACGTGGTTGACAAAAAATGCAGATGGCTAGCTTTTGAAGATTTGGTGTTTTTTTACCATAATCTTGTTGAGATGTTGTCATTGATGTCAAAGGGTTTGCTATTCACTAAAGAATATGGCCATTGATGTCAAGGAATTTCTACTAATAAGAGTTCATAGCTACTGACTGAGTCTGTAGCTTGTCATGAAAGTTTTTGGTGAAGTAGACAATTGGCCAAGAGACTTGTTATCTATATTTTACATCATATGGAGACACAAAAATAGACTGCATAATTAATTCAGACTAAAGACCATTGAATAAGTTGTTCTATGTGAAGGAAGGTGATCTAAGGATTATGGAGAATAAGATCGTGTCTAGAGCTATTGGGTGAGCAACTACGGATTGTATCAGAGCTGCTACAAACTGCATCAGGACTACTATAGACTTCAACACAACCGCTACGGACTTGTTTGGAAAGTATTTCTAAATGTATTTTAATGATTGTTTGATCTATACCAGCTTCATTTCACTCAAGCTGACCTATGTGAGAGAGATTTTATATAAGCTAATGTGAGTTATGTTTTCAAAAGTGATTAAATCATTATATAGCCGACTATAGAGTTTTATTTGGTCAACTTTCAAGAGGTTTTTTATCACTGTCTTGTATATAAGCAAGATCAAATTGTCTTTATGAAGTGTGAAGAATGAGAATGAATCGCTAAGGAGCAAAGCAGAGGTCTACTGAGAAACGGATGGCCAGAGAGACGTGAGTATGAAATCATCGAATGATTCATAGGAAGATTAACCCTAGAGTATATAAAATCATCTAAAAGAGCTAAGGAGAGGAGGCAGAGAGGACAAAGTCTTTGAAAATAAAGAGCAAAGAGAAAGAGAGCCTAATGTGTCTATGTGATTGATAAACAAAAAAACAACATAATGAATCTGAGATCGATAAGTAGAGAAAGCAGAATTGTACCATCATTTGTTGATAGAAGCAACTGAAAAAAGTGGATGATCTGAATCAGCTGAGTTGGTGATTAGCAAAGGGGGTTGAAGCCTCCTGTAGATTGGTGTCTAAAAATCAAAGAGTTGGTGCTTGTTGAATCTTTTTGTCAAGTTGATGCCTCACGCTGAGTTGGTGCTCAGCAATTTTTTTTGACTCATTGCATATTCGTTTTAGGACATGTAGTCCATGCAGTGATCAATGTGGGTTTTCTTCCCTTTAAGGGTTTCCCACCTATATCATGTTTTATGTCTTTATGTTCTTTGTTGTGCTTTGATTACTCTATAGATTTTGCATTGATGCTTGACTAACAAACTAAAGAATTTGAATAAAGTTTCAAGAGCTCATCGATTCACCGCTCGCCCCCCCCTCTTAGTGGTTTTGCTTCCAACAAATCTTCCCACCATACATGCAAAAAGAAAATAGTCAACTAGGCTTGAATAAATGAAAGAAATCTACTAGAAAGTATAAACAAATGACTCAATTGGTTTTTACGGTTTCCCTGGCTTAAAGGTGTTTCTTCTTTTAATGCAAAGAGCCGAAGAAAAGAGTCTTCCCATTACATTCTTGTAAATCTGTGGTAGCAAGCAGTAGCCATTGCTTCAGCCCAAAATTTCTCCTCCAAATGCACACCACTTATCATACTCTGGGCCTTGTCCATTGGCGTCGTGCTTTTCTACTCTGCAACTCCATTATTTTGCGGTATATATGGAGTTGTCTATGCCTACAAAATTATTCAAACTCTTTGTAGCAATACTCACCTTGTTGTCCGTGCACAACACTTTGATCCTTTTCTCCATCTAGTTCTTCATAAGGGCTTTAAATTCTTTGAATCTCTTCAGATCTTTAGATTTATTTAGGAGAAAGTATACCCAGGTCTTACAAGAGTAGTCATCCATGAAAAACATAGAAGACATACATGATCAGTGATGGGACCTCTACCAATTCAAAAATATTTGTAGGGAATTTCACTCGACTCTACTTGTTGTAGATGCAATGTTTGCAAAAGTTGAAGTCCAAGGGAAAATTATCCATCCCTTTTGCCATATCCTTAGTTTGCAGCATGCACAAATCTTTCTCACCAATATGGCCCAGCGTCTGATGCCAGACCATTGTCTTCTCCACCGAAAGCAATGTGCAAGTTACTGTTTTAGTCTTGGCCTTAGCAACATCAGAGCTATTACATGTGCTACTTATCACAATCATATCAATGTTGAATAGAGTACTTGTACACACACCTCTTGCCAACACCATGGCTTTGTGCACCATTTTCACCCGTTTTTGTTGAATGAGACTTGGACACCAACATCATTCATCTTGCTCACAAAGATTAAATTCCTCACAAGGCCAAGAATGTGAAAAACACCTGCAAGAGTCTTGATCATCCCATCTCTGAATCTCATCTTCATTCTTCCTCTACTCAAAACCTTGTGGGTTGAGTTGTCTCCAAGAAAGACATCATCACCATCATATTCTTCATATTTGCAAAACCACTACATCACAGGAGTCATATGATAGGAGGCTTTAGAGTCGATTAACCATGCATCATTGCATGCATGTGAGCTTGACACTACAAGATATGTCTCTGTCTCCATCAGTGGAGACCTTCTCACTTGAGGATTGTGCAACCTCTGGTGGTTTGTCCTTTTCCACCTTTTTTGCTCTGCATTCCTTCTTGAAGTCCCTTGTCTTGTTGTAGTTCCAACACTTCTTTAAGGATCTATCCAGAGTCTTAGATCTTCCTCTAGACTACGAATGCTTATCCCCAGTCTTTTGCTTGTCTCTTTCTTGCGAGTGCCCTTGCACAATTAAGACGTTGCTCGTTTGATAGATTTTCGCAGACTTATGCCGTATCTCCTTTGACTGTCACATCTCGATTTCACCCTATATTTTTTTTCCTTTAAATCCGTGGAATTTGAAATTGGTTATAATGATTGTTATGTTGTGAAATGCTTTATATTATACTCTATAAATTGTTATCAACGTCCTCGGATCAAAAATATACTATTCCCACTCGCATGTGGATAGTTATTTAAAATAGTCATAAGATATATTTTTAAATCTTTATCCCATAAATCAAGAATCCTTCCACTCTTATATTGTCAAAAAGACAAAGATTCTTTTAAAGAATTGATGTGGTAGTTAATCATGGGTTATTTAAGATAAACATGGTTGCATGTTTTCTTTTAAATTCAAGTCTTTATTCCACCAAAGAATGTGGCGTTGACTTTTTGGAGTTTTGTTTTTCCCACTTGCAAAGAATCATACGATTGGTGGAAAGATAATTGATTTTTGATTAATTTTAGTGGAGAGATTACATTTTTTTTATTTGATGAAGATTTACATACATATTAATCTTTATGAAAATAAATTATAAATTGTGATTATTGTATCTTTCACTAGGAAATTAAAATAGTAGTAATGTTATATTTAATTTGTCGAAATAAAGATTTATTATAAATTTAAATTGTTAAATTATCATTAGACAATTATTAATCAACATATTAATTATGCTAATTGATTTTGGGTATAAATCCTAATTAAACACTAAAATGAATTCATACTTTAAAAATACCTATCTGGAATTGATTATTAGTAATGCTTGAAATATTACGATGACTTTACTTGGAAAAGGGAAGTTGAGTTGTCTTATTGTTAACTTGGGAAAATCAAGAGTGATAAAAGGGGATTTTAACAGATAATTACTGGTGGGACTTCCAGTTAATTATGGGGAATAAAACCTATAGCTTTAGTTTCAAGTGGCATGCAAAAGAAAAATGGGGAGTAAAAAAAAGTATTAAGGAAAGGGAAAGAAAAAATTCTAGACAAAAAATTTACGGGAAAAGGGAAACCAGAAGCAAAAAGAGAAGTTCACCAACGAGGGAAAAAGCGTACCAAGTAGGTACTGTAATTAATTTAATGGGGTATTGTTGTATTGAAAGAATTTTGGATTATGGAGTATTTTAAATTTGTGAGTAAACCTTGTAGAAGCTTCTAGGAAGTATATTTTGGTAAACTCCTTAGAAATTGGAATTCTATCCATATTAACCCAAAATATTTTATTGGAGGAAGTAGTGACTCGAAAGCAATAAATAAATTTAGGAAAATATCTATAAAAACTGAAAGAAAATTAAACGGGAATTAGAAACTCTCATAAATTTGGAGAGATGATTGTAACAGATCCAGGGAATACACACTAAGGCTAAATGGATCAATGTATAAATGAAAAAATATATCTTTTGATTTCTGTTTATATGTCTTATAGAAAAATAATCAGTCTCAGTAAAATGCCCATAATTTTTTCATTTCTTAACAAAATCGAGAAATTCAAAATGTTCCGAAAAGCTTGGAATGTGTAGAACAAAATCCTGAAGGCATTTTAGAAAATTCATTCTGATGAGTGAGTAATTTTATGCATAAATGTGACGGTTTTTGTAGAAGATTTATGTTGCAAATATGGATTAAAATTGATTTGGGTAAGTTTTATGAATGGAGATTTAATATAGTTTGCATATCTTAAGATTTCTTTTGTAGAGGATCCATCAACTATGGTGGAAAAAAAAATCAATTTGGTTTTTGTTGAAGATTAAAATTTATGTATAGGCGTTTATCTCCATGCCTAGGCGTTACATATATATAAGCCTATTAGAGTGTGAAAGCCCTTTCGTGTTCTGGGACGCTAAGTTGGCCGGGCACATATGTTTATATTATGAGAATTTGACAGGAAGGGAAGGGAAAACTACATTCGGCTGATTTAAATTTTATATATATAAATTTATAATTAAAATGGTTTATATTTTATATGTATAAATTTGTAATTTAAATAAATAGATATTATTTAGGTTGAAAATTAAGATAATATAATTTATATAATATTATATTATATATTATATTGCTACTATATAATCGGAAAATTATATAGTGGGTAGTGAACCTTGAAATGTGAACAACCTACGTAAATATAATAGGGTTTTCCTATTTAAAATATATCATAATATGAAATTTGTTGAGACGAATATAAATTAAATGCCCTGTAAACATACGGTTTGATTATAAACATTATTTTATACTTTGTGAATAAATTACGTAGGTGCAGAGGTTTTTATTACATTTCTTAATATTTGGGTTTCTTATGTGAAACAAAAATATTATAAACCTTATGAGGAAATTATCAGAATATGTTTGAAAACGATGATTTGTGTCAATACCTATTTTGTGTTATCTAAAAATTACGGAAAATAGATAATTAGTGCCTTTAATTGATTTAGTTGGCTTTAAGGGAAACCAAACTTAAACCATTCTGGAAAATGTCTGATAGATATTTGTTTCTTAAATGTACTGTACAAATAATTGAATTATGCTTGAATTATCTATTGTAGATAAGTTAATATAGATTTTTGTTATCATATTTGGTTGGCATGGGATTGTCAATGTATGCTTATTACATCAGATATTGCATGTATATGATTTTGATCCGTAGATTAGTTTGCCAGGATGGTGAGCTTATGCTTGGGATTAAATATCTATTATGTTTGTAATGGAGCCTGCATTGATGATACAACCAAGCAATGAGACGATTTCTCAAGCTTGGATGGGTATGGATAACCCGATCAAATTATGTGTTATGAATTTGACTAATCTGGATGACCAATGTTATTTAAAAACTTGGGCCAAAGTAATGTTAGATTAACATTGTCAATTCATATGTATGATTTGCATATTGTGTGATATCATAGTTGAAACGTATTTTTCTTTATGATACACATTATGTAGTAGCATCTTACAACACATGGGTGTACTCACATATCGAGTAGTATTTATTGATATTTGATATTGCATGCATTATGTTAAAGTCCTTTGATACATATACCCAGAGGGTATGGTTATGTAAGGACTCTCGAATCAAGAACCAAAGCATACTTACTCTATGGATAAGTAACCCATCTTTATGTAGATATTTTACCTGAGAAGATATTATTATGATTTGGATATACTTAGCGGTATACAAACTATTTGATACCCTTTTTGTAGGTAGCTAAATTCATAGTATGGCAGTATAAGAGGACACGAGAATGATGTTGGACATCAATAGTCCTAGTTTATACATATTTGATGTAAGTGATAGGGTTGTAAAGATCATCGAGTCTTCTCTTTATAATTAAAGAATGTATTTATACATTTTTCTTACATGCATTTGAATAAGGAAACTATTGAGTAAACATTTATACATTTAGTAGTTTGGTAGAACTACATCTAGCCCTAATTTTGTGCATGTAGGAGACATAACAAATATATATGGCAGCTCAAAGAATGAGTGCGGGCATAGGAAACTAACCTTGACAGGTATTCCTTAGTATGACATCTGCTATAAACCCTAATGAAAGCAAATAGCCTTTTTGTAGCATAGTAATGTTATGCAAACTTGTCGACAGGATTAAGTTTGTCACATCTTGTAAGGATAAAAACTTGTATGTAGTATATTTTGTGAGAAAGTTAAATGTGCAAGTGACTAGACATTTCTAGAATAACGTAGCGCATCGTGAGGTGTGCTTAGAGATTATGTTCTCTTCAGATTGTTATTGAAGGTATACTTAGATAGTATAACCCTGACAAGCTTTATTATTATGGTTGGGTGTAAAATTGTTGTTGGTGTTGAGTCGGATACTCAAACACAAAGACCTATGATATTATGAGATTTCATAGAGTTTTACAATAGGAAATGTACATGGATGGTATATATTGTATACGTTATATCTTGACCCAAACCTAAATAAATATGAGTTATGGTTATTAATGTTTAGGTAAAGTGATCATGAACTATGATAGTATGGGATATCATAGGATATTTCAGCTTAGATGTATATACTCGAGTAGTACATATTGTAGTTGTATGTTTGGACTCTCCCCTAAATTGATTGTCCTAACGATTTTGTTGGTTATTACTTGATCAATATGTTTATATCAATTAGTAGGACAAAATGTATGCGTGCATACAATCTTGAGAGTATAAATGAATGATAGGTTTGACTGTTATATACTGTATAACTTGCTTTGTTTTGTATATTTAGCTTATTTTTGTGCCTAGCATGTGATTCTCTATGGAACTAGAAATGTAGATTCCTTCATCATTGTTATTATCTAGGTTATGTGAGAGTGCTTAGGTAAGCACACAACCCTGGATAGTAAGGTGTTATATTTGAGTGTATCACTTAGTTGTGGGATTGTAGACCTGAGCTTTAGAAGCTCATTTGTATCATGAGTAGTTTGTTTCTTATTTTGGCTTAGAGTGCCATCCCCTTCGGTGATGTCGTCTCGTGAAGACCATCACATTTGAAAGGAGAACTACATCGGACCCTGATTCTAAGGAGTGGATATGTAGGCTGTCCAAGATTGTGTGGGGCATGGGGTCTAGATCCTTAGGCTAGGTTAGGGTAGATTTGATTGCATAGCAATCCGTGTGAATGGTTGAATTAGTACCAATGGAAATTCGGATTGTGCTAATGTCCCTAGTGAGATAGCAATTTTTTTGTATCATACTTTTTATTCTATTGCTGGCAGTGTTGGAATATTGAATATGTTACTACTTGAAGCTGCTGATTATATGAATGACTAAAGGATTCTAGCAACTATGGTTGATTGAATGTTCAATATTTAGTTTTTTTTTTTTTTAAAAAAAGCTTACAACATTTTCTTAGAACTAGGAGGGTTTTCACATGATATAAACCACATATTCCACCAAATATTTCACTTTTGGTTGCAATGTGGTACTCATGATTGCCATCACTAGATTATCCCACAAGTTTGGCAAATAGCAGATCAATGTTATACACTTTTCCTCATCGTTCAAGTTGACATTGACGAATGACAACTGACTGACAACAGTGCTGAAAGCATTCAGGTGTTGTACAACCCTCATCACTCATTTGCAACAAGTGCAACTTTTGTAGGAAAAGTTTGTTGACCAACGATTTTCCCTGGTAACATTCCCAATGTCTCCCACAAAAGCTTTGCAGTCTTTTCATTCGAGACATTTAGTAGCACTGATTTTGACAAACATAATTTGATGGCGCTTCTTGCTTTCCTATCAAAATTTTCCAATTCTTTATGTTTCATTTGGGTGGGTGTTGTGTCTACTATATCAATGCCGGAAAATATACAAAATATATACTCTCACCTTCACATGGGAATGCTTATCACATGGAGTTTAAGATTCTAGGGGAGAATCGCTTCACTTTCTATTTTTAGACTTTCATTTATTGCTAAAATACCTATAAAGGAATTGCAATCTGAATGAAAAAAATCAGTGTGGGAGCTTCTCATCTCTTTCTCGAGATTGCTACCTTGTAAATTACTCACTTGCAATAAATCTTTCATTTACATTGCAACATCATATTTTTTTGTCGGGTTCATTTCCTTTTGGTTGGTTTACTACTTTCATAACACACAAGTTTTTGCAATTTAGTGTGTTGTCTACCAGACTTCCAATCAAATGCAGATCAGCTTTGGATATGCACTATTTTTTTTAATGTTCCTATATGTGCATTTGTATCTCGCTTATGTTTAAAAGATGTATACTAATCCATTTATTTGTGTTATAGAATAGAATAGAAAACTTGAAGAATGACTTGTAACACACATAATTTAGATAGAATAGAATACAATACAATACAAGAATTCAGATAGAATATAAGAATACTTGAAGAGTGACTTAAGACACATTTTTATATTAGTTGGTATTATTGGAAACACTATTATGTTATAATGGAATGCAATGTGAATAGTACATGCCAAAAAGTGTTGTATAGGTGCTTTGGGTCTATTGTAAATATTTAATTAAAATTTTAATAAAATCATCAAAGTCAAATATGTCGTCTTATTCTTTGGCTGCTAGTACTTTTATGTGTTGTAATGCATATCTTGTGATTTTATTGCTGCTTATGAATGTACTTTCCTTGATACGGGAACCCTAGAACTTGTATGTTAACAATCTTCATAATATTTGTTAAGGTTTTTTCATGGAAGCATTTACAGGTACTATGCAGGGTTTGACTATAATTTAGTAAATATTGAACTTTGTGACAACTTTCACATGGATCTAGTGATATGGTTTTATGGTAGTCTGATAGGATAATTGAATAATTATTGTGGAAACAACAGAACCATCATTGGTGGGATTAACTATTGGATCAAATCAAAGTTTAGATATATCCCAAGTTTTATGCTACGTTTTCATATCATAAATATGAATTCCTTGGTAAACAAATGATTGACATGGCAAATTTCTCCTGGACATGTAGAGGTATAGAGTTATTGATTAGTGGGAATGTCTTTTCTGGATCAGGGGAGGCAGGTTGGACTCCAGATCAATGGGGTTACTCACGCTTTCGATTATTGAATTCCTCGTTAGAGGGTCTGCAAAATCGCCAGGCCCTTCTGAATTTTATGCGGGGTCTATGGAAGGTGAAATTCCCAATTCAGCAATAGCATGCTTTCATAATTATGATTTGTTATAGAATGGAATTGTTTGAATATTTATGAATTTTGCATTTTAGAAGCTGTAAAATCCATTATTATTTGGAATCTCTCTTATTTCTAGCAAGATCCATACTTTCATATAATCAAAAGATCCATACTTTCATATAATCAAATATTTATCAACCTTGTGCCATAATAAAGAAAATCCTAAACTAAAAAAAAAAATCTTGGGCAACCATGTGACTACGACATTACAAACCAGCAATGACTTTCTGTCATGACCAAAATTCTGTCCCAAGAAAAACCAAGAAAATACGGTAATTTTATTCTGTTTACTTAATTTAATAGTACTTAATTATTTGATTGTTGTCCCCAATGAACCAATGTCACTAAATGAAGTGTGACACAAATTAATTAAGTGATTACCTAATTTGTTTGTTTATTTAAGCCACAACAAGACTTCTACGTGTTTAGTGCACAAGGAAAGATATCCTAAGGTTAGTCACTAGAGTCCGTGTTAAGGAAAGGGCCTTAAAAGGTTAGTAGTTAGTGTTTGCACTCATTTTCCAAGTTGTCTACGTATCTGCTATGACCACCTTCATATGTAGAATCAAGTCAGGCTGTAGTTATCCCATTACCAAAATGAGTGTTAGTTCAATTAAGAAGGCAACCGGCCTTCGCTGCGTAGCCTTACCACTATTGTTCTCAGTTCTCGCAGTTACCCTTGCAAGTAACACTGCGGCCACTAACTGGCCCACATGCAGTTAGAATAAAATAGTACAAGCTGGTTGAAATTGTTATTACAATTATTTAAAAGAATATTAACCCGTATTTAAATAATAGCTTTGATATCACTTTTATAAATTTATGTGCATTAAAAAGGATAGAGCATTAAAAAGGATAGATTTTGCAGAATAACAATAGCTTTGATATCACTTCTATATGTTTATGTGCATCAGAAATATTCGTTTTGAAGAATCAAATCACAGGCATTTATGTTCTCGTAAGTGTAGAAAACATTTCATGCATATCAATGTATTTATGGCATTGAAGCAATGCTTTCTATTTCTTAGACTTATATATTGCCAGAAAGAAAGAAAGAAATTATATTTATGCCCAAGAATGACCAGACAATGATGATGCGTGCCCATCCTAAATAACATGACCAATGACTTCTAATTGGTCATAAAAAAAAATTATAATCACCTTTATGAATTTTGTTGGTAATTACAGAAATCTGATAAAATAATAGTGATTTGTTTTTCTTGCTAGTGTGAAACTTGTGTTCCATATGAAACTACTTTTCTGCTTTCCAACAGGCTATGAGTGAGCATGCTGATGCTTGGCCATTCAAGGAACCAGTAGATCCTCGTGATGTGCCTGACTACTATGATATCATTAAAGATCCTATGGGTAAAGCTGGCCGTTTGGTTGTTTTTGTTCATTTGTGTATATTGCATTTTTCTTTTATTGCAAAAGTTGGTAGCATTTATAGAAAAATATATGCAGAATCCTTATTTATCTATAAATGGAAATATTCCTGCTTTGTAAATCTACATAAATTTTTAAACTAATTTCTAGTGTATGAAACATTTCAGATATAAATACCTCAGCAGTGTATTTTCAGGGTAGGTTCTTTAAAATATGCTCTATATAAGAGATTGTAAGCAGTTTTCTTGTTAAGTAACTATTTTCATGAGTTGGATTCTTTTCAGATTTGAAAACAATGTGGAAGCGCCTTGAGAGTGATCAATACTATGTAACCTTGGACATGTTTGTTGCGGATGTGAAGAGAATGTTTGCAAATGCACGGACTTACAATTCCCCTGAAACTATATATTATAAATCTGCAAACAGGTAAGTTGATTCTAAAGGATGTTATACAGAATGAATTTTTACATAGACAATTGTGAAGTCGTCATGGTTGAGGTGACGATTCTGCAGGTTGGATTCCTTTTTTGTAAGTAAGCTTCAAGCTGGAATTCAGGCTAGTAACAAGTCTCAGCAGTAAAGGTGGGTTCATGCTAATGTTATGCTCTTCAGTGTGATGTGCTGCTGCCTGGAAATATATTAATTTTAGATTTATAAATAATTGTCTTCATTGCTAATTGACTGTGGTTTAAAGATTTGTCAAATATATCACGGATGAGTTTTCCTCTATCAGCACACAAGCTATTGCAGTTGTCCCAGTATCATGCCCTCGGTGCCTGTCACAACTGTTCCTTCTGTTCAAATTATGTATGCAAAGCTTCTTCTGGGGTATGCAGAGTTGACATTGTTCGGTTTATACTGTTTGCAGGGTAGGGTTAATTCTTCCTGCAATTAGATGTTTACCTCTGGGTCAATGGGAACATCTGCCTGCCTCCAGCAACTGGTACACGTGCCCTGCTGGAGAATTTCTTTGCAGATGAGCTCCAGCTCGGGTGTTTCAACAAGTGTGGGATAGCATTTGAGTGCAGAGCCTCACCAGCTCAAAATAATATCTGTGCAATTTGTTCTATCTATACTCGTGATTGTTAGCCTGAAATTTGAAATCTCTATAGTTTTTATATTATTGTTAAATTGGTTGGCAAATTGATAAATTGTCCTGGAGAGCTACATATTATTGTGATAGATGTATTCTTGAGTATTCAATTGGTCTGTATGATGTCTGGTTATTGACCTTGTATTCTCTTGTGGGTCTTCTTATCACCACAGCTTTTGGGGACACTCAATGTACTCAAAGGGTTTGTCTAAGCTGGAAACATTGATAGGAAAGGTTTCATTATGGAGCAGGTACATTTCCCTGTGCTGCAAATCAGGAAAGACATAACCTTCTTTTCTAAATCTTGTTTCTAAATGTTGTGGTTGAAACAAGCAATATATATATATATATATATATGTACCATATTAAGTTGTTATTGGTAGTAGGAAAATAGTCATTGTATTTTTATAAAATAGCTGATCCAAATGAGATTTCTCTTTTAAAAATATGTAATAGGTCTCCCTTCAAATCAACCCTCCTCACTTGATACTAAACATACAAGAGAATCTCTCATATTCAAGTATAGTAATGTCGTGTGAATGCCTACAGGTAAATACCCCTAATGTTGTGTTAAGGTAACATTTTTTAAAGATATTTCTTTCAGAATGTGGCACTAATATTTGGAAAATAAATCTCTGTTGGATATTTGGAGCAATCTTATAAAAATACAATGACTATTTCCCTACTACCAATGACAACTTCATACGTAATATAATTCGTATATAGTATATAGTAATGACAACTTAATACACCATATACTTCATATATAGTATATAGTAATGACAACTAAATATGTCATATACTTCGTATATAGTAATGACAACTTTATAAGCCTACTATATACTATATACAAAGTATATGACATATTTAGTTGTCATTAGGCTATATACTATATACGAATTAGATGACGTATGAAGTTGTCATTGGTAGTAGGGAAATAGTCATTGTATTTTTATAAAATCGCTGATCCAAATATCCAACAGATATTTATTTTCCAAATATTAGTGCCACATTTTGGAAGAAATATCTTTAAAAAATGTTACTTTAACACAACATTAGGGGTATTTACCTGTAGGCATTCACACGACATTACTATGATTGGAATGAGAGATTCTCCTGTATGTTTAGTATCAGGTGAGGAGGGTTGATTTGAAGGGAGACCCTCATTTATGGAAAAAAAAATAGAAATCAAGACAAATTTAATCTCTACATACATAGATTTAAGGGGGACTTTTTTAAAAACTAGAGAATACAGTGTTAATATTCTGGTGAATATTTTAGGTAAGATGCATTTCAAAAATTTGGCTAATCTTCAAAATAGTGCAATACAATTTGTAAGTCAAACAAGAATCCTTGATTCACAAGCAATCTTGCATAACAAAAAAAAAGTATGTTTTGCTTTTAGTTGCATAACCAAAAATAAAATAAAATAGATTCCTCATGTTACACATGATGTGCAATCATCTTCAGCAGGAACGGTTTTGACAATTTGTTTTGATTAATAGCTCTGACAGTTAGTTAACTTGCAAGAAGACAAACTTAGAAATAAGAACAGAAGGAACACCAAAGGAAAAAGAAATGATAGTTCTAGTTGAGGAAGGATAGAGCTGAAGAAAGGATTTGAAGATCAATCATGTGGTGGTTTGAAATTCTAAGGCTTAATGTCAAGACCAATAGGCATCCATTGTAATGTTGTAATATTTTGAGTTACAATTTAATTCCAGAGTTGTGTGTACTTTCATTAATGACTGTTGTTGAATTGAATTCTTAAACAAGTGCTTACATTTATAAGTTGTGCACTCTTTGAAGGGAGTGAATTAATTATCCACACCCTTGCACCGTTTATGGCATCAAAGAAGTGTATTTGCAGAAAGTGTTAGGTTTAAATTCAACAAGATTGAATATTGGTTTCATCCAAGAGTAGTAAGAGGACTTTAGTAGTGGAGAAATGGCCCAAGTAATCCTTATATGAGGACAAAGAAGAGGAAATGGGGAGAACAATATGAGAGAAGATAATATCATGGAAAGAAAAAGGACGAGAAGGCCTTTTGCGGAATTAGGAGGAGAAATTGACGAGGAAGAGCCATTGGTCAGAATAGAAGAACAAACAGGACCAAAGATTGGTTCCTTGAAGCACTTACCAAGATGGAAGGAATGCCTAGAATGGATACTCCTTCATATTTAGGGAATTTAAACTGAAAAGAGTTAGATAGATTGGATAACAAGAATGAAAAATTATTTTCAATTTTGAGTAGATTGAAAACCCTACAAGAGTCATGGTATGGCATTGAGTGGTAAATTTTTACCTTTGATTATTCATTAAGTTCGTTGAAAAAATTACAAATTAAAAGGAAAAAAAAGATGTTTGAAAGATTAAATTGAAGGGCTCTATAGGCTAGCTATCAAAGTAGGTTAGAAATAGGATAGTAATGAGAGTGAAGCTAGATATGTGAATGGCTTTAGAATTTTCATTTAAGATGAGCATTATTATAGTGCATTCAATAGAACTGGTATATCTAATTGGATTGAGAGTCGAAGAGAAATTGTCCCAAAGACAAGAAGGAATTAGAGGAAGTGGAATGAGGGAAATAACACAACAATCATATGGAAGAGGTCGCATGCATCTAAAAGAGGACAAGCATATGGTAGAGAAGGAGAGTCTAATGCATGTAGTTTTCAGCATAGCCATTCAATACAATCTTTCAAACATCTTTTTTATCCGTTAAATTATTTTCACTTTTGAGTAGATTGAAAACTCTAAAAGAGTGAGGTTTGAAGTACATATGGCAGGGCATGCCACATAATGAGGGAAAGAGGTGTAGATGGATTGAGTGAGAACACAAGAAAAGAATCATAGTATGGCTTTGAGTGGTAAATTTTTACCTTTGATTATTCATCAAGTTTGTTGAAAAAATTATAAATTTAAAGGAAAAAAAAGATGTTTGTGTTGAGTTGTGGAGCTAAAAGCTTCACTGTTGAGCTCTTGTGGAGGTTGCTGGGCTTTTACCAATAATCGGCATCGGCAATGTCGCCGACATCGGTCAGGTGTGGACCAGAAGTTGTCAGGGATCAGCCGACGTCGGTCCCCTGTGTGTGTGCATGCGTTTTCAAAATTAGACTTGTCTAATTTTAGGAGGTCCGAGTGTTTGCATGTGAAGACTAATTTAAGTCTTGATTCTGTGTTTCTAATTATTGTAATTGGGAAGTCTAATTATTGTATGCATTGGATCCTATTTAAGAGACCCATGGGGTATGTTGTAATCATTCAAGAAAGTTGTAAGTAAGATCAATTAGATCTGCAAGGTGTGTAAGATCAAGAAGATCTGCTGTAGTAATTGGTTGAGAGAGAGAGAACTCTTGAGAGAAATATTGTACACCTAAGAGGTGTGGAAGAGTGTGATTTCTTCATTGTATTCTGGAAGAGTTTTAATAGAGATTGGTTATTTCTCATATCTCTTCTTATTTGTTATTTTTGATTTCTAGTTACTTATTGCTTCTGGGTCAATTTCGTGTTTAGTTGCTTATACAAAATGTAATCAATTGTACTCAGTAGTTTCTAACAAGTGGTATCAGAGCTTGGATTCACTAACAGGTTGTATCAGATCGGGTTAGTGGTTGTTGATTACAAGTCACCCACAGGGGTTTCTGTTTGAGTGGGAGCAAAGCAATGGCAGAAGAAAGTAAGCTAAAAATGAAAAAATTCAATGGCAAGAATTATCAATTATAGAAGATGAAGATAGAGGATTATCTGTATCAGAAAGATTTATTTTTACCGTTGGGTGGGGTTGCATGCAAGCCCACAGATATGCAAGATGAAGAATGGAATGTTCTTGATAGAAAAGCTCTTGATCTATAAGGTGGAGCCTGGCATCTTCTGTGATTTCTAATTTATCAAAGGTAAAGACAACGGTAGAGTTAATGGATACTCTGGTGAATTTATATGAAAAACCTTCAACGTCGATGCAGGAAGGTGGATCTGTATATAGTCATCTTAATGATTTTCATGAAATTGTAAATCAATTAAATTCAGTCAAAATAGTTTTTAATGATGAAGTTAAGGCTTTCTTGATCTTATGTTTTTTACTTGAAAGCTGACACAGCTTGGTAATGGCGGTAAGTAATACTGTATCTACTTCAAATATCTTGAAAGTTGAAGATGTTAGTGTAATCTTGAATGAAAAAATTCGCAGAAAAAGCACAGGGGAAACATCAGATAATGTTTTAAGTATTGAAAGTAGGGAAAGGCAAAGAGAGAAGAATAAGCATGAAAAATCAAGGTCAAAGATGGGAAAGAGATCCAAATCCAGAACTAGCAGAATAACCTGCTGGAATTGTGGAAAGAAAGGACATGCAAAGAAAGATTGTTGGTTGAAGGGTAACAAAGAAAATCAGCAAGATAATAAAGAAACAAATGTTGCAGGTATTGTTGCACATGATGCTCTTATATTTTCTTTGGATAGTCAAGTAGAATCATGGGTTTTAGATTATGGTGCTTCTTCCATGCAACCCCAAATAGAGAATTTTTCAATGATTATGTCCATGGAGACTTTGGAAAAGTTTATTTAAGGGATGGTGAGCCTTGTCAAATTGTTGGCAAAGGAAAAGTGCAGCTGAAATTGCAGAATGGCAACACATGGGTGTTGAAAGATGTCATGCATGTACCCATCTTGAAGAGAAATCAAAAAGTTGGGTGATGAGGGTTGCACAGTAATTCTCACAGCTGAATCTTGAAAAGTTTTCAAGGATGCACCTGTATTAGCAAGAGATAAAAGAGTAGGTACTCTTTATCTATGTAATTGTATTATTGATTATTCTCTTTCTGTTTTATCTACTTCAGATGTAGATGCAAGATGTGGCACTATAGGCTTGGTCACATGAGTGAGAAGGGAATGAATGTTCTTAAGTCAAAAGGTAATCTTTCATATTTGAAAAGCATAGATCTAGATTTCTGTGAGCATTGTGTTTTTGAAAAACAGAAGAAAGTGAGGTTTTTAAAGATTGGGTCAACAAAAAAGAAGTACAAGTTGGAGCTTGTTCACACAGACGTGTGGGGACCAGCTCAGGTAGCTTTTATTGGAGGATCACAGTATTATGTTACTTTCATTGATGATGCTACAAAAAAGGCATGGGTTTATTGCATAAAGAAAAAATCTGATGTTTTTGACACATTTAAGAAATGAAAAGCTTTGGTTGAAAATGAAACAGGTTTGAGATTGAAGTGCCTTAGATCTGACAATGGTGGTGAGTACTGCAGCAATAAATTCAACTGTTACTGTTCTATGAATGGAATACGCAGGGAAAGGACGATTTCAAAGACATATCAGCAAAATGGAGTTGCTGAAAGGATGAATAGAACAATAATGGAGTGTGCACGGAGTATGAGGTTGCATGTTGATTTGCCCTTAAAATTTTGGGCAGAAACTATGGATACTGCAGTGTACCTGATTAACAGAGAACCTTTTACTACTCTGAATGGTGGAATACCAAAAGAGGCTTGGACAGGTAAAAAGGTAGATATTTCATTTCTCAGAGTTTTTGGTTCTGAAGCTTTTGTGCACATTGATAAAGAAAATAGAAAGACGCTGGATGCTAAATCCATGCGGTGCACTTTCATTGGTTATGGCTTTGGAGATTTCGGATTTCAGTTGTGGAATTTAGAAACTAACAAAATTATTAGAAGTCGTGATGTTGTTTTCAATGAAAATGTGATGTACAGTGATCAGCTCAAGAGGCTGAATAATGTTGAGCAGGGCAATCTTGATTTGGACGAGGTAATGATCCAAAATGAGCTCGCGAGTAAAAATCATCAGTCACAGGAAAACACAAAGACCGACATTAGTTAGGGAACCGACGTCGGCGGTCTAACAGAGACCGACGTCGGTCAAGGAATCGACATCGACAGTCAAGCAGCGATCGACGTCGTCAAGTAGAACTGACGTCAGTCGGGTACAAACAGAGAGATGACCGAGATCGGTCACTGACAAAACGAAATTTGGGTGGACAACACGCTGTGAATGAGTCTCAAACGCCCATAAGGAGGACTGTAAGGGTAAGTAAACCTCTAATTCGTTATTTCCTTTTTTTATACTACGGGTTGCTAACTGATGGCGGAGAACCAGAAAGTTTTGATGAGGCAATACAGGTAGAATCCAGAAAACAGTGGGAGCATGGCATAAATGAGGAAATTGATTCTTTAGTGGAGAACCAAACGTGGGATTTGGTTGAGTTGTCAGCCGGAAAGAAAGCACTGAAAAACGAATGGGTATACAGGTTAAAGAAAAGAGAGAATGGACAGATGAGACATAAGGCCAAGTTGGTAGTAAAGGGATTTGCACAGAAACCAGGTATTGACTTTGGTGAAATTTTTTCTCTTGTAGTAAAAATGACTTCTATTCGGACTGTATTGTCTTTAGTTGTTATTGAGGATTTGCATCTTGAGCAGCTTGATGTTAAGATAGCGTTTCTTCATGGAGATTTGGATGAAGAGATATATATGGAACAGTCGGAAGGTTTTGAGGTCACAGAGAAGGAAAAACTTGTGTGCAGATTGAAGAAAAGCTTATATGCTCTTAAGCAGGCTCCAAGACAATGGTATTTAAGGTTTGACAAGTTTATGACAGAGCATGGTTTTAGTAAATGTCAATCTGACCATTGTGTTTATTTTATCAGATTGGATAATGGTCATTATATTATCATGTTGTTGTATGTGGATATGCTTGTTGTAGGTTCACACGCAGAAAATAACTGAGCTAAAAGTAAAATTAGCTCACACATTTGCCATGAAAGATTTAGGAGCAGCAAATAAAATCTTTGGCATGAGTATTAAGAGAGAAAAATGACAGGTTGATTTTGTCTCAAGAGGATTATGTGAATAAGGTGTTGGAGAGGTTCTATATGCAAGATGCAAAATCGGTTAGCACACTTATGGCTGGACAGTTCAAGTTGAGCAAAGAACAGTGTCTTAAATCACATGATGAGGTTGAGTACATGAGTAGAGTTTCATATGCTTCAGCAGTTGGGAGCTTGATGTATGCTATGGTATGTACCAAACTTGATATTGCCAAAGCAGTGAGAGTTGTCAGCGAGTTTATGGTCAATCCAGGAAAGGAACACTAGAAACCAGTTCAGTGGATTCTCAGATATCTGAGAGGGACCAGCAGCAGGTATTTATGCTATGCAGGGTCAAACACTTCTCTACATGGGTATGTAGATTCAGATATGGCAGGGGACTTAGATGGCAAGAGAAGCACTACAAGATATGTGTTCACTGTTGGTGGAACGACGGTTAGCTGGATTTCAAAGTTGCAGAAGGTTGTTGCATTGTCTACTACAGAGGCAGAATACATTGCAGTCACAGAGGCTAGCAAAGAAATGATATGGATGACACGGTTCATGGAAGAGTTGGGAAATGAGCAAGAGAGTTGCAGATTGTACAGTGATAGTCAAAGTGCAATTCATTTGGCAAAAAATTCAGCCTTTCATTCAAGAACCAAACATATACAGCGTAGGTACCACTTCATTCGACAGGTATTGGAGGATGGTGAGTTGAAGCTGGAAAAGATTCATACAGATAAGAACCCTGTTGATATGTTAACAAAGCCGGTAACAAAGGAGAAGTTGAATCTTCATTCAACTTTTGTTGGTTTTCAAGATTGATCTTGAAGATGGAGATGCAAACCAAATAAACAAGACAGAGGATGTTGATGTACAGGTACAGGTGCAACTCTTTATCTCCAAATGAGAGATTGTTGAGTTGTGGAGCTAAAAGCTTCACTGTTGAGCTTTTGTGGAGGTTGCTGGGTTTTACCAGTAACCGGCATTGGCAGTGTCGCCGACATCGGTCAGGCGTGGACCAGAAGCTGCCGACATCGGTCAAGGATCGGCCGACGTTGGTCATATGCAGATCGACAGCAACCGACGTTGATCACCTGTGTGTGTGCATGCGTTTGCATGTGTTTCCAGAATTAGACTTGTATAATTTTAGGAGGTCTGAGTGTTTGCATGTGAAGACTAATTTAAGTCTTGGGTCTGTGTTTCTAATTATTGTAATTGGGAAGTCTAATCATTGTATGCCTTGGATCCTATTTAAGAGGCCCATGATGCATGTTGGAATCATCCAAGAAAGTTGTAAGTAAGATCAATTAGATCTGCAAGGTGTGTAAGATCAAGAAGATCTGTTGTAGTAATTGGTTGAGAGAGAGAACTCTTGAGAGAAATACTGTACACCTAAGAGGTGTGGAAGAGTGTGATTTCTTCATTGTATCCTGGAAGAGTTTTAATAGAGATTGGTTGTTTTTCATATCTCTTCTTATTTGCTATTTTTGATTTCTAGTTACTTATTGCTTCTAGTTCAATTTCGTGTTTAGTTGCTTATACAAAAGGTAATCAATTGTACTCGGTAGTTGCTAACAATTTGAAAGATTATGTTGAAGGGCTCTATAGGCTAGCTATCAGAGCAGGTTAGAAATAGGATAGTAATGAGAGTGAAGCTAGATATGTGTTTGGCCTTATAATATTCATTTAAGATGAGTTGAGCACGATCATAGTGCATTCAATAGAACTGGTATATCTAATTGAATTAAGAGTCAAAGAGAAATTGTCCCAAAGACAAGAAGGAATTAGAGGAACTGGTATATGCTAGACATGGTTATGGTTATAGAGGCTACATTAGAGGATTTAGTGGGGTATGCTTCAGGTCTAGGCATTTGAGTGTTCAAAACATCAAAACAAGGAAATAATAGGATGCACGAACACAAGTGGCACAAGTTGAAAATATAGAGGTGGAAAGCATTGTGGATGTTGCAATGAAGCATAAAGAGAACTTATTGATTTATGGATTGCTATTAAAACTAAAATAACAACAAGAGGAATTGTGGCAACAAAAGATAATTTTAAAAACCATGTCTAAGGTTGGAGACTTATGTCACGAATTAATTGTTCATGGTGGCATTACAAAAAAAAACAATTTCAATTGTAGTGTGGAAATAAAATTTACATTGTACACCTCATTCAAATGCATGTAGGCTATCATGGTTGGAAAAGGGACATCATGTGATTGTTTCACAGCATTACATATTTTATTTACACATAGGAGGTTATCAATAACATATCTTATGTGATGTAACCATCGATGATTGACATATCTTGCTTGGGAGGCCATGACAATATGATATAAATGTCATTCATGATGGTATGAAGAATTTATATGGCATTGAGAAGGCTAGAAAAAGTTACAATTGTATAACATGAAAAAAGAGGAAGGAAGAAACAGTAAACTAATGCTGTGTTTAACCAAAGAGTTCATGGGGGTGGAAAGGTACATGGCTTTTTACGCATTAATTTTTAAATTAGAAATTTTAGGGAAAAGACAAAAACACACATGGATATACTAGTAGAGGTGAAAGAGTTACTAAACTAATATGACGAAATCATAACAAATGATATGCTAGTTACTTTTAGTTTGTTGAATAAGGCACCCCACTAATTGACTCCAATAGAGAGTGAAAAGGTAAATTGCAGGTCCAAGAGTTGTTGGATAAAACATTTGACATGAGAGAGCTTGAATCATGTAGTCTCTAAAGTATTTGCGCCAAAGAAAGAATGAAATGGTGGATGTGTACGGATGCAAGGGCCTTCAACAAGATAACCATCAAATAATGTTTCCTTTGCCAAGGATGGATGACCTTATGGATTGACTGAGTGGGGCAAAATATTTCTCCAAGATAAATTTGAAAAGTGGATATCATCAAACCCATATTGGACAGTGTGATGAATGGAAAACATTGTTCAAGGCAAAGGAGCGGTTATGTAAGTGGTTGGTTATGCTATTAGGGTTTGAAAATACGAATCACCTTCACGAGATTAATCAATGAGGTGCTAAAACCATGTATGACCAAGTTTGTGATTGAATATCTTGATGATGCACTGATTTTCATAAAGGAAAAAGAAGACCATATAAAGCAATTGAGACAGGGTTCGAGGCAATTGCGGAAATAAAAGTTTTTGATCAATATGAAGAAGTGTTCTTTCATGTATGAAGAGCTTGCATTCTTGGGATTTGTGGTATCTCAAGATGGATTGAATATAGACCCGAAAAATGTTAAATAAATACTTGGATAACAAACTTCTAGAAGCACATTTGAGGTAAAAAGTTTTCATGGTTTATAAATTTTACATGGGAAGTTCATTAGGATTTTTAGTGCAATATGGACACCATTAAGTGTATAAGGAAAAGAGCATTACAATGGACTACATCAACTCGACATAATTTTAAGTTGTTGAAGAAGGTAAGCAAATCATCAGTATTTCAAGTGGTTTGTGATGCAAGTGGGAGAACAATGGGCTCAATTTTGAGTCAAGAAGCGATAAATTGAGTGAGGCCAAAAGGAAGTACTCTACATATGACCAAGAGTTTTATACCAGCATTCAAGCACCGAAGAAGTGGAGACACTACTTGTTGTCCAAGGAGTTTGTTCTATACATGGCTAATCAATATTTAAAGTTTATAAACATCCAAGTAAAGTTGAATCAAAGGAACATGAAGCGGTTTCAAGTTTTGAAAATGTATTCATTTGTTCTGAAGCATATATGTGGGGAGTCCAATAGAGTATTGGATGCTTTGAGTAGGAGGACAAGTTGTTGACCAAGATTTCGTACAGAAAGTTTGGTTGGAAAACATGGAGGAATTGTATGAGAGTGATGCATTTTTTTAGAAGCATAAAAAGCTCGCAAAGAGGCTTGGAATGGAGAGGGGCAGGCATAGCCTTAGAATGGAGACAGGTTCCATATATTGACAATTTGATACAGAAGGGATTGTTCGTCCATAACCCAACAATTATGCATTCCTAGATGATCAATGAGGGAGAATCTCTTAAAGATGTTACATAGTGGAGGCTTGGGAGGTCAATTCGGATGTGACAAGATTGAAGCTTTTATTGATGAGAGTTATCATTGGCCAAGTGTGTCCAAGGATGTACATAAATTTGTAATTATATCCGAGATATGCTAACATCCCAAAGGGAACAATCGAAATTTAGGGTTGTACAAAACATTGCCAACACCGCATGGACCATGGGAGGTTTTGAGCATAGATTTTGTTTTTTGTTTGCCTAAGACTAAAAAAGGTAATGATTTCATTTTTGTAATAGTTGATTGATCTTCCAAGATGACACATTTCATTCCTGGTAGGACTAGTGATGCTACATTTTTTTTCAATTGAGTGGTTAGATTGCATGGATTTCCTTTGTGTGTAACTTTTGATAGGGACACTATATTTGTAGATCATTTTTGGAGGATGTTGTGGAAAAAATTGGGTACTAAGTTGCAGTATAGTTCAACCTATCATCCACAAACAAATGAGTAAAATAAAGTTGGGAATAGGAGTTTGGGACACTTGTTAAGATGCATAGTTGGATAAAATCTTAAGCAATGGGATAAAGTATTGGTATACATTGAGTTTGCATTCAAAAACTCGATGAATATGTATAAAAGAACACCATTTCAAATTTCAACTTATCATTCACAAACAAATGAGCAAATTAAAGTTTGGGATTAAGAGTTTGGGACACTTGTTAAGATGCATAATTGGAGAAAATATTAAGCAATGGGATATAATATTGGTATATGTCGAGTTTGCATTCAAAAAACTCGATGAATATGTCTAAAAGAAGAACACCATTTCATATTGTAGGATAATTTAATAAAGGGATCATAAAATTTGATGAGCATACCATTGGCATATCAAAAGAGTGTAGAAGGTGAATCATTTGCAGAATTTATGCAAGAATTGGATGAATAGGTGAAGGAAAAACTACGTTAAATTGGCCAATATTACAATGAGAAACTAGATATGAAAAAAAGAGAAAAGTCACTTGAGATAGGGAATTAAATGATATGGCTAACTTGAGGAAGGAAAGGTTCCCCACCATAACTTAAGACAAGTTGAAGCTCAAGAAGATTGGTCATTGTAGGATCTGAAATAAGTTCCCTCAAAAAAAATTTGAAATTGTGTTGCTAATTGGGTTGGACATGTCACCCTTATTGAAGAGTGCATATTTGTACAAGTACCATAAAGGTACAAAAGTTGAATATGTGGTGGAACATGTTGCCAATGTGACATCAAATTTTGGAAAAAAAAGCAAAATGAAGTGGAAGAAATTTTGGATGAGAGGTTTTGTTCAAAGATAGGAAGAACTAGGCACACAAAGTACTTGGTGAAGTGGGAGAGAAACAATGTATAATAGGTTTCATGGATATTTGAGTGCTACATAGGTTAATTTGGTTGGCCACCATAAAATAATGTTTTGGAACTTCGATTATGAGATCCAAGCTCATTATTTTCTTAACTAGTGGAATACGAGGTAATAGAATCCTTGGCTCACAAGAAATTTTCATAGGAAAAAAAAAAGAGTTTCCCTTCAGTTACATAGCCAAAAATAAAATAAAATAAAATAAATTTCCCATGTGACATTCCATGTCAAGTAGTCATATTTAGTGGGAGTTTCCTAAGGATCGGATGGATCATTTTGATCAAGAATTTTGGCGGTCATTTACCTTGTAAGAAAGCAAGCCTATTAAAAAGAAGAAAGAGTAAGGGGAATGATCAAGGAAAACAAAAGGATAGAGTTCCAACAAAGGGAGGATAGTGTTGAAGAAAGGAACTAAGGATCATAGTCATATGTTGATTGAATTGAAAGGCTTGATGCCAAGGCGAATATACATCTATTGTAATGTTGTAATTTTTTTGTTTTAATCTAACTTCGTAGTTATGTGTGCTTCAATTAATGACTACCATTGTTAAATTGATTTCTTAAATTAGAATTTCCATTTATATGTTGTACACTCTTTGACCTTGTCAAGGGAGTGGTTATCTATCTACACACTCTTGGACCAAATACTAATTTTCAAAATAATTATTTTTATCAACATAACTCTATTACAATACTACTTATTTGTTTACAAATGAGATTAAATGAATCACAATACATCAAAAAATATACTTGCATGCATTTTGGACAAAGAATGGCTATTTTTCTTTGTCTTTTAATTGTTAAAAACTTTTAAAAAGGACAACAATGTCCCATTATAAATTAAAATAATTCAACCAACCACTTAAGTATTTTTGGACAAAGTATGGCTAGTTTTTTTACTTTTTTCGATTGATAAAATATCAAAAGCAACATTTTCAAACAATGCATTTAAAAGTCTTACAATATTTGACACATGATTTTTATTCATCTTTAAAAATTGTTATATTACTTAATATTTGGTGTCGATTTGACCTCAATGACCCATCTGTTACTGAATGTTACCTACATAGATAATACTCCAAATAGAGCCTCAAACTTTTGCAGTTATCCCCTATCTGTGGAAATGTGTGTGAACAATTATATAATATGTTATATATAGATGCATGTAGTAGGGTATGTGCATGGAGTTGGGGGATAATTATGTGGACATTTCCCACAATGCGTACATGTTCTAGCTCAAGATACCCATGCCATAATGCGTACATTTTTTTGGCAAAAGGAACACGTGTGCATTCCTTTACCAATAGAAATATATATGTTTTATAATAATGAATACACATTCTTATAATTATAAGGAACATGTATGCATTATTTAAAATATAAAAACAAAAAAAAACACAAATTTCCACTTCATTTTTTCCTTTCCCATTCATGTTTTTCTCCTCTCCCATTCACGTTATACTTCACATTCGTGTTTTGATCCCATTGGTGTGCAAATTATTGATTTTACTCCCGTCATTAGTGTAAATTATTGGTTTTGCTTCTGCATTCATGAAATTGATGATGTCATCATGAAGAAGAGGTAAGTGATAGTAAATTAAATCAATTTTTGTCAATTTTTTATTTTGTGTATAGTTTAATTTGTAATTTTTTACAATAGATCGACGTGCTAACCCTCTGCCTAACCCTTCACCCAACCCTCCTAACCTCCTATAGTTCCACTAGATCCCCCAATAAGTTAGGAGGATATAGATGCACACATAGTGGAGAAGAAAATTGAAATTGAGCATATAATTAGGAGAATGAGAGAGCCCACTTCCACCAACACCTACCACACCTATTTGGCCAATACCCTAGAGTTGGTATTAGGTCAAGTTGATTCGATAATGAGTGAATTTTATAGATAGAGGTCATATATGGATAGTTGTAGGGATTACTATGCTAAAAAATTATTAGCATATGAGGTGAAGAAGAAAGAAATAGAAAAAGAATAAATTTGCACCTTATTCATCGACTTAGCCACCAATGTACCATCTTCAGTAATGGCTAAATGTTTTCCAATCCATCGATTCCAACATAATTTGACTAAAGCTAATTTTTGGGAGAAATGGTGGATGGTGTTTGATTATCCACCATGTAACAACCATGAGGTCCCATTGTATTTTTTGAGGAATCTACTTTGATTTTGTCCTCAATGAGATTCCAAACTATTTTGATTATGGTGAGTTTCTAGGCCAAGGGAAAGGCTCTGCACAGGATCAACCAAGTGCACATCATGTGCCTAATCAACTTGCAAGGATCCCTATGCAAAATATACTTCATCTAGAGATTCCCTATGTAAAAAATAATTTACACATTTAAATTAAATAATGTGTGTGTGTGTGTGTATTTTGTGCTCCAGGAGGACACATTGCCTTTGACATCACAATTCTAATTTACTGATCTAGGTAGTGGGCCAACCATTACTACATATATTTATGTCAGTTTGACACCATATATATTTATAGAGGTAAAATTTTGAGTGAATATTATATACTCTATATGTACATTCATACACCTTAATTGCATCATTGGTAGATTTTGTGTAAGAAAATATAAAATACCTAATATAATTTTGTTGGACTTTTTATTGTTTAATGTATTAACATGGATTGGCATAGTGTTAGAAACTCATCCTCTATCTCAATTTTTTTGATTTTATTTCAACTTTCAAACGATGTTTTCAATAACCAAAATCATGCACTTGTAAATAAGATTGTCCACTCACTCTTATCTCTACAATATTCAATAATCAAAACCATGCACTTGTAAAGAAGATTGTTTCATGTGCAATGAGACTTTTGTATCCTATTACAGATAGAGAATAATAGAGTATTTACAAAATGAAGATTTTCTAATCAGTATAAATAAAATCTCATTCAAAAATACTTGTATTCTATTGATTTTAATATAATACATGTAATGCAATTGATCTGAGCAAGAAATTCATTTTATTCATAAGAAAATAACTCATTTCAATATTACAGACCCCTAGTTTCTCATCATAGACTGTTCATCAGTCCTCTAATGATGTAAAATTGGTCTTTTATACTTTTCCTTCATCTTGTATATCCCTCAAATGATAGATTAGAACCACAAATGTTGTAGAATAATTCTCCAAGTTTAGGATGTGTTAATTTAGGTCCTTATTCCTCTAATAAACATGTCTCAAATTAGAAAAATTGATCTTTGAAGACTTATCAAGTCATTTAAGACCTTTAAATGCATAAGAAAGATAGATATGACCCTAAACAAACTTAGGATACTCTTACCCACATATTAGACCTTTTAGAACCTATTAGACACATTAATTATTACAATTTAAGCAAATATTCACTCAAAATTTACATTTGAAAATTTAAATAACAAGTATTAGAGGGAAAACACTCCAAGACCTCTAAATGACCTAAGACACACACTAAATTCCTCATTCAAGGCTTATTGACACCTATCAACCCCTTTAAGACTAACATAGGACCATATATACAAGTTTATAAGATGCTCTTACATCAAGAAGTGTAGTATATGCATCATTGTCTTGGATGTCTTGTCATTCTCCCTCATGAAACTGACATTTCTTGCCTTCAGTATGGTGTTACAAGTCACATTGCATATATCCACTTGTCACATTCATGCTTCTCGTGACTTCATTAGATATTTTCATATCTTAAGCAAGACTGAGTTTGTTAGCAACCTATTTAATTAATGAATGTCCCAAGTTATTAATTATTAGGTTGTTTATTCAACTAATGACTAGGGTGGACACTCCTCCATCATTGTGAGTCGAGATAGACATGGGGCTATTGTAATTTCATCTACATAGGCACTCATAGAAGTACATATTTACTTTTAATTTTGAATTGTAATAAAATACTTTTAGTTTTAATAATTTTACTACATACTTCATCAAATATAACTTATATGCACGAATTCATTATGTATTCAGGTTTGTCATATGACATTTGATAGTCTAGTTCAGACAACTACTATGGTAGTTCCTCATGTTTATTCATCATTTGGCATGTTTATTTGTGTGACTAAACTTGGAACTGACCTAGTCTAGCGTCAACAATAAATTTATAAGGACTATGAGCTTGGAGTAAGTGCATGTTTAAATGATTTTTTTATAGTTTAAAATGAGTTTCTTAACTTGGTTTCAAGTATACTTGTTAATTTTATAATAATTTATGTATTTGAACATGTTTGACTGCAAGAGAGCTATGAGAATAGTGCCCATAGTTGATCTTTGGAGCAATCCAAGGCATTTGATATATGTCCATCTACAAGCAAGGCATTCTAGAGAGAGTATTATTTGAGGGCAAAGAGAGGGAGACTATTTGATGATTAGGATGTTGTAGATGATGTAATTTTTTATATGTCTATATGAAAATGTATTCATTTTTGGCATTGTATATGTGTATATGATGTATTCACCCAACATTAGATACTATGTTTTTAGACATGATGTAATTTTTTATATGCCTATATGGCAATGCATGTATTATTGACATTGTATGCCTATATATGGCATTCGTACAAGGCATTATTATTTTGTACATGAATAAAGAAAACCAATGAAGTGTTGTTTGAATCACTTATGTTTAGACTATTATGAATGATTGGTTTTGAAGTATTCTTAAGGATTACAAATGTTATGATATTGAGAATAACTTGTTAGGATAATGTTACAAATCAGATTGGTATGACAGATCCTACAATTAGAAATATTGACATTTCTTGTTCTTAAGAATATTTATTTCTATAATAATGTAAATGAAATAAGAACTAAGGGTCATTGAACCTATATTTTTGTTAATTGAATCCTATACTGGTGATTGTAACCTGGAAACAATTTCATGAAAGTTGCAAACATTGTACTTATATTTAGAGTATTATGAATGATTGTTTTGAAGTATTCTTAAGGATTACAAATCTTATGATATTGAGAATAACTTGTTAGGATAATTTTTCAAATCATATTTATATGGCAGAGCCTACAGTTAGAAAGATTGACATTTATCGTTCTTAAGAAGCTTTGTTTCTATAAGAATGCAAATGAAATAAGAAGGGGTGTTAAACCTATCTTTTCATTAAATGAATCCTATAATGGTGATTTTAACTTAGATATAAGTTAATGAAAGTTGAAAACATTTACTTGTGTTCAAATTATTATGAATGTTTGGTTTTGAAGTATTCTTAAGGATTACAAATATTATGAGATTGAGAAGAACTTGATAGGATAATGTTGCAAATCATATTGGTATGAACAAGCCTACAGTTAGAAAGATTGACATTTATTATTATTAAGAAGCTTTGTTTCTATAATAATGCACATGAAAAAAGAAGTAAGGGGTGTTGAACCTATCTTTTCATTAATTGAATCCTATACTAGTGATTGTAACCTAGAAACAAGTTCATCAAAGTTGCAAACATTGTACTTGTGTTCAAAGTATTATGAATGATGGGTTTTGAAGTAGTCTTAAGGATTACAAATGTTATGAGATTGAGAATAACTTGTTAGGATAATGTTAGAAACCATATTGAATTGACAGATCCTACATTTAGAAAGATTACCATTTCTTTTTATTAAGAATCTTTGTTTCTATAAGAATACAAATGAAATAAGAAGGGGTGTTGAACCTATATTTTCATTAATTAGCTCCTATACTGGTGATTGAATCAATCTTAGATTGGTAGTTGTTAGACACCTGGTTACTTATCTCAGTTCTGAGTCTTGTGCATGGAGTGGGATTAACGAAAACAAACCCTTAAAGAATATTAGTGATTGTATTTGAATTATGTTTGTATTCTCATAGTCATCTATAGTTTCTTGTAGGCCCAAAACTTTGAGTTCTTAGTGGGATAAGCCTTATAAGGTAGATAAAGGTAGAATATTATTTTCAAATGTGTATTTATAGTGCATAGATTTTATACAAGAGGAATTAACTCAAGAAGGTGTCTATAAACTTAACTACACAATTTTAAACAATCTTAGCCTATACACAGACTGGTAAAATCAGACCTAGGGTTTTGACCTAGAAGTGTGAATATCTTGAAACCTAACCTTTTAAATTTCTTATAAAGTTGTAATATGATGTGTTTTCATAAGGTATAAAATAATAAATAAGATTTATAATGTTATAGATATGACAAGTATGGATTTAAATATTGAACTTTATCTTTATGGTCTAATGGGATTCTAAGATTGTGAGAATAGATGTTTAGAGGAAGAGTTGGTCCAAGACCGAGTCAGTTAAGTAGGAATACCCTAATGGGTTGTCAAATATGGTTTTATATTGTCTTGAATGTCTTTAGATAACCTAAGACAAGGATATTTGTAGTGTAACAGGGCTACTAGGAGAGTGAACCAAGAAAGAGACTTATAGAAGAAAAGAAGTGAATTGGTAGATTAAATTTTAAAGATTGTTTGAAATAGAGTGTAAGAAAGTTCTAGAGGGCAATGGTATCATTTTTAAGTAGTATATTGGCATTCAATACCCTAAATGACCAATTAGGCCATTGTAGCCTATAGGAGCCTATAACAAGTAAATGACTGATCTTGTGAGGAATAAGGAAATGGGTGATTAAGTCATAGGAGAGGGATTGTCATATAGTATTTTTGAGGGTGATGAATGACTTAGAGGTCAAGGAAGCTATTATAACCATATTTTGCATTTTATAAACAAGGAGACCATTTTTAATCCATAAGAAATAAGTATAAGAATTTGAAAGGGTTTAGTTTTTATGATTGCTCTGCATCAATTCAGCTAGGCAGGATGGTTCAAGAGCATTGGTGAGAGAGTTAATATATTATGAAGATTCAATACATTACAAAGAGGAAGCCTTTTAACAAGTGATGAACTCTGTCCTTCTAATGGGAAGGGTTTTACACTAGTGAAGAAGCTCATATCAATCAAGGAAAGCTATAATCATCTATAAGACATTCAAGAAGCTCTTGAATATGCTCTTTATGCCTTCAATTGTCTTGGAAAGTGAACAAAACTTGTTTTATACCATGGGGTAGACCCTATCCTATCTCCATTCCTTATGAAACATCCCCAAACTCCATCTCTAAAATTGAGAGAGTAGGAAAATAGACCTTGGGAGAGAGCATGAAGTCTTTGATTGGTATTAAGGGCTCCTGATAGTTTTAAACACTTGGCTCCATTCGATCCATGATACCCCTTGGCCAAGATTTGAAGCCACTTTAACCACTTGTAGGTGGCCATTTAGGCCTAATTAGGCCTAAATGGCCATTTTGGTCTATTGGCCTATTTGTGAAACCTCCAAAAGTTCTCATCTCTCATGAACCATAAACTTCTCCCTTGATAGTGTCAATATCCTTCTATTACCTATAGGCATGCAATTTAGCCTAATTAGGCCTAGAAAGCCTGATAGGCTCCTTGACTAATTATTATCCTCTTAAAGGATTTTTGACCCTTGGAACACTTTGACAAGCTTTAAACAAACCTTAAAAAGGTCTTGAAACCTAATTCCAATGCCACTAGCTTCATGCCATGTGTATATGGTTCGCTTGGACTATTAGGCCTATTAGGCCTTTGAGGCTTCTTAATGACCTTCAACTAGCATTTTTTCCTGCGAGACCTATAGGTGTAAATCCATCACTTCAACCATGTCTATATAGGAAAATTACACATGCTCCAATGACCATGACATCCAATTCCACCCACATGTCCATTTTCACTAGTATTCAAGAGCATGGAAACAATGATAACAAATGTTGTCAAAGTTGAAGCTACAATCTAAGAAATCCATTTTTGGTGCTTATTGGCTAAAAACTAGTGCTAAAAACATGTTCAAAGGGGTGCATAATGACTAGGACTAGGTTTTTGGCCTCCCATCTAGCCTGGTCGACAAACCCACCACCCATTCTGAGTTCAAGAATGCCCTTCCCAATACAAGAATGATGCTAATTTTTAGACTAACTTCAGGCATGCATAAAACCAAAACTATAATTCATATGGATGAACCATAAGATCCCTCCTATACATGTCAAATCTCTCTAATTGTACCCCTGGTCTATTTTATATCACTTTTGAGAGCAATCTGTGGTAGAAGTTGTAGTAGCAGGTCCTAAAATATAACTTTTTGGCAATGAAGAGACAACTTGTTAACCTCCAACTATAATTTTTGCCTCTGAGACCCACAGGTGAAAATTCATCACTTTGAGCACATATAAATAGGAAAATTACATTTGATACAATGATTGTGACATCTAATTCTAACTGCAAGTGCATTTTCACTACTATTCAGGAGCACAAAAACACTCACAACAAATGCTGTCAAAATTGAAGCTACAATCTGAGAAATCCATTTCTAGTGCTTATTGGCTAAAAACTAGCATTGTCAATACATCCAAAAGGGAGAATAATGTCCAAGACCAGGTTCTTAGTCATCCATCAGGCTCGGTTGACAAACCCACCACCCATTCTGAGCTCAATAATGCCCTTTCCAATATAATAAAGATGTTATTTTTTAGCCTAACTTTAGGCATGCATAAAACAAAAACTTTAAGTCATATGGACGAACCATAAGATCCATCTTGTGCATGTGAAATCCCTATAATTTCACCCTAGATCTAGTCTATAGCACCTCTACAAATAATTCATGGACAAAGTTTCATTAATAGGATGTTAGTAAGTAATTAAAGATGAAATTTATGCATGTACTACTTACAAAATCAAAAACATGTGGTAAAATTGATTACATTTACATTTTACAAGTCAACATACCTATGCATTTCAATTCAATGAACCACTAGGATATACTATAATCTTGATAGTATCAAGAATAGTTTCATGGTTTGACTCACAAAATTTCCATAGATTCTTATTTCTTGGCCTCCCATGATATTTTTGCAACTGAACATTTATTGCAAGAACCAAACTTGAATAGTGCAGTATCTTCCTGTGCATTTCAAAGTCTTCAAAAAACCATACATTTAAATTTTTTATAGGATATCATTGAATCCAAGTTCCAGTGACCACCACAGACCCAATGGGATAGTCAATTTTTCTCCATCTATGATCAGGGGAGTCAATTTTTTCTTTCCATGTACATATTGACATAAGTAGTAATATGTTCCCTCTTCATTGTCTTCATCTGCAATAACTGCAAAAACATGTACTGCATCACAAAAAATAATTCCAATGACACTATGAAGATAGATAATGAGAATAAATAATACATAAAGATTAATATTCCACCTGGCTACACTAATCAGATATCTAGTCAAAGTCATGTGACGATGTCATATCTATAAGTTGCAATGTTGGTGGAACCTGATATGTGTTGATTTGAATTAGAGATCTATAACTCCAGTCATCCACCCACTCTTGTGACTCACACTCATTCCAAATAGAGTTCATGCATGCACAACAAAAGCATGCCAAGTGTTTCACATGAATAGTCCAAGAACCTACATTTGAGATACAAAATGAGTGGAGCTAACTTGAACCTATTAGATTCATACAATCCTCATGGTTAGCCAAGTCTTCTTCCACCATTAACCAAAAATGTCTATAAACAGTAGAACTTTCTTGAGCACCATGACACATGTTCTCATTACACCATTCAACCACAATTTTCGCATCATTTAAATTAGCAACATGGTCAAATTTTTACTCCTCCCTTGCAATAGTTCTTTTTACACTGCTCCAACACTATCATGTTCCCCTTTTCCATGGCCATCCTCAATGAAACTCAAAATATGTTCTACACCAGTGGTAATGTGCATCATGTTCGACCAATAAAACATTTGTGCTTTCTTGAATTATGATGTGCAATTATCTAACCAAATGTAATACTAATTAAAAGTAATGTTCCTCTAAGTATTATCCATAGAACTTCTCAAAACAAACTTACACATACTCTGTACAATGTGATCAGTCATCACTGATATAAAAATGGTAATCCCTTAATATTTTTCAATCTTTCTCTTTACTATCAGATGCATGAATGAATGTTATATGCATGAATATGGAAAATTGTGATGAGTTGTAATACTATGATTGAACTTTCATTTGTGGTTTGAACATGTAATTTTCAGCAAAGTTTACTGAAATAATAGAATCAAGTGGGAAGGTGTCCTTGCTTAGCTTGAAATTTTCATCCAACCATTTATCCCTATGTTTGTGCCTTGCATACTCATAAACAATTTTATCCCTGAATTCAACTATAAATTTTGAAACAAGTATCTCTTTCGTAACAATCTCACATTTTTTAGATTTTTTGCCATCTTTTAGTTTATAAGTCATAGATTTGTATTTGCTCAAACCAACTAATTCCTGTCCAATTTCACTTGACACTCCTCATGGATACAATTTTTTAATTTTGGCAATTCACTATAAATGCTACAAATTCTATTTAAACGTGTTTTGTTATAAAAAAACTATCCATCTAGTCTTTCACAAAAAATATTTGGAATAAATTTCTTGGCTGATTTTGGTGGAACTTCATCGTCACACTCTTGAAAAATGTTGTTAGTATAAAAAGTACAATGACTATGGAAAAAAGCATCATAGTACATTGAAAATTCAACAGTTGCCTACAACATGTAGTGGTGTGTGTGTGATTTATTTTTACATAAAAAAGTTTGGCCATCTCAAAAAATATTTGACTAATAATAATTTGTGGATGTTTTTCAAAAAATTTAGATTACAATTGTGTTTGAGTCATATCCAAGAAATTTTTCAGATGTGGTTCATGATTACAAGAACTAATTCTTATTTTCACATCTCTTCCATTGGGCAAAACTCTTGTATTATCTTTCCAAAATTGTGCAAGTAAGTCTTTCAAATCATCAACTATAGCCTTGTCCTTTTATGGAAATCTACTAGAGAATTCATAGAGATATTTGGGATTGGGTTCATTAAGTATTTCACATCTTGCAATTGCTTTCATTAATGTTTTTCTATTTATATAAGTGTTCGACTTGTTTTTTAAATCAATCATTTTTCCCTATTTCAGCACTTACTGCACAAGTTGTCATTATACGCTAGGTAATATTAAAATCTTTGTTGCATGATCTTAGACCTAAAGTATGATATGCATCATGTATATTTTTAACAATTTCATAATTTTCATCATCCATGTTAATGTTCTTAGTCCTCATGTGTACATTATGTAATCATTCTTCATGTGGCCCTACTCTTCCCTATGATTATACATTGGCTCATGTGCAGACTACTGACCCTAGTTATCCCACTTCAAGGAATCTTCCACTCATTTTGACCTTTCTTGCATCATAATCTCACCCCCTACACATCCTCAGCACATCTTAAACCTTTTGCACTCTAGACAAGCTTTCTTGGCACATCTCAGGGCCCTTCCAGAGACCTGTTGACCACTCAAATTGGCCATTTAACCTAGGAAACAACTTATGGAGGAAACATGTGGCCTAGGCCACATGTTTCCTTCATGAAATTCATGTCATAGGCCATGTCCTAGGCAAAATCACACAAAGGCCCATGTTTGGGCCCAAATGGCTAGAAATGACTAGTTTTTTGTTGTTTAGCAAATTAGGGTTGAGATATGTCATTTTCTCATTCATTTGATCCCCTCTCTTATCTTTCCCTTGTATTTTTTGATATAATTTTCACACTTGATCATCACACTCAAAGCTTAGCTACCTTCTTGAATCTCACTTGGTTCTTGCTTGGCACACTTAGCTATCATTATGACAAGGGATGCCCTATTATTCTGTAGCTTATCTTGGTGATTCACATTTCTCTCTTCAATGTTCCTAAGGCTTGTTGATTACTCCTTGATCCCTCAAGACTCTATTTCACCTATTCTTGTGTTCCTTGCATTGGCCCTCTCACAGATTGACAGCTTCTCCTTCACCTCTTCCATAACCTTTGGCTCTTGGTCTGGACTCAACTCACACACACCCTGATCTTCTTCCTCTTTTTCTTCCTAGCTTTGATAATCAGTTGGTAGAAAGTTTTCACACTTATTTAGAGTTTGATATGAGGTAACTTTTCTATGTAAAGTGAAATTATTGTTTGTTTTCAATAATATACATGCTAGTGTTTGATTGTTTTAGTGATTTAGCTTGTTTAGGGCATTATCTAACATAGTTTTTGAAGCTTCTTGCATTTGTATGTGGTTAAGAATATATTTATTGCTTGAAATATCTCCCATTATATGTTATACTTGCATTTTAAATATTTCTCATTACATAGTAGGATCTTACATGCTCAAAACAAACTATACAATTTGCATAAACAATCCACTCTCTTGCTAAAGTAGGAAATTGCATTGTTAGAGAGCAATAGTGTTAAAAGTAAAGAGATAAATCAAACTTATATTTAGCATACTCTTTAACCCTTGATTGAAAATGTCTTTATTGCTTAAAACTTCTTTTATTTGGCCTAAAAGTGCCTTTGATATTAAGTTTACACATAACTTGTTATCTCTCTTTATTCAACATTATTATTTCTACAATTTGTATGCAATCAGTTGTCTAGTCTTAGCTACTTACTTTATTGTGGTTATACCCACTAGAGATACCTTTGTCATTTTTGCACTTGATCATACTACCCCTAACCTGGTTTACAAGTCTATCTATAGCTTGGTGCAAGCTAGCAAACTGGATAGCCACTATAGATCTCTTGTATCCCATAGAAGCCTTGAGCCTCCTAGTTATTTGTTTAAGTACCCTATATACCCCCTACCTAACACTAGTGGTTCCATTCAGATTCTTGGAGCTACATTTTGGCATGCCAAGTGGGACCTCACATATGGTCTCATGCTAGTTCTATCTCATTTAGATCTCTCTTATCCAACTCCCATCTATTAGTTGTTAGGCTTTGCTTTTAGTTGTGTTTCAACTCTTGCATTGGTTATTTTCTCTTGATTTGGTTATGTGTCATCCTCCTTATTGGTTCTTCATTAGTTTATCTTTTCTATTATCTATTGTGATGCTCTTGTTTCATTGCATATATGGCCAACCTCCCACACCTGGGATGCCAATCCCATCGAATTCAGGGCCTTATCCCTGAGCTCACTCATGATCAAACCATGACTGCAATGGAATTCCATAGATATTGTATGATCAAGGAGGTACCTTCAACCCATCATGGTGAGCTAGACCCTCTCATGTTACAAAAGTAACAAGATTGATAAGTCTATAACCAATGGAATCGGTCTCTTTTTCACTAGTTTGAGCTTCATTCATCTGAGGATGTTTCCCCTCGACCTCATGTCGTGACTCATTCACCCATCCAAGGTGATGAGGATCCCCTTGCATAATTGAAACTTAATGAACTACATGCAATAATTAATGATTACCATAGATGCCTTTAGGTGAATGAATTGCATCCTTATCCCTTAGGAGTTGGAGGCATGTTTCCTCTAGAGATAGAGCTTGTACTTGTTTAATTATGAGTGCCTTAACTAGTTCTTTGATGAGTTACCTACCTCTTTCTTAGTAGGAGACTCTAAAAAAATAACCCCCTCATGTCCATGTTGTGTGTCATAGGTATTCCAACTTGGTGAGGTATCTCCATCATGAGAAGTCCTCCCATCCTCCTAGTCTATCTTTTAGAGTTTCATATGAGTGTGCTAATTTTAATCACCACCTACAAACTAGAGATCCATGGGATGCTCATCTCGAGCACCAATGCCCTCAGGTTGACCCTCATTTGATGGTGTGTGACTAGAATCATTGAGATCTAATTCACCATTATCATTTCCATGAGTGTGCCACATCATACCATCATCCTCGTAGGGAGCATTATCCTTCTCATGGTCATTCCCCACCCCATGATAGAGATGATTTTCAGCATGAGAAACTCCCATATCAAGAGTCACCTTGATATCATCCTCTTTGAGATCAAGGTTATGATGATGTTTATTGACATAGGTAACATCATCACCATCATGAGCCCCCTCCTAGAGCTCATCGTTAGCCTACTATCAATAGTGCCTCTGAGGATCTCCATAGGAATCCTCTAGCCCCTTGGGTGCATGTTATTCCCCTTCCTAATCATATCCCTGAACTACCTAAGTTTAATTGGACTCGAGACTCCAATCCCATAGAGAATATCATAGAATTCATGATGGAGTGTATGGATTGGGAATAGGATGAAGGCATGATGTTGAATTTCTTCACTCATTCGCTATGAGATGAAGCTCTTATTTAGTTTTAGAATCAACTTCTAGATTCTCTCTCTAATTTTTAACTCCTTTTGGATGACTTCCTCAAGTACTTTTATATCTCTAGACCTTTCAACCTCAGCATCCAATCACACACCTCCATGGTGTAGGCCAAGGGTGAGTCAAACTTTGATTTTATACGTAGGTGGCATTTAGCCATCCATACATGAAAAGTAAGGTTCTCAGATGATAAGATTTATGACATGTTCATGCAACCATTTAGTTAGGAGGTTTACCTTAAGGTCCTTAAGAAATATCCCACCTCATATGATGAAGATGTTAATGAGTGTTTGAAGATTAAAGTCTTTGAGGTGTGTGTGGTCATACAGTTTGTGCCAACCCAAAATTCATCCTCTTCATGTGATCACAATTAAAACATAACCAAAGATGGTGTCAGTGATTCTCCTCTTGAGAAGGACAAGAAGGATAGCTAAGATGTGAATGCTTTCAATAATAAGCTAATTAAAAATAAGGCTTCCAACTCAAGCACAGCAAAATAACAGATGAGGTTCCCTTATGACCTTGCTAAATTTTACAATTTCCATCGAATGAAGGGGCATGATGATGCCAATTATGTTGCCCAAAATTTTGGTGCATAAGCCTCACCTCCATCTCAGATTTCTCCACTTGTGAAACCCAATCACAAATTGAATGTTTTCAAGGAGCCTTTGCCTAACCACAATAATGAGAAGAAGAAATCAAAGGCTAAGGTCCCTCATTCTCCTTCTTGCTCTCCCACCTCTTTTGACTCCTCTTCCCAAGCTGACCCATGAGGTAAATCCAAGAATGATAGTAACAAATTCATTATTTCTATTGACATCACCTCTAGTGGGTATGAATGCTTTGTCAACATGCACTCAGGTCGGGTCACCAACCCCATTGGAGAGACTAGTGGTGTTGGCCCTCCTGTCCAGCCCATAGGGGCAAGGAATCCCAAAGTCAGATTTAACTTTTGGCGTAACATCCCTACCCATGATAGATAACATCCTTACTCCATCATAGAGGAGTTATAGGGCCTCTCATTTGGGATCTCCATTTAGGACCTTCTTCACCTTTGTCATGAGCAAAAGGGCCTCATCTTTGATGAGCTGGGTCCCTCTCATGCGGGTCCACTATAGGATGATGTTGAAGTTTTATTCAACTCTAATGCATCTAAGCACCTTCACCCTCCCATCCTATCTTTTGACCCTACCTCTTTACCAGATATTTAAGTTATTGTAAAGAGGGCTTAGTTCCCTCTCTATATTGAGACCTCCATTGATGACTGTCGTGTTAAGAGATACATCATTAACAAAGGAGTTGCATTGAATATCATGCCCCTACATGTGTTTAATGAGCTTGGGATCAATTAGAAGAAGCTCTTTGATTCCTTCAACAATTGTGTTGGTTTCAATAATGACATAGTTTCATCGATGAGGAACATGAAGCTCTAGGGCAAGTTTGGCCCCAAGATAGCCAAGATTGAGTTTTGTGTGTTAGACTTGGATCTTCATACAACATGATTCTTGGCCATCTTTGGATCATTTCCATGTAGGCCATTGCATCGGCCATGTTTTGCATGGTTTATTTTGTACATGAAGGTGATGTTCATACCATCAAGGTTGACTTAGATCCCTGAGCATTTCTCTAGGCAAAGATAAAGCCCTCAAGCGAGGCTTTCGCTATCTCCTCACAAGGCTCTATGGACTCCCACACACCCCCTACTTTTGAGTCTCATTTTCTTAAGGATAAATGTTATGATCTATTTGAGTATCAATTAGCGTTCATTCCTTTAGAATCCAATATGTAGTGGTTGACTACCTCTTTCACTTCATAATGTTAGGTCAGCTCTTCTCTTCTTGGAGACCTATTTCAAGATGTTTCCTTGGACATTAAGCTTCCCCTCATGTTGTGATTTTTTTGTCAGAATATAGGCCTCTCAATACATCTCCCACTGAGATTGCTAGAGTATTTGAGTCTGATCTTGAGTGTTTTTCATTCATGTTACAACATGTAGCCTATTCAAAGAGAGAAAGGCATACGTCAAGCTCATGTAGACTTTTTTTAAGTACCATTATCCCCTTGATCATTTAGGTTTGGATATTTCTCTCTCTGATGGCCTGACCCCTAGCATCCCCATAGTGAATGACCTAGAAGTTGAACTTGAGGTGTTAGATCAATCGCTCCCTCTTGTGCATGAGTGTTTTGAGGAAGGAAATGTTATGGATGTTGAAGGATATGTAGATGTTAACCTTGGCACTTCAACAAATCCAAAGATCATCAAGATCAGTGTTAGCCTCATTCTAGAGGAATGGTCACCTTCTAACATGAATTTTTGAATGTATTCACTTGTGAATATGTTAATATGAAGGGCATGGATCCTGACATCATTATCCATAACCTCATTATGTATGATGGGACCCAGACCATTTGCCAAAAGCAATTACCAATAGTGGTTAAAGTTTCCCAATTAGTCAAGGTTGAGATTGAAAAGCTCATATAAATTGGTTTCATCTAAGCCATTGACTACCCCCAATGGGTTTTCAACATTATCCCTATTCTCAAGAAGAATAGAGCGGTTCATATTCACATCGACTTTCAAGATCTCAATATGGCTTGTCCAAAAGATAATTTTCCCACTCCTTTGATCGACTAGATTGTAGACTCCATAGCTAGTTTTAAGATCATGTCCCTCATGGATGGGTTCCTTGGGTACAACCAAATCCAGATTGCACCTGAAGACTAGCAAAAGATGACATTCACTACCCCGTAGGGTACCTTCTATTATGTCATCATGCCCTTATATTTGAAGAATGTTGGGGCCATGTATCAGTGTGCCATGACCCACATTTTTCATGATTTCATCCATAAAATTTTTGAGTGCTATGTTGATGACCTCCTCAGAAAATATTACAAGTAGGATGAGCATGTGTGAGACCTCAAGATCATATTCGAGTGTCTCAAGGATTATCACATAAGCCTCAACCTTGAGAACTACATCTTCAACATTTCTACCAAAAAACTTTTTAGCTTCCTCATTTCACAAAGGGCCTTTGAAGTGGATCCTGAGAAGATCAAGGCAATCCTTGAGATGCCTCCAACACACAACCTCATTTAGTTGTAGCCCTTCCTTGGAAAACTCAACTTCCTTAGACACTTCCTTAAGGAGTATGCTCATAAATCCATACCTCTCACACATCTCTTACGTAAGAAAACTCTATTCTTATGGTCTATCGAAGTCCAAATGGCTTTTGAGAAATTGAAGTGCATGTTTCATAATCCTCCCATCCCAATGGCACCCATTGAGTGTCATAATTTCATCTCATACACCTTTGTCATTGATCTCTCCATCAAGGGCATGTTATGTCAAAAGAATGACACTATTAGAGAGAGAGTTGTTTACTACATCTCTCACATGTTAATTAGCCCTAAGCTCAACTACTCTCTTATTGAGTGATAGTGCCTCTCCCTCATCTTTACTATGAAGAAGTTGAGACATTACATGTTGGGCCAAACCACTAACATGATTGTCTAATTTAATCCACTCCACTACTTGCTCGTCAAGACACACCATACTGGCAAGACTATGAGGTGGATCATGCTTCTTTAAGAGTTCAACTTCTATATTGTTAACCAAAAATTCACCAAGGGTTTGGCTATAGCTGAGCAAATTTTTGAGTGCCCACTACCTAATCCTAGTGTGGAATTGGTTAATGATGCATTTCTTGATGATATGGTGTACTCGATTGATTAGATTGAGGTCTCTGAGTGTGATTGGTATAGAGACATTATTCATTACTTTGAGACTCAATCTTATCCCATCAATGCTCCTTCACAAAAATGCTATCAAATCTGTAAACTTACCACTCGATATGTCATCATAGGTGGCATCTTGATTAAGAGGGGTCTAGATGGTGTGTTGATGTTGTGCCTCACCCTTGTGGATAATCCTTTCATGTTGGAGGAGTCTCATGAGAGTGTTTTTGGTGGCCACCCAAAAGGGCAAGCCACCATTCATCTTATTATCAGTATGGGCTACTACTGGCCCACTCTTGTTAAGGATGTCATCTAATACACTAAGTGCAAGATGTGCCAAGCCACTAGGGATGTCATCAATGCCCCTATAGTCCTCTTGCATTCCATTTCAGCCCTTTGGCCCTTCTCAATTTGGGCTCTTGATTTTGTCAGGGAGTTCAAACCCATCTCTTCTGATAGCCATCATTAGTTCATCACTACCACTGACTATTTCATGTATTAGGTTGAGTCCATTCCTCTTAGTGGCATGTGTGGTAATGCCATCGCCAAGTTTTTCCTAAACCAACTTATTTATAGGTTTGGAGTCCCCATTATGAATATGGTTGATAATAGCCTAGGCTTCCAAAGCCCCAAGATGTGTGAGCTCACTGAATGCTTCGAGTTTAAGCTCTATTTCTCCTCCAACCATTACCCTTAAGTAAATGGTCAAGCTAAATCTTCAAATAAAAATTTGAAGAATATACTTCTCCATACTGTTGACATTGTGGATTGCACCCTTGAAAGAAGGCTCAGCTTCTCTCTTCCACGTGGCATAATGGAGACTCCCCTCTTGCTGCGGGTTTTGGAAAAATTGAAGGGAGAATCTCTAGATAAGGGCTAGCTCCCTTTGATGAATCTCTGAGGTCTTTCACTACTACTATTAATAATGAGGGGGGGAGTGAAAAGGGAGAAGGATATAACCAAAACAACATCTAATCTAAATGGTGATGCACCAAATGATTTTGATCTACTCAGCTATATCAACACTTCAGACCAAAAAGGGGGTGAATAGACACTTTATCTAGACAAAAATACTAGACTATAGGGTGCTTTAATAGGGGGCTTAATGAAGACATAAGGAAAAGTAACTTGCCATAGGCACTGTAGAAAACACACTATCAGATAACTACTTTCTTGTCTCTATGCTCTAGATGAAACACTTCTTGTTAACCTACAAAAATAGCTTTAGCTACACTAGGTATGTTGGTGTCAATCTATGAAAGCATCAAGCTAAAATGACTGAACACAGAGTTGATACACAGACATACTCAAAAGTATAACTAGTCAAATGGAGGTAAAATGCATTCTTATTGATTCAAAGGTGAAACTTGGCAGGGCTTCACCTTAAAAAATGAGAGATACATTCCTCTCTTGAGAGGTTATAATATATAGCCTTTTGAGAAAGAGTTTTGGTGCTTTCCAAGAATAGGCAGCCCATACTACATTAAATGCCTAGGAAGGAGTAAATCCACTGAAGGAACCATGCTATAAATGTCGCAAGTCTTGAATTTGGTACTTAACCCATATTAAATGTCACTGCAAGAGCATGGGTCACTTTGTCTGTTTGAATGACAAGGCCACTCTCAGTGAAGTTCATGCGATTGTCTGCTCAATAATGTAAAATGAGGAAAAATGGGCCATTATATTGAATGCCCACATTCCCCTTGGTGGCCACTTGGTGGAGACTATTTCATCTGCTACAATAACTTCTTGTGCTGACACTTTTTGTGCCACTTGGACTATTTTATCCACTCCTACACTTGGTTTTTGGCCTTTTTTGGCTCTTGGGCCCTCAGGGATATCCTTCGTCTCCTCTTGGCTCTTCAGGCTCCTTTCTCAACAAGTCACTAAAGTTATCCTCAAGTCTCTGAGCCCCCTTTGAATTCCTTCGGGCCTATGCTCAAGAGCTCTTTCGAGCTCTTCTTCAACTGTTAACCCATTTCTATGCGCGAGCCTGTCCTTAAGCATTTGAAAATCAATGGCTATCTTATCACCATAAAGTTGATATCCACATGCCTATCATGAAAGCCAATGGCTATTTCATTTTCCTAAATTTGACATCCATGGGGACATCACTAGACGTTTGACCCTCCAACGGCTAGTTCATCATGCTGAAGTTAACGTTCTCAAGCCCATCATTATCTTTGGTAATTCCTCAAATTTCTATGGAATGAACCTTCCTGAAGGGAAGGTATCCCTTCAAAAAATTGGAAAAGGTACCTTTTTGGTCATTGAGAGTCCCCCGCAAGGGCACTTTCCCTTCAGGCCCCTTTGTATTCTCAATTCTTTCAAACAAATTGTCTGAAGGAATTCCTTCGGACATTTTGCCTGAAGGAAGACTTGCCTTCATGCCTTTCTTTGTGAATTTCTTCAAACAAAATGTCTGAAGGAATTCCTTTGGGCACTTTGTCTGAAGGAATTCACCCTTTGGTTCTTCCTTGGATTTCCTTTAGACAAAAGTCCGAAGGAATCCCTTATCTTTTCTTTTTTCTGAAGGAGAATCTCACTTTGGGTCCTCTACCTTGCTCACTTTCTGAATCTACTCACTGCCCTTCACAAGGACACTTTAGGTCTAAAACTTCGAAGCCTACTTGAACGGTCCCATTTACAACCCAACTACCCTCCACAAGGGCACTTTGTCTTCAGAGCTTTGTAAAAGACTTGTATTCTTTGAACTAGCCCATTCCTTTGCCAAAAGGCTTGTGCAAACTAACTGCCCAAAGTGAAATAAGCCTTATATCAAACTAAAAACTTATAGATCTTAGATCTCTCAACTCTTTATAAGAACAAGGCCATTGTAAGGGGAAATGGAGTATTTTTAGTAAGGTAAATACGTCCAAGACTGACAGCTCAGGATAGCAGGGGACAAAGGAGACCAATTTTCGGCCTACAGGACCAAAATGGTCAACAAATTTGGTGATTCCCAGGGGAAGCATGCCTATCATGCTTAAGAAACCAATGGCTTACAAGTCTGTTGGGCACGGAGTCAGAACACAGCCCAAAAATTTGATAATAACCTTGAGAGACTAAAGAACCAACATGAAGCTTTTACCCCCAAATGGTAAACAAAACACACACAAGGCTAAAAACTATGAACATGTGCAAAAGCACTTAGGAAAAATAGGGAAAATATGTACATGATGAGGGAAGGCTCAGTGACAATGCTTAAGGTATATCCCATTAACTGGGATATGCAGTTCCTCACCATCTAACCTAGAGAGTTGGAATGCATTATGTTGTTTGCACTAAGTGATGATATACGAACCACTCCATAAAGCATCAAACTTTGTGTGTTTTCCTAGCTTGGCTTGGTTCTCATACCATTTTAAGATAATGTTATCTTGTGAAAAGCATTTTGAAGAGGATTTCTTATCAAAATGCTTCTTCATTTACTACTGATGGCTGGTCATAGAAACCATGGCTTGGTATCTTGTCGCTTGAAGCTCCATCAATTCACACAGCCTGACCTCCATGCTTTTGCCTTCTTCCAATTGCAGTTGGTGAGCAAGATCTAAAGCTGGGAATTCAAGTGAAATAGGAAGTCTATCTTCCTTTCCATACATGAGCATGTATGGTGAATTGCCAACTGCCCTCTTTGGAGTAACCCTATCTGCCCACAGGGCTATTTTCAACTTGGCATGCCAAGTTCTCTGATTTTCCTCCATTATCCTTCTAATGATTCTGATTAGATTTTTGTTAGTAGACTCAACCAGCCCATTTCCTTGTGGGTAGTAATTGGAACAAGTTCTAAGATATATGTTGTATCCCAATGCCCACTCACTTGTTTTGGTTCCTAAGAAAGCCAATGCATTATCTGAGATGATAGTAGCTGGGACTTCAAACCTTATCACTAGGGCTTCATAAAAGTCTAGGACTGCACTTTTGTTAGCTTCTTTCAAATAAATATCTTCTGCCCATCTCATGAATTAGTTTGTAGTAGTCAAGACCCATTTGTGACCATCACTAGAAAGAGGGTTGATCATCCCTATGAAGTCTAGGCCCCATTGCTTGAATGGTTGTTCTACTTGAATAGGCTGTAGAGGCATTACATCTAGCCATTGCTTTCCATCAAAGAGGGCACACTTCTATCACTTTCTTACCCAAGCATGGGTGTATTTGAATAAAGTGGGCTAGAAGTAACCAGCTCTCATAATCCTTGTAGCTGTAGGCTTAAGAGCAAAGTGACCACCAACTGGCCCGTCATAAAACTTAGATAGTATCCTGTCAACCTGACTTGAGTCTATGTACCTCAAGATTACTCCTAAAAAATCCCTTTTGAATAGCACCCTGTCAATCAAGACATAAGGGAGAGATTGGAGTCTGAAATACCTCCTCTTAGTCCTATCAAGTCCCTGCGGGCACTCACCAGTGAGAAGGAAACATTTCATGTCTAATGCCCAATCCTTCATGACTGTTGGTTATTTTGTTGTAGCTTCATCATGGAGTAGCAAAAGGTCATCTTTCTGATATTTAAGGTCTGTAGCAAGGTGTTCACACAGCCCTTTTCCCCTTACCAACTTGGTGGTTTTGATGTCCACGTCATATTCCATTACTTTGGTGATCCATCCTGCTCTTTTTTCATTTCGATCACAATTGATCAATAAATCTTTGACACTGGGATATGGCACCATGAGATGAACTTTGCTATTGGATAGCATATGTCTAAATTTATTTAGGCTTTGTATGACTGCAAAGACTTATTTTTCAACATATGTGTACTTGATTTCAAAACCTTCTAGACCTTGGCTAAAGAATGCAAGAGGTTGTTCAAGGTTTTCATCATTTGCTTGGGTAACCATGGCGGAGATTACCTCTTCATTCCCAAAGGTGTAAAGGTTGAAATCCTTGGAGAAATTAGGACTGGTCAAGGTAGGAGCCTGGGTGATAGCCTACTTGATCCCTTCAAAACTATCCTTCCTTTGCGTTGTCCACACAAACTTCTCATCTTTCTTTAACATGGAGGTTAGTGGCTTGACTATCTTAGCAAAATTTGGGATAAATATCCTAATAAAATTTATTCTATCAAAGAAGCTTTACAGACCTTTCTTATGCTTAGAAAAGACAATGCTAGGATAACGTAGACTCTTTCTGGATCAATGGTCAAGCCCTTTTTTTAAACAACATGGCCAGGGAGTTTACCTTCATGGATAAAAAATATGCATTTCTTTGGGTTGAGAGAGATACGAAACTCTCTATACCTCTCAAAGATTTGCCTAAGGTGCTTCAAATGTTGGCCTACCTCCTTAGAAAACATTGTCACATCATCAAGATAGACCAGTACAATTTTACTTATCAGGCCCTAAAAAGCCATGTCCATGGCTCACTGAAAGGTAGCTCTAGTGTTCGACAATCTAAATGGCATTTTTTAGTAAGTAAAAGTTTCCCACTTGGTAGTGAAGGTTGTCTTGTATTGATCACAGTCTTGCACTAAAATTTAATTGTACCCTGAATACCCATCTAGGAAGGAGAAAGGTTTGCTACCTATCACCATTGGGAGGATTTGCTCCATACTTGGGAGAGGATAGTGATCTTTCAATGAGACTCTATTGAGGTCTCTGAAATCCACACATAGTCTAATCTCCCCATTCTTTTTTATAACAGGGACTAGATTGGCCAGCCAAGAAGAGTTTTTGATGGGAAATATGATCCTAGACTCAATCAGCTTGGTGAGTTCCTTCCGCTTGAGAGACTCAATCTTTGGATTGACAGGCCTTTATTTTTGTTTGATGGGATTGGTGCCTTCCTCCAGCTCAATGGTGTGTTAGGCCAAGCTTGGGTCAAAACCCTTCAAGTCACTATACTCCCAAGTGAAAACATCGGCAAATTCTTGGCACAACAAAATGAAAGCATGCCTTTCATGATTTGTATATACCTTCCCAAGTGCAAACAACTAATTCTTAAATATTTCAACTTTTTCATAGTTTTTTTTCTTTATTGTGATGCTTGCTTTGTCATTTTTTAGTTGGTCATCCTCATTGAAAATGCTCTCAAGAGTGACTAAGCCTTTAGGAAGTTTATTGTTCTTTAGCTGAATAATATGGCTACCATACTATTATTGCAACTTGGCTTGATTTCTAGAGGCAAACTCAGCCTCCTCTTGCAAGAAGAGCGCTATCTATTGATCACTATCAAACACCTACCAATTGGTGATGTTATCAATCATGAAGGGTCTGATTACCACTTTCAAATGGCACGAACTATTGTCTCGGCCCATCTCCTTGGGGATGTCAAACTGGGCACCAACTATTGCTAGTCTATTCTCTTGCTTATTCTACTCTCTTTGAATAGAATTAACATTGAAAGCAAGGAAACTCTCCACTAAGTCCCACACCCTGTGCTTGTAATACTTAAGCAAGGAATTCTTTATCAGATTTTGGCCTCTTACCTAATTTATGATCAACTCACTGTCTTCAAAAACTTGCAATTCTTTAATTCCTCTCTTCCTTGCCCACTCCAAATCATGAATGAGGGACTCATATTCTGCAACATTGCAAGTGCAGGAAAATTAAAATCTAAAAGTTGAGAAGTATCTCTCCTTTGAGGATGAAATTAGCACTACTCCACCACCAGCTCCCAATTTACTTCTTGAACCATCAAAGAAGAGTTAACATAAACCCAAGCTCTCTCGGTTTACCTTCATCAAATTTGGCACAAGAGTACCCTCTTCATGCATGAAATAAATTCCAAGACCTGCCTCTTCTATGAACTTGTATGGGTCATGTTCAAAGTTATCACTTTTGCATTCGTATAAGAGCAGGTCAGCAACTCCTTTAAGGGCAGAGGGCAGAGATTGGTCCACTTGGAATTATTCTTCATCAATGACGGCATAAGTGACATCATCTGCATTGAGTGAGTATGGCTCTAGATGATTTCTTTGGATTGGCTTTGACTCAATCTTGACTTTAGTCCCATATTTGGTTCTAAAAACCATGTAAGACCAGTTTGTTGCAAGGTACCCACCTATTTTGGATGTGAAATCTTTGGACAAGCAAATAGCAAAGTAGGGAGGGACATCAACCACTACCACATTGTGGGGAACTGATAAATTTAGATAGGCATGTAGCATTAGATTCAAGCCTCATACCACTCCTAGTGTCTTGGCTGGTGATCCATCTAGCTACAGGACTCCCTTGGTCATCTCCTCATATTTGAGTCCGAGCTTATCTGCTATGCATTTGGGCATTATTGAGGTGCTTGCCCCACTGTCAATAATGCAGTTGTGTACCAAGAAATCTCTTATGACTAAGGATAGAGAGAAAGGACGAACCTTTCATCCTTCTTTGCTTGTCCTGTTATGGAAGGGTACCCATTCATGATCAAAACATTATCAAATTTTGTTGGGATAGCTTATTCATTTAGCCCATGCAATTCCTTCTGGAGTATGTCCTTTTGTACTGGCATTGCCAATAAATCCCACAAAGAGATATTCATGTGCAACTTCTTCATTTGGTCTACCATGTTGATCTGAGGGTTGTTGCCTTTTAAATTTTCCTTGGGGGTGCTTACATCCTGAGGTGTAGGTCGAGGGGCTGAGGGTGCAATCTATAGCCTATAATTTGGAAATTTCTAGTTCTCATGTGATGAAGAAGATGCTACAGATGTTTGGGTAGTTTCTTGAGCTTATTCCATATCTCTCTATTTGGACCTAAGGTTGGTTGCAACACAATCACCTTGGTTGTTCATACTGCCCACATAGTTTACTACATAAAATTCACCTTCCAAGTGATTCACGATAGTGGAATCAGACTAAGCCTACCTACTGTCCATGCCAGGCTGTATTGATGCCTCAAATCTTGGGAATTGGGCAGCTCCCGATTGTCTTGTGCATTCATATATTGACTCGGCGTCTCATTTTTATAAGCAGCTTGTTCTTGACCATATCCCAGGGGTGGGAAATTAGGTTGTTCCTATACCATATTATTTTGAGTGGGCATAAGATCTTTGGACAATGAAGGGGTGCCTAGATTATAACCTTTATATGGTTTGGCTTGTGCAAACTGACCCTATCTTTGATTATAATTTTGAAAAGGGGGTCTATTTGCTTATATGATCTACTAGTATCCCTAATTTGGCTGATAGTTTTGAGCTTTTTGCCTTTTGAGAGCCACTAATTCATTGGTCACACTTTGTAACAAACTCTTAACTTCATGAAGGTCATTAGGTGAGGTAGCAGTCAGCTTTTTTATGCTAGGCAGAAGAGCTAAGGTGGGTGCAACAGTCTGAATTAGAGGTGGCAATTCAAGAAAGAGTGGCATATGAGGTCTAGGGGCTATCTTTCCTACTTACACCAGGCAATTTTTAGTGGCTATGGCTATTTCATAAGTAGCTATCAACACTTGTCCTCCCATATACTGTATCATGATAGTAATGTCACTTTTCAAAGCTTTCAAGTAATAGAGGAAAGCATAGCTTGGGGTCGACCTCACCAATATGGGGATTCTATCCTAGGTCTTTTGAAACCTGGTATTGAAATCTTGCATGAATTCATGTGGATCTCTTTTCATGGTAGTTAATTGATCAAAAAGAGAGAGGTGATCACTCTTCTCCCTAAATCTATTTGTCAAGAGAGTACCTAATTCATTCCATGTGCCGATTGAATTCATAGGCAAAGTTATATACCAATCTAGAACCTTACCCTTAAAATACAATGCCAATAACTTGATGGCTATGTTCTCTTCAGTGACATTATGAATGTTATAGAGGTTGGTGATATTTTTGATGTGCTCAAAATCGGTAATAGCCCCTCCCCATTAAAGGGAGGAACACTCTTAAGGGTTGTCTCTAGAATTGGTTCATAATTCAAAAGGTTTAAAGGGCTCTAACTATGAAAGGCTAAAAAAGGTAAATCCATGGGGATAACAAGGTTCTGTCGAGGCCTTCTTGCATAAGTATATTTTATAGTAGGTCTAGGAAAATGACTTGTTGTGTAGGGATGAGTCCTTGCAAACCTTAGTTGCCTTTTTGAGTTTAATGGCAGTTCAATGAATTGGAAAGGGACACCCTTGGTAGAAGATCTTGTGGTGACCTTAGGTATGGGATGTCAGGCTGATATCTAACCAGAGACTGATGTTCTTAAAAATGGAGTTACCAGATGTTGGGTTAGTTATTCATTTTTGCAATAAAAGGACCAGCACCAATCCTAGAACTTCTCTGAGCATTAAAATTTTGGTCCCACTGGGCATGCCAAAAATTATTGATGCTATGGATTGTACCCTTAAAATAAGGCTCAGCTTCTCTCTTCCACGCAGCACAATGGAGACTCCCCTATTGCTGTGGGTTTTGGAAAAACTAAGGGGAGAATCTCTAGATAAGGGCTAGTTCCCTTTGATGCATCTCTGAGATCTTTCACTATTACTGTTAATAATGAGGGGGGGTGAAAAGGGAGAAGGATATAACCAAAATAGAAACTAATCTAAACGGTGATGCACCAAATGATTTTGATTTACTCATCTATATTAACACTTCAGACCAAAAAGGTAGCGAATAGACACTTTATCTGACAAAAACTCCAGACTTTAGGGTGCTTTAACAGGGGGCTTAATGAAGACATAAGGAAAAATAACTTACCACAGGCACTATAAAAAACACACTGTCAGATAACTACTTTCCTGTCTCTACGCTCCAGATGAAACACTTCCTGTTAACCTACAGAAATAGCTTTGGCTACACTAGGTATGTTGGTGTCAATCTATGAAAGCATCAAGCTAAAATGACTAAACACAGAGTTGATACACAGACATACTCAAAAGTATAACTAGTTAGATAGAGGTAAAATGCATTCTTATTGATTCAAAGGTGAAATTTGGCAGGGCTTCACCTTAAAAAATGAGAGATATATTCCTTTCCTAAGAGGTTACAATATATAGCCTTTTGAGAAAGAGTTTTGGCACTTTCCAAGAATAGGCAGACCATACTACATTACATGCCTAGGAAGGAGGAAGTTCACTAAAGGAACCATGTTGTGGTTGTCGTAAGTCTTGACTTTGGTGCTTAACTTGTATTAAATGTCACTACAAGAGCATGGGTCACTTTGTCTATTTGAATGACAAGGCTGCTTTTAGTGAAGTTCACGTGACTATCTACTCATTAATGTAAAATGAATAAAAATGGGTCATTCTATTAAATGCCTGCATTCCCCTTGGTGGCCACTTGGTGGAGACTATTTCATCCACTGTAATAACTTCTTGTGTCAATGCTTTTTGTGACACTTGGACTATTATATCCACTCTTGCACTTGGATTTTGGCCTTTTCTAGCTCTTAGGCCCTCAGGGCTATCCTTCGTCTCCTCTTGGCTCTTCAGGCTCCTTTCTCAGTGGGTCACTAAGTTTATCCTCAGGTCTCCAAGCCCCATTTGAATTCCTTCGGGCTTGTGCTTTGGAGCTCGTTTGGGCTCTTCTTCAAATGTTAACCCATTTCTATGCAAGGGCCCATCCTTAAGCATTTGAAAATCAACAGCTATCTTATCACCATAAATTTGACATTCATAGGCCCGTCACCATTTGAAAGCCAGCTACTATTTCATTGTCCTAAATTTGACGTCCGTGGGGATGTCATTGGATTTTTAAACCTCCAATGGCTAGTTTGTCATGCTGAAGTTGACATTCTCAAGCCCGTCATCATCTTTGGTAATTCCTTCCACTTTTATGGAATGAACCTTCTCGAAGGGAAGGTGTCCCTTCAAAAAACTGGAAAAGGTCCCTTTTTGGTCACTGAGAGTCCCCTACAAGGGCACTTGCCCTTCATGCCCCCTTGTCTTCTCAATTCCTTCGGACAAAATGTCCAAAGGAATTCCTTCAGACATTTTGCCCCAAGGAAGACTTGCCTTCATGCCTTTCTTTGTGAATTTCTTCGGACAAAATGTTTGAAGGAATTCCTTTAGGCACTTTGTCTAAAGGAATTCACCCTTTGGTTCTTCCTTGGATTTCCTTCAGACAAAAGTCCAAAGGAATCCCTTGTCTTCTCTTTTTTTTGAAGGAGAATCCCCCTTTGGGTCCTCTACCTTGCTCACTTTCTGAATGAGCTCATTGCCCTCTGCAAGGGCACTTTGGGTCCAAAATTTCCCTTTGGAGCCTGCTTGAATGGTCTCGTTTACAACTCAACTGCCCTCTGCAAGGGCACTTTGTCTTCAGAGCTTTGTAAAAGACTTGCATTCTTTGAATTGGCTCGTTCCCTTGTCAAAAGGGTTGTGCAGACTAACTGCCCAAAGCAAAATAAGCCTTATATCAAACTGAAAACCTATAGGTCTTAGATCTCTCAACTCTTTATAAGAATAAGGTTATTGCAAGGGTAAATGGAGCATTTGCAGTAAGGTGAATACATCCAAGATTGATGGCTCAAGATAGTAGGGGAAGAAGGAGACCAATTTTTGGCCTACAGGACCAAAATGGTTAACACATACCATTTCTCAGTCCAAGCATGGTTGGCATCTCATGCTCTATCCTACTATTTGGGCCTATTGGACTAGTTTCTAGATGACCACAGGGGCAATCCCATAATCACTCATATATGGGTTTGAATTTGTTCTTCCCTTAGAGGTTTTAATCCCTTCGTTATGGGTTAATATGTTTGGATCTCTCTCTGATGAGAAAGAACATGTCTCTCACCTCATTGAGCTTGAGTAGATAGATAAGTGACATATTGATGCCCTTGAGCACAACTGTACCCACCAGCATCATCAATTCCACTAATTCAAGAAATTAGTGTGCCTGTATCCATTCAAGGTAGGTGATACAATCCTAATTTTTGACAAAGAGCATTATAAGAAGGGAAAACTCATGCACAAGTGGTTTGTCCCCTTTGTTATCACTACCTCCCTAGAGAATGGGGCTTATCATCTCTCAATCCTCGAAGGCAATCCCATGCAGCACCCGATCAATGGGTTCTACCTCAAGATGTTTCACATCTAGGGCTTACATGGCCCTCAAATAAATTCATCTATGGTGGTAAGGTGAACCTTTCCTCTCTTCTCAAACCAGTAACCTCTATACCACTTGTATATGGGTTCTTTATTAGCAATTCTCATTGTCTAATCACATGTATCTAGTAGTCTATATTAGATGAAGTATACACATCATACATAAAATCATATACACACATATGCTAATAATGAGAAATAGATGTATATATATCACAAAAAATACATGTTTTTTTCTTTAGGTACATCACATGGCTTCCTCTAAGATTGGACTCGCAATCCCAAAAATTGCCACATGTGTGGCTATACATATGATATTATCCCAGTCAGCCTATGACTAGGCTCTATCTATGGTAGCCTTGCTCCAAGTGGAGATCTCGATCTCTACCTCTCGACCAGTTGAGCCATGCTCTCCTCCAAGGTAGCCAGCCAGTCTACCCTCTCCCCAGGTACCTCAGCTCCTCTAGTCTACTCTCAAGTTAGCTTAGCCATTAACCAATCAATCTTGACCTCCACTCTAGCTAGTCATGCCTCAGCTCATGTTATAGTTATCTCTTAATGTTTTGTAACTATCTCAAGTCATGTCGTATCTACCTCATGCCATGCTAACTCTACCTCTAGATGTGGTATCTAGTGTCGTACCCTCACCAACTCGAGTGAGCCTCGTGCACCCACTCACCAAAAACAAGTTTGTGGCTTTTCCCCTATTGGTAGTTATAGCACTTGCTCTATGAATGGTGTCATCACCACATCAGGGAATAACTCCCTCAGTAGTAGGTCCACTTGGGGTCCAGTCTAGCTAGGTTGGTCTTCTACACACACATAAATCATATAAGTTAGTCAAATATTGTCTTTTGCTAAGGATGAATACAAAGATAAAGTGTTATCTATAAAATACACTTATTTTACCTAGTTATTCATATGGCCTCTATGGCCCTTCGACAAGTCATGCTCCTCTTAGTGGTGGTGGTCCTTGTCATGGATACCTCTCTCTACCACAACCCCCTCATTCTATCTTAGCTACCCACCATGCTTAGCCCCAACTTGCCTAGGTTGTGCTTGTCTCTCTTGGGTCATCATAACCTATCTCCCTAGATGATGGTATGGCCCCTGTGGACCTTATAAATCCTCCTATACCACATGGATCGCTATCCCTACATCCTCCAGCCATAGCACTGATCTATATAAATCATAGATGTAGTTACCCACTACATTTAGATCTAAGGTGGTATGCATAGGCCCAACTCTATTTGTGTACCATGTGGCCCATATAATGCCCTCCTCTAATGTAAGGTATGAATTTATGCCCTATAGTGTCCTCGATCATGTCAATGGGAGTCTCTCATAATATTAGGACATGAGTAGGATGGTGTGTGTTAGTCCTTCAGCCCCTATGCATCATATGTGATCTAGTTGTTGGTATAGTCTACCAAGGATATACTAGCCCCATGCATATCTTTATCCTCCCTCTGCTCATTGGACAACTATTGTCCAAGATAGTGGTAGTTTCCCTATACTCTAGCTAATATAGAGCCTCCTGACCATAGTGCCTATTATCACTATCCATAGTGATGGTACCCCTAGTGATAGCTGTGTGATTTTTGCTCCATTATTGTTATGCTTTTGACAAGGTCCCACTAGGAAGATATTAGCTTTGACTGTATCTTACACCTACAATAGCTCTATCTCTCTCCCTATAAGCTCCACCCCATAGAGCTAGTAGATGTTCTTAATGCTCAAGATGGCCTCTAGCTCAAGCCCCAATTAGAATACATATCTCTCAGGTACTCGTGTGTTCACAAACACATTCACCAAATTCCTAGAGTAACATAATGAAGGCACGTGTATAATTATCCAAAGTCTTGCACTCTACAGATAATCTTGGTCCTCTACAGGTAGAGGCATCTGCATCTTTGGCCAACCATGATGGGACTCTCTCTTGTTTTGTCACCTTGTATGGTCTATCTCTCTATGTAGGCTACTCCCTTGCCTATGAAGGCTCTCCCTCATCTAGTATGCTAACTCCTTCATGTGTCTACACAAGCAAGCAATAGGAAAATGGATTAGTGTGCTAGCCATGAAATGAGAAACTCAAGTAAAAAAACATGTTTTAAGCTATTTGTTCATTTCATCCCCTTCCCTTCCTATTCCATCCCCTTATGCGCCTTCTCAGGCTCTTTCGAGCTCCCCAAGGCCTATCCTAGGGCTTCTCTTCCCCAAGCCATGGCTTTCTAGGCAAAGTCATGGATGGCAGTGTCCCAATCCACAGTTTTGCCTAGCCAGGCCATGGCCTGGGGCATGGCCCCTTGGGGAGCCCTTGGGCTCCCCATTTTTTCTCTCCAAGTCATGGTTTGACTTTCTATTTATTCTATATTTCCCCTCTTTCCTTCCCCATCATTTTGATTATTTATTTAACCTAAATCGTTCACAATTAGTCAAAATGGTTTTAGGGCCTCCCTAACCCCAAAAATGAATAAAAATTTCAAATATTTTGATCAAAAGACTTACTCAAACCATCTTGTGCATCTGTGGCATGCTCCCATGTCCTTGATTGCTCCACTTGGGCTTTGGTGGCTCGTAGGCTCTCATTTCGCTCTCTAAGAGTGAAAATAAGAGTGAAAATGATTCAATTTTACTCTTTTTTCCTCTTTTTAGACCCTTTTCTTGATTTTTGTGGGCCATTTGTGGGTGCTTTACCCTTCCAGACCATGAAACCTTTGTTTTAAGGGTTTGAACACGTTCTGAGTGCATTGGCAACCTCGATTTTATAATCTAAGGCTTCTTTAGGCCTACTCTAACCCTATTTTAAAATCTATGAGACCCTTTTCGGATCCCCATTGACCTCTCGAGCTTGTGCCCCATCTCTTGGGCACCCAAGGATAGAATTTACTTGTCATGCTTCTTTTAGTAAGTTGTTTCTTTGCTTTTATGTAGTTGATCCATTCTAACTCCTTTCTCTTTTTCATCATGGTTGCAGATAGGGTTGTTAACTAGTTATGGTGGTTTAGAACTTGCTCTAGTATTTATTTTCTTTGAACCTCCCCCCACTTTTCCTTGTTATCTCTTACCATGGCTGGTGTTGGTCAACCATTTTTTTTGTGACTTGGTTTCATTATTTGTTTTCTTCGTGTAACTCACTTGTCCTACCTTGCTTTGAGATTGTTTGTCCTTAGTTGCTAGTCTTGCATCCTCAACCCCTATCATGGTATACATCTCAGTGGTGATTCACATAGATGGAAATAGTCAGGGAAACTTAGGACCTACTACTATAGCTTGGGTTATCGATGATCCATGGGGTTATGAGCTTGTTGCAGTTCATTTCTTCCTTACTAGTGAGATGAATAATGTAGCCAACCATCATGTAATCATTAGTGCCTTGATTGATGCCTATGAGTTAGGCATGTGTTATGTGCAGTTATTCTCTAACTCACTCTTAGTCATGTCTCGACTCATTGGTGCCTAGAATATCCTTAGCTCTGAGTTGCTCCCCCTCTTCAAGGTGACATGTGATCTGCTCTCCTTCTTCAAGGATGTCTAGTTCACCCATAGCCCTCATAGGGATAAAAATAGGGATAACACCTTAGTGAATGTCATTATGGATGGTTTGATTTGATTTGATATCATTTGTATCCCTTCTTTTTAGGAGTTGGAGCTAGAGTTGGAGTTAGATTTTGGATTATGCAGCATTTGCACTCTCCCCCATGGATCGCATCATCTTCTTTTGCCACCATCTTTATCTGATAAGTGTAGGTGATGTTCTCTTTTATCTTTTTATTTCTTGTTTTATTTTGATTTTTTGTGGCTTTTAGGTACTACATATCACTCCTTGTTTATTCAAACACTAATTGCTTGTACTTCGAGGGCATAAGTAATTGTACTTCCCATGACCCTACTTCTCCCTATGATTACACATAGGCTCATGTGCAGACTATCGACCCTGGTTATCCTGCTTCCAAGGCATATACCACTCACTTGGACCTTTCTTTCATCATATTCTCACTCCCTACACATCTTCAGCACATCTCAGACCTTTTATGTGCCAGATAAGCTCTTTAGGCACCTCCTAAGGACCTTCTAAACACTTGTTGACCACTCGAAGAGGATATTTGACCTAGGACATAACTTAGGGAGGAAACATATGGCCTAAACCACATGTTTCATTTATGAAAGTCATGACCTAAGTCGTGACCTCAATAGAAAGCACAAAAAAGGCCCCTGATTGGGCCCAAATGACTAGAAATAGCTAGTTTTTGGTTGTTTAGCAGATTAGGGTTGAGATATATGTCATTTTCTTATTCATTTGATACCCTCTCTTATCTCTCTACTACATTTTTTTATTTGATCTTCCCACTTTATCATCACACTCAAAGCTTGGTTGCCTTCTTGAATCTCTCTTGGTTCTTGCATGGCACACTTAGCTTTCATTGTGACAAGGGATGTCCTACTATTTTGTAGTTTATCTTGGTGATTTACATTGCTCTCTAAAGTTTTACTAAAGCTTTTGGTTTGTTCCTTTATCCCTCAAGACTCCATTTCACCTATTCTTGTGCTCCTTGCATTGGCTCTCTCACAGATTGGTAGCTTCTCCTTCACCTCTTCCACAGCTTTTGGCTCTTGGTCTAAACTCAGCTCACACAGCCTGATCATCTTCCTCTCTTGCTTCCTATCTTGGATAATTATTAGGTATAAAGTCTACACACTTCTTTTGAGTTTGATATGAGGGCACTTTTCTATGTAAAGTGAAATTCTTATTTGTTTGCATTAGTATACATGATGGGGTTGACTATTTTAGTGATTTAGTTTATTTAGGGCATTATCTAGGATAGTTTTTGAATTTTATCACATTTTTATGTGGTTAAGAATATATTCATTGCTTGAAATATCTCCCATTATATGTTATTCTTGCATTGGAAACATTTCTCATTACATATTAGGATCCTACATGCTAAAAACAAACAATATAATTTGCATAAACAATCCACTCTCTTGCTAAACTAGAAAATTGCATTGTTGGAGAACAATAGTTTTGAAAGTAAAGAGATAGCTCAAACTTAGATTAGGCATGCTCTTGAACCCTTGATTGAAAACATATTTATTTCATAAAACATATTTCATTTGGCATGAAAGTGTCTTTGCTTCTAAGTTTACACAATACTTGTTAGATCTCTTTATTCAACATTATTATTTCCGTAATTTGTATGCAATCAGTTGTCTAGTCTTAGCTACTTGATTTATTATGGTTATACCTGCTAGAGATACCTGCATCCTTTGTGCATTTGATCATGTTATCCCTAAATTGGTTTACAAGTCTATCTATAGCTTGGTGCAATTTGGCAAACTGGATAAACACTATAGATCTCCTATGGCCCATAGAAGCCTTGAGCCTTCTAACCTCCTAGTTATTTGTTTAAGTACCCTGTGTACCCCCTGCCAAACACTATTGGTTCCCTTCACATTCTTGGAGCTACACATTGTAGGTCTCATCTTAACCAATTTCATCAATGAAATTAATAATTGACATCTTTGGCTATCATAATCTAATCTATGAAAGAAACTATCCCAAATTTCTTGAGCCAGTGTTCTTGAATGGTGGTTAGACATTTTGTTATGCATTATTTTCAAAATATTTTCATCGACTTCAATTAAGTGCTTGTCTTTTCTATGCATAATTCTTGGAAGTGTTGTTAATGGTTAAATCTGTTGAGGGGGTGTTTCAAAATCATTATATGTTTCCATGAAATTTTCTTCATGTTAGGTTGTGGAGCTAAAAGCTTCACTGTTATGCAAATGGTGGAGGTTGCTGAGTGTCAGAGTAACCGACGTTGGTCAGGCCAACCTACATCGGTCATATTCAGCGTACACAGTAACCGACATCGGTTAGGGGTCGGTCGGCATCGATCAGACAAGAACGTTGGCAACCTGTGTGTGTGTGCGTTTGCATGCGTCTCCAAAACTGGTCTAATTTTAGACGGACAGTTAGTTTGCATGTGAAGACTAATTTTAGTCTTGAGTCTACATTTCTAATTATTGTTTGTTTTGGGATCTATTTAATAGACCCATGGGGCTGTATTGTAATCAAGGACAAGGATTAGATCCTCAACTTAAAGGCAAGAACAACAATTGGGTTGGTTGTCTCAAGGTGTGTAAGATCAGTTGCTCTGCAGGTTGTGCAAGATCAGGGAGATCTACATGGTAAGTAAGATCAATTAGATCTGTAGGTGTGCAAGATCAAGGAGATCTACTTGGAGTACTCGGTGGTACTTGGTGGACTGGCAGTAGGCAAAACAACCCGTTGAGTTGATTGTCACAAATGACTGGTGGAGGGAACAACTCTATCTTTGAGTTGGTTTGTAATTGAAAGAGAGAGAACTCTTGAGGAAGAATTACTATACATCTAAGAGGTGTGGGAAGAGTGTGATTTCTTCATTGTATTTCCTTCTGGAAGAGTGTTAATACAAGATTGTATTGTCTCTCATATTCTGTGTTGTTTCTGAATTCTGGTTACTTATTACTTCTGGTTTAATTCCGTGTTTAGTTGCTTATACAAAAGGTAATCAAGTGTACTCTTTAAGGAGAGGATCCTGACAGCTGGTATCAGAGTCGTGTGTTTTAGATCCTGACACTTCATTGTTTGTTTCTTTATTATATGTTTCCATGAATTTTTCTTCATTGTTAATTTCATCATTATTTGTTTCCATGAAATTTTATTCATTATTAGTGGGTAAAGTATCATGCATAGGCTCATCATCAATAAAATTAAAAACTTTAAACTTTGAATGTGAACTTCCAACAGTATCTAATTCATTATTGTCAATTGCCTCACTATCTAAGGCATTTGGCTCATCAGGGTTAGTGTTTGTACCTTGACTAGAGTGAAATGCTTGCATTCATACCTTGTTTTTCTCTCTCAACTCTTCTAATTGCTCTGTTGTTTTGTTCTTCAAATTTTTCCTCTTCCTTGAATGTGAATCGTAGCCCATTTTGATAATTTATAGCTTTTCAAAGGTGGGTCCAAAAAAGTACTTAAAAATGTACGTAGAGAATATGCAGAGTGTGCGCAGGGAATGTCTGTGGGGACATGAATCTTGATTTGGGACAAAAATAGATGTTGAAAAGTAAATTTTGTCTAAAAATTAACATGTACACATTATATAAATGCATATGCATTATAGTAACGTGTACGCATTCGTTGAAGTATAGACATATCCTATAGAAACAAGCAATAACACTATCATTTTCAACGTATAAATGCCCAATATGATGCAATAAGACTCAATAAAACTATAATATGATGCATAAATTCCTAATATGATGGAATAAGACTATTTGATGATGCAATAAGCCTATCATATGATGAAATAAGACTCAATATGATGCAATAAGGCTCAATATGATGCAATAAAACTATCATATGATGCCATAAGACTATCATATGATGCAATTAATCCTAAACATGGTGTAATAAGACTATCATATGATGCAATAAGGCTCAATATGATGCATAAATCCCAAATATGATGCATAAATCTCCAATATGATGTAGTAAGACTCTTGATAAGACTATGAAGTAGTAAGACTATCATATGATGCAATAAGGCTCAATATGTAATGTGAAATGAGCTAATTTTGCCTCAAACCCCATCATAGGTCCTTGCAAAACTAGGTTCAATGAGTTCACAAATTGACACTAATCACATTCATAAATTTATGCATTTGTGATAAAATCAAGGAACTTAGGGGTTATGTTATAAAATTAGAGTTTAGGGTTAGGGATTTACTGTAACAAGTTTGTACATGTGTACATGTCATGAAATTAGGGTTTTAGGGAACTGTACATGTTCAAGTGATAACATTAGGGTTTACGATCAACATGTCACAAAATGTGAACTAATTTAGCCCCTTTAATCACATCGTAGACTCCAATTTAGGTTCAATGGGTTCAAATTGGCCACATTTGCATTTGTATTTGCATTTTTGATTAAATTAGGGTCAATTAAGCCATACATGTTACATAGATTATACAATCAATTGGGCAATAAATTTGGTTTAGGGGCTCAACTTTACCCAAATCACATCCCTAATTGCACCTATTGCCTATTTGGTTCAATTCATGATAGAATCATACTTAATCTTATCCCAAATCATATATCATGATCTTATAGTTATGTCAATAAAGGGTTCAAATTGGCCTCCCATGCCTCCTCGATTGAATGAATCAACTCTTTGGTTCATTGTATATACATGATCACATTCTAGGGTTAATTTCACTCCATATCACATCATGTATACAATTTAAAATAGGTTCATGCATGGCTTATATTAACCCTAATTGCCCCTATAATTGAACCTTATTATGCCATGTGTGTACCTCATACACCCAAAAGTGTTAAAGCTATCAGAGATACATCAGGTCTTGAAAGTTTCAGAGTTGACAATACCTCGAGAGGCCAAATCCAATTACATATCACCATGTGTACTTTGTACACTTGGAAGTGTCAACACTATTAGAGGTATCAGTTCTTAGAAGTGTTAACGAGTTATTAGAGCTTTGTGAGGCCCGATCTAATCAGATGTCACCACATGTATCTCGTACACACATATAAGTGTTAGAGATCTAATTGTCAACTCCTAGAAGCATCAAATTTGTTAGAGCCTCAGGACACCCAATCTAATCAAATATTTCCACATATAGGTCTAGTACTCTTGGAGAAGTGTTAGAGTTGTAAGATATACATGTTCTAGATCCAAAAAGGATTAGAGATGTTAGCACCCTGGAAGTCCTGATCCAATCAAAGATGGCCACATGTACTTTTGTACACCAAATGGTCAATTCAAATAGATAAGACCAATAGGCTGGGCCTAGCCCCACTGTGTCAAGTCATCAAAAGTACTCAATGATCCCATCAGCAATAAAAACACTTGGAAAAATATGAACACATCTCAAATGCCATGAGGTCCAAATATAGGCATGTGCACACTGCACTCTCTATATTTATTAGCTCACATGAGTAGAACTCATGATCTTTGATACCTAGATATGTCCCATCACCCCCAACCAATACAATTAAGGCCTATTCACAAATATCATACATACATATAAGCTAAAAATGTTTAAAGATTGGCATTGATCCCATCAATTCATGTCTAGTAGATAATTTAGATGATGGGAACCTCTGACTTGCCATTATTGTACAGAAAATGTCATGTAGAGCCTTTTAAGGTCCAATCTGAATTGAGCGAGCACCGTTATCATTTTTCTATGTATGTATTGAAATTATTTATATCCCTTAGCCTTGAGTTATCTCTAGATCCCAAAGTACATTCATATTAAGTCCTACACGCAAAAGAGAACATAATTCATCAATGGACCCCTCAACCTCAAATCCCAAGCTGGAGCAAGAATTCTGAGATGCTACTTTCTTGCAGTTCACATCATAAGGTTTAAACTCATTACAATGAAATAAGAACAAGATGATTAAAGATATATAAAATATATAATCTTGAAACCTTCGGCGAGGGGGTACACACTAGTATTCAATTCTGATCAACCATCTATATGAGGTGAATAACATCATCCACATGAACAACTACTGGGTCCCTCTTCTCAGCATCATCGTACATTGTTATCTTTAATGTATCTTGAATAAGCTCAATAGAGTTTAAGTTGGGGTAACTTATACATATGTCATACTTGGTCAATGTCAGGTCTATGCCACCCTATATTTCTAAAGCATAGCCATCCCTTAATGATTTCAAACAAGGTCCCTAGTGCATTTAGATATTTTCTAAGCTATACATTCATCACTACAGACACAACATCAAGGATATGTGTGACCATTTCAAGTTTATTGAGCTCAAAACCACATCTTATACAAAACAAAATGAGTACACAAAGATCAAACTATAAGAAAAACACATACCCAAAGACCAAATTTGGCTTTTTGGTCTCATTACAAAATAACGTGTATGCATTATATAACTGTACATGTTATATAATATATTATATAATGTGTATGCATTATTTGAATTTGATTTCAAAACTGAGCCTTTAGGCTCAAAAATGGCTTGGATTTTCGAGCCAAAGGCTTGTGGCTGTGCATTTACAACTGAGACCAAGAGTTTTGACAGAAAATAACAAATTTCAACTTCAATCATCAAATATGCTATGGATTTCAATAACAAAATTCAAAAAAATATTAACATCACAACGAGCACGTTGTCCTCTTTCTAAATATATGATTTTTATAATTTTTGGGCTATTTTAAGGGTTCAAACTATATTTATTTCTATCTACACCTTTTTTAGGCCACTACATGCTGCACATATACATGCCTATTCATATTTATGTAATTTGTTTTTCGTTGATCCAAGTGCAAAAAAAATTATATGGTAAACTAAGCCTAATTTTACACACATTTTTAAAAAAATCAATTTTCATTTTTTTGAGGTAGTTAAGGGGGTGGGCCGCACGGCTAGCTATCCATTTTTTATCAATTTTCAGAATCTACTTAATTACAAAATTAATAAAAAAAATATTCATTGAAAAAATATTAACAAAATCATAACACACTAGAAGATCTTATCTAAATATTCACGAAAGGGTTTCAAACAATATTTAACAATGCTCAAAAAATGGTGGGCCACATGGTCATCTATCTACTATGTTTTTAAAAAAAAATAGGTCCTCTTCAAATTTTAGATGTTTGACCTATTTATACTTAACCATTTTTCAAAAAAAATAGTTTTTTGGAAACTAGACTCAAAATATTTATACTTAATCTCCATTTTTTTATACCATCTTCAATTTTTAGTGTAGCTATCTCAAATTATCTACAAAAGTTCAATTTTTTAAAATTTAAAAAAAACCATGTCCGTGGGTAGGCCCTTTTTTGTCCCCCAACTTTGTGCACTTACTAGTGATCTAGATTTTCACTTGAAAAATATCACTCATGTGATGCTCTTTGAATGCTTTAGACCTTTTGTATAATTGTTTCTATGATTGGCAAAGAAATATGGACAAATAGGGTAGAATAACTTAGTTTTGTGCTCAATTGAATGAGCCTTGGTAGGTGCTTTCTTGGCATTTGTTAAATGAATAATAAGAAGGATTAGACATGTATTTATACCATACATTTTGAAAATATCTCACAGTAAGATTATCAAGACAAATAGGTTGACCCATAGGTTGTGAATAATTTTCAATTTGGATGACTTTTGAAGACTGGATAATAGATAAGGATCTTGATAATAGAGTGGATACCAGTGTCCCTATGTGGTTAGTAGTGTCTCAAAGGTTAGAAAATGTGTATGAGTCTTTAACTAAAACTTAAAGATGTTTATCACGTTTTAAGCTTTTTATACAATACAGATGGTCTCATCAAAATGATAATGGTCAGACTATAAGATAAGCATTTAGGCACAATAAGCTGGTGAATGTGAGCCTTTCAGCAACAAGACAGTATAGAAATGAAGGGTAGAGACTTGATTGATATGTTCCAAGTATACAAGATTGAGATGTTATAAATATTAAGTTTTAGTGTCTACATTTTCTCCCTATTTAATCTAGTAATGCATAAGGATGCACTTGCTAGGTTAAAGGAAAGAGATGTGTACCTGGGTATGTATAAAACACCTTATCTTTGTGCGAGCCCACTTTGAGTGCTCTTTTGGTGACTGACCAATAATTGATAACATGTTATAACATAAATCATTGAATAAAATATGAAATTGAAATAAATTAAAATGATAGAAAGTAAAGAGAGCAAGGGAAGGATTACACCTATGTGTCGATGTAACCATGTTGCCTCTTGGCAATTTGATTTGTAGAGACGCTTCCTTATGAAGCATTGGAGCTAAGATAGGTTCAATTCTGAACCCTATCATGTGTATATATGGAGATTTTAGGACAACCATGACCCCAATCCTAGCGTCTGTAGGATTTGTTCTCATGTCGCATCATAAAAAATACAAAAATTACAATTATATTGTCATATTGATTGGTATAGAATCAAATCTCTATGTGAGTGACATGAATTCATATATTGGTCTTGCTAGAAATATAATGCATTTCTAAATTTTTTTCCTTAAATTGTGCTTGATATTGACTGTATGTGCTCAGATTGTTTTCCTCTCACATCACAAATAAATAGAGACACACAAGTTTATTCTCAACTTTGTGCCTTAAAGTGATTTATGTGTCAAAAAAATCAGTGTTTTATTACCATTTCAAACCATCTTATCTACATGTTAGAACAAGAAAAAGGCAAGTGATAAATCCCACTTTTATACAATGTTTCAGAATTTCTTTACAATGTAACGATTTGACTAGTTTTTTAAACATTATCAATCCAACGATTTATGAACCACTTTTCAATGTCATTATCTTCTATTTTCTTCTATATAGGCATCTCCAATAGTACATGTAACTGATTCCTATTTATAGAACATTTGACTAGTCATTAGCGATTCAATTAACCTCTTTTCTCTTCACCTAATCTATTTATAATGTTAAAATTGTATTTTAACATTTTCTTTGTATTCATAAGTAAAAATAAATAAATGCATGACTAATTTTCTGATGTCTCAACCTTTTTTTTCCATTTTCGTCATGCAAATGCATTCGAGTGTTCCAAAAAAGGAAAGTCCTTTCGTTTTATTAGTTATTAGCATAGTCTTATATTTTTATTCAATGCAATCTTTGTCCATCACTTTTATCAATTATTCAATTAATCTTGCATCTTTATCTATAGAGACTTTCACAGTTGTGCATTGTATTGGAAGTCAGGTTATTGTATCAGCTAACTGTAGGAACACACATTACCATATACCTATACTTATTAGCCATGAACGATGCAATAATTCTCTTATTTTATGTTTGCAAAATCTATTTTTAACATTTAAACTTTACTTTTACATTTATTTTGTACACATAAATAAATCAAATTATATGTACAATCACTTTGCCAACAGATCTACAGTTTTTTTTCGTGTTCGTAGTCCAAATGCATTTGACTGTTCAAAAAATTATAATCAAAATCGTTTGATTTTATTAGTTATTTAGTTAGTCTTACATTTTTTATCTATACACTCAGTGTTGTTTACTTTTATTAGTTGTTTAGTTAATCATATATTTTCCTCTATACATGGGTTTGCAATAGTGCATTGGATTGAAAAAATCAAGGTCCCATATCAAGAAACTGAAGGTGCATATTTTACCATATACTTATATTTGTTCATTTTTCATAAGAGCAAAGGGCTCTACTCTCAAGAAACACGAGACAATATGACGAAACACTGGGAAAACCAATAATTGTATAAGATTATGAATAAGGAACAAAGAAACAATTCAATAACATTGACGAGTCTCTTAGTCAACATCATCTTTTCCGAGATAAATCATAGTAGATTGAACAAACTTCTTTCATTGATAAAAGCTTCTCCATTTGTGAATAAAGCACTACCACTTTCTTTCGCTTTATTTGGGAATTGCTTCATCAACTGCCCTATTGCAAGACTAGCAATAGCTTCAAATAACACCGCAAATTCACAAATACTATTATTAAATGCAAGGACTAACTATTGTGTGGCCCTTGTTTTATTTGCTTTTGTTTTTTATTTTCTTATGTATTTAATTAGTACAAGATAATTTTTATCCATAATTATTATTAATACCCAGATTATAGATAATCTTTTTGCTTATACAATATAATCGATCGTGCATAATTCTTAACCATGTGAATTATGAAAGTATATTGAGAGAGAACTATAAAATTTTAATGCTAACAAACAAAAGAAACATAAGTTCTACTCAAATTCAAATTATAATAATAAATAATACAATATCAAATTTATATTTTCAAGTTTAAATAATCAAAAGAAGCAAATATTACAAAATTACACACAAACTTAAGCACAAACAATTCTCAATACAAGATTAGGACTAACCACTACACAATGCTTGTCTTATATTTAAAATAGCCTTTCCAAAAAGATTTGAAAATAATATACAATATAAATTATATTTGAATTTAAAAAATATTTTTTATTCAATATTGTCCTTTCAATATTAATATAATTTACTAACATACATATTTTAAATAAATCTATGTAAAAGATGTTGGTAGATATCATATTTGAGACATCTATATCATATTAGATTTGTCATTAATGGAGTAATTGAATAAATTTATTTTTAATATAAAATTAAAAAATTATATTTGATATGTTAATATATTATAGATTTACAATAAATAACTTATATTTCGATTTAAAATTAAAAACTTATATTTGATATGATAATATATGATACATTTAAAATAAGAAATTTATATTTGGTATAATAATATATTATAGATAATTTATATTATTTAAAAATAATTAAAAATAATATATTATTAATAAAATAAAATTGAGAAAGGTGTAATGATTATATTAATATTATTTTTCATATATATATATATATATTAAAAACACTTTTAAAGAAAATTTTAAATCCATTCATACAAAAAATTGATATTATATATATATATATATTATTTTAAAAAAAACAATACTAGTAATTACAAGTATTTTTTTTTATGATTTCTCATTAAAATTTATGTACAATTGGCAGCTTGAAAGGAATAACAATCTTGGCTTTATATTATATGTTGCATCATTTTAGTAAAGGTTATCCATAGTTAGATGTGCGTTAGGTTTTGTACTCGTTTTTTAGAAAGTACTTCCCAACAATCTCTACACATGTCCCACTCACAATCTTTACAAGAGTACATCCTCTGATGATGTAAATCAACTTCCAGATATGATGAATAACACACATCACAATATGGTGGTTCCTTGTACCTTAAAAACAAAGGATGTTGAGGATGGAGTGGAAAATTTGATAGTTCATCCTTAAAAAACATCTTAATCATTTGATTGCATTTTCCTTTTTTTAGGCTGTCTATCAATCCCTCCTTGATCATTTTATCCACATGATTCGTATCTTCATTATTTGATTTACATATCATGTCCACCACTTCATTCCCACTCGATGTTACCACTCCATCACTGTCTAACAATACTAGCCATCTTTTTTCAATATATAAATGTTTCAAAATCTTTTGAAGTGCCACACACTTATTTAGTTCTTCTTCTTCCTCATTCAACATATACTTGCATCGACACCAAAACATTATCATGTCCCAAAATGAGAGTTTAGACCACTGCATTGTTTGTGTCACATCTTCATAAAGTTTTTGAAGTTCTTTGACATCTTGTTGTTCCTCGCTACAGAAGTGTCCCACATATAAAATTTCAAAATCTTCATGTGCTTGTACTAATTGTTCGAGCTTGGACTTCAACTTGAAATTTTTACTTGGAGGTTCAGCGTACAAAAAAACTAATTTTCCACCAAGTGATTCTTTTTTCCCCTGTAATCAAATGGAATAAGATATCAAATTAGGATTTATGTTAAATTTGATAGGAAGTTGAACTATAATATGGTTAGAGAAAACTCACTTTACTTCTTTGTGGGCCTAGAAAATCCATATCTTCTAAGAGAAATTCCAAGTTTGATTTGGTATACATATTGGAGACGATCAGACCTATTCTATCTTCAGTAAATGGATAAGCCTTTACACCCCATGCCATTATCATTGGTAATGCGTTAGAGTTGAGAATAGTTCCAAACTGTTTGTCAAATACAACCACCTGTGGGACTTCTGAAAATATTGATTTAGGATGAAGAAAAGATGCCCATGGCATCTGCTTAATAACCCTTGCATACATACCAAATCCATAATCTTCATTTTTTAAAATAGGAAACCAAACTCCCAGAAAATCAGAGTCTATGAATTGTACTTTTTTATATACTTCTTGTAATTTTATACACTCAATAGTTTTCAAGCCACAAGCAATGAAGCAATTTATTTTTTCTTGCAATTGATCCAATGTTACCTGCATTATATTTACATAAAATTTGTTATAATAAATTTATTAAATATTAAAAATCAATGAGTAAATTAATTATATAAAAAATTCGATAATATCGAGGAGAGTCAAATATATATATATATAAAATTGAAATGCATTGAAATTTATACTTCAACATACCTGGCTATTGTTGCTCCAAATGAACTGATCAATGTTTGCTTCCTTCAACAATTGTGAGTACCACGGCAACTCTTGGCTGTCCTCTTCCGTGGACGAGTTTTGTGAGCTTTCTTCTTCACTCTTCAATTGTTCCTCTGGATATTCATTCTTCAAAAGCTTTTGGACAATCTTTTCTGAAATGTTTCTTTCCCCAATATTTTCACCCTGAACAAATGTCTGATGGCCTTTATCATCTGCACTTATATCAGCCATGAAACAAGCGACTTTGTCAATGGCTGAAGAAGGAAAGAAAAGATGTTTAATAAGCGCAAGACGTCTGGTGTCAGTGGAAGGAATTGCAAGCGATCCTTGTGGCAGCCACTTAAGAATTTGTGTGATGCTTTCTTCTTCTCCTCCCTTTTCTCTTTCGCCGTCCGATGCATCTTTTTTAACACAGATAATTCTAAACTGCCCTAAAGAAGCTGTGCTTATTGTTTCTATGGCCATCCCGACAACTCGCTGCAAAAGCTGGTGATGGAGGTGAGGGAGGCCGATCACTGCCACACTAGTATCCTTGTCAAGCAACATTGAAGGATGCTCAATCAATCCGTCTCTACTGCTATTCAGCTCTATGCACTGCCCACACAACAGACCGATTCTTGCCGCTCGCTGCCACTCTTCCTCAGACTGCCACCAAGACAAAACAACAGCAACGATGCAATAAATATTAAGTACTCCTAACAACAATGCCAGAGGATCAAAATATTGTAATGTTTAACTTACCAGATTACTCGAAGTATACACCGCCATAGGATACTTTTCTTCTTGCCGCACCATTTCTTTCCACCGCTCTACCAATTTCTCACTCGCTTCAATGTTTAAGAAATAACATTGCTGCAATTTCACTAATCTCTCCATTCCTGCGCCATCCAACATCCGACAGCCTCCGATCTTTAATATTTCCAAAGAGCACAAATTTTCGAATTCATTGACCAATGCTTCCAACTTGGGACAGAAGTGTATATCCAGCAGCTTTAATCTTTTGAGTTCTCCGAATCCATCCGGAAGACTCGAAAACATTAAGTTCTCAAATATCAAATGTTCTAAGCATGCAAGATTACCGAACCCGGGGGGTAGAGTGATTAAGCTGATGCATCCCCTCAAAGTCAAGATTTTCAAGGCTATCAGTGCTTCAAATCCATGAGGCAACTCTTTCAGATTAGGACAATCTTCCACTAACAACTCCATTAAAGAACTGAACTGTCCAAAGTTGTTTGGCAGAGCATTAAGTTTGATGCATTTTTTTATACGCAAGATCTCTAGCTTTTGCAGATGCACAAAACTAGCGGGAAGACTGGTTAATGAGTGGCAAGATCCTAATGTCAGGGTTGTCAGACATGGTAAGTTTCCAATACTGTGTGGAAGCTGCTCTAGACTGATGAGAGATTCGAGGCCTAGGGTGTTTAGGGAAAGCATCCCAAAGCTGTCTGGCAATCGCTGCAACTTGATGCATCCTGTTAAATCCAACTTTTTAAGAGAAGATAATCCGCCAAACTCATCAGGCAGTGCTATCAAATTCTCACATCCTTCCATGTCAAGTTCTTTCAGTGCAAATAGCTTTCCAAAGTCAACAGGCAACCCTTTGAGACGCGTGCATCCATTTAGACACAAATCACTCAATGAAGAAAGCGATCCAAATCCTTTACCAAAGGAGGTCAGATTTGTGCAGTACTTGAGGCTCAGATAGGCCAATTTAGTAAGTTTTGGGAACCCTTGAGGCAAAACTTCCATGTCACATTTTTCCAGATTTAGAGTCTCAAGAGCAGTGAGGTGCCCAAATGTTTTAGGTAGTTGTTTGCAGTTTTTTAATCTCAGATCTTTGAGAGATGCAGGAAGCTCCAATCCTGCTGGAAGTTTAACAGGTTTCTGCGCGTCCACCAGAATTGTTTGCAAAGATCTGACGTTTTGGAGAGGCAGTTTTGCAAACACATCATAATCCAGATTGCACAGATCATGGGATATAGTATGTAGTGCCGGAGGCAGCTGTAAGAAACGAAAATTTACAACATTAGGCCGTACATGTATTGTGAATGAAGAATAAGAGTTAAAATAATGACCACGTTTAAATTGGTCACGTACCTGAGGCAAATCGATGCCTGGCTTAGACTTATTGTAGAATATTCTGAGCTGCTCCATTCTGGAAGTATCTTGAAATGGAAAGACGTGCACATCATCCACAAAAAGATATCTAAGATTTTGAAATGCGCCGTCGCAAGAAGGTCCATCTACGTTTACCCAATCTCCGAGATATAAATACCTCAGGGAATGCTGCATGGCATTTAACTGACTGGATTGGAGTGTGGTTAAAGATGTGTCATCAGAAAGGGCAAGGCCTTTTACATTTTTGAGCTTTGATTCGTCTTTTGAGACTACCTCCAATTCCTCATATGCTACAAGCCGGGTGTTCTTGGCCTCTGTCCTTCCCATCAACCGAAGGATGTCATGCACTATCACTTCATCACCTGCATCGGTTCTACTTAATAACATCCTCCTGCGGAAAGCTTCAAGTTTCCTTTCATCCACACAATTGCCAACAAAATCCCACTTCTTACCATGAAAGTAGACACAAATGTCGAGGAAAGCTTGTTGATCCTCTTCATCCATTTTTCGATACACATACAGAAGCTTTTCGGCAAGTTGCTCTTCGGATGCAAAGCTATTGAGCTCTCCCGTTTGAAGGGCTTTAAGAGCATCGTGGTAACTCTTAACAGCTCTCCCCTCTCCCCTTTCCAGTTTTAGTTGATTTCCATAAACAGATAAAAGTAGCGGGACGCCTCTGCACAACTCTGCCACCTGATTCATCAAACCCTCTTCATCAAAGTGACGATGAGGTGCTTCAGTTCCATCTTCTAGAATTGTATTGCGGAGGAGGCTTCTGGCTGCTTCATCCGAGAGAGTGTTTACATCATATTCTTTACACTTTTTAATTTGAAGTACAGGTCTCAGATCACTTCCTCTAGATGTAATTAGTATTCTGATCTTTGAATTTTTACTGGCTGGCAATAAATGTTTGGGCAAGAGCTGTTTGATACAATCACTGTCAACGACGTTGTCAATGAAGACAAAACAGCACTTACTCTCCATTACTCGTTTGATTTGTTGTCGACCATCATCTGTATCTCTCAAGTCAAATTTTTCTCCTGCCAAATCAAGAATAATATTTCTTTGGAGCTCAAGGATGTGGGAAGTCTTGCCTCGCTTTTTCTCATCAATAATCACTCTGCAAAATTTGAAATCCGCAGAATCCCAATCCAGTTTCTGAATAACCGAGGCAGCCAATGTGGTCTTACCAACACCCCCGAACCCGCATAAAATAACGGCTAATGCTGGGTCACTGCCTTCCATGTCTAACAAATCCTTCACCTCTGATATCTGCTTCTCAATACCAACTGTTTTGTGTTTCACAAAAGGGATATCTGATATTAGCACAGTTGTCCAGGGCACTAAATTTCTAAACTAAAAAACTAAAAATAAAAAGTTAAAAGTTGATAAAAAGCAGTTACCTGGTTTGAAGTCAAGTAGATTGAGAGGCGATCGCAGTGATCGGCGAGTTAAATTCCTTATAATGTGGGTAACAGCGGCGAGCGCGAGAGAAGGCGCAACTTCTCGTACCCTCTCGCGGGTTTTTCGAAGTTCGTTCTCCATTATAGTGGCAGACCAGTACCTGTAGAGATCATCCAATAAGTAATTATTCTTATCTTTCACTTTGTGCAACTTGTATAAAAAAAAGACTACTGATTAATGGGATCAAACGAATTCAACCGTATTTAAAACACACCATTTAATATTGGCAGATTTAAAAGAAATCACCAAAAAGAACTAATATTATTAACCAGAGAAAAACATGAATAAGTATCTCTTTATATAATATTATATAAGACTTTTGAAATGTGTTCTGCTGCTGGTAGGGTTTTATGCCCGATCAATGGACATACGGCAGCGGCACTGGAAGGTGGTTAGGGGGTGGCGGAAGGAAGATCCGGTCTGAAACATGAAGATACAGAGAAAAAAGGAAATCCGCAGGAGAGGGTTAAGAAGACGGGAGATGGTCGGGACAGGAAGGTAGGGGAGTCAGGGGAACCAGGGGAAGCTTTGCTGGCAAATACAGAGGACCGGCCTTCAGCTTCTGGAGGAAGCGAACCATGCTAAGAAACTAGGCTGGACGGCTGCGACCAAAGGTGGTAGTATAGAAGCTAAGAAGGGTGGATGGATAAGGAAATCAGGTCAGGTAAGAGTCAGGGCCCAGCGTGTCAATGATCCGACAAGCAGGGAAGGACTATGCAGCCCCCAAATCCTTTTAGGAGGTGGTTTCCCATCCCAGACCATCTATTAAACAGGGGATTAAACCCTTGGACCCTGAGAAAAAATCCCGTTTCAGTTACTTTAATGGGGAGGCACTTGAAACGGTGATCCAAATAGATGACTGGTACACAGGCAGAGGAGTGACTTGTAGGTTTGATAGTTGTTGGACAAGTCTCACATATCTGAACAACGAGATTACAGAGGTATGGTGGCCTATTATGCAAGGTAAACTAGAAATATACCCTTGTGCAAATGTTTTTTTTTATTGTGGTATTTGATCTTATTGAGGATAAGAATGTGGTTTTAGATGGGTATTGGCCCTGGGGTTAGGAGCTGAATATTCTTCTCTGGAAACCCTGATACCCGTCTTTCAATCCCCTTACCGACTCCTTTAGTACCAGACTTGTTTGGGTTTGATTGCCGCATCTTCGTTTTCAGTTTTGGGCAGATACCTGTCTGAAAGCCATTGATGATACTCTGGGTGAGTACTTGTTGATAGATTCTTCTGCATTGATTTTTGCTCACATAACTTTTGCCTGAATCCTTGTTGGCATTGATATCTCCAAAGCTTTCCTGTGATAATCAATCTGAAGGTTGAGGATCAATCTTGGACACAGTCCTTAGATTACGAGGAGTTACCCTTTCGCTGGTGTAGATGTTTCAAAATAAGTCACTTAATGTTGATCTGTAGTAGTGCAAAAAGGGAGAGGCTTCATGGTGGAAGGATGCCCTTCCCAAATTAATTACAGTGGATGGAGCTGCTACTCCTGAGAATGATGCCTTGTAATCAGGTTCCGAAGTTTCAGTCCCAGAACAAATAATCCTTGAAACACCGGAGGACCCTTTGGCTACAGTGTTTGAAAACCCTAAGGTGATGAATCATGTTGAGGAAGAAGCCATGACGGAACCAAAGACTTTGATATCAAAAGGAAAAGAAGCTTTTATTTCAAGTGAAAGTTTTCATGTAGGTGATTCAATTGTAGTTTCCATTCCCTTTTCCCTAGAATTAGATCTTGAAGATAAGGTGGATTGGATTGTTGTATAGAAGAAGAAAAGGGAAGTCTCAAAAAGGCCTCTTAACCAACCAATATGATCCTATGTGCTCAAAAAGGAGATAGAGGTGGAGGAATATAATTTTGGCAGTTTCGTTGATTTCTCGCAGCTTGATTTGGATGCGTTGTTGAAGGTTGAAGGGTGGATTGCAGAGTATTTTTTATAGTTCTGATTGCTGGTGTGCTGCATATTCGTTGATTGTTCTTGGATTGTTCGTTGATGGAACATTGAAGGTTGCTCTGAAGGTTGGCAATTTTTTTACTGTTTGTTTGATGTTTGGACCCTAATTTGCTGCAAGTAAAAATGTTTCTAATGAGCTTTATTGTAATATCTTTTTCTTCATTGTACAAGGCTACAGGGCCTTTCAAAACCTGCACTTTTACCTATGGGCAAAACTTAACTATGTCAAGAAATTGCATGGCATTGCTAATATGCAATGTTCTTACATAGTTCAAGTATTCAATGGTTAAAAAAAGGCTTATCAAGAACTTATGGAGACTATTCTCGTAGAGATGTTGCATAAGGTTTTAGTCATCTCTGCTCGCCCACGGTGGAAAGATTAGATGTGGTATGTTGAAAATCCTTTCCATAATTATACTCTCAAGAAGGGATCTGAATACCTATGAGACCTCATTTTCCCATGGTTGACAAGCTCAATACTCAGTGGGCTATTCAATATGTTACTAACACTTGGAGTATACAATTTCAAATAGTGTGGAGTGTTATTCTTTATCGTAAACTCACGCACTTTTCAGGGTGCCTACTATACTAGGGTCTCCCTCTTGTCAATGCCTTGTTTAGTTGGGAATTGCTCATTTTGTGGACATTTTGAGACTCATGCATTTATTTTGGTTATGTACAAAAGTACAAGATGTTTAGTCTTTAGATCCATGATTTTTTCAGATCATTCATATCAGAGCTATTTATTTGGTAGAATATTCTCTTGTCATTTCTGAAACATGCACACAAATTTGGCATAATTTTAGAATAAAAATTATTTTTTCTATTTAGAAAGAGACATGCAGTTGTTTTTGCTAACTCTACTGTAGATGTTCATTTCTATGCTTATAAAAAATAAATGGTTATCTCTATTGTGTTTATGTCGATACAAGTGCAAGAAAATAAAGTGGCTCTAATGGTTGACCATATGGATCAAAGGGACAATGCACCATGTACCTTCATTTGTGTGCCACCCTCCTTGCCTTGAAGAGAGGCCACTGTGAGGGGGTACACTGCAGCAGTCACTCCTGACGTCATTCTCACAGTCGACCTAGGTGGTCTCTATCGTGTTTTTGCTCACATTTGCCTACTTAGCATGGTGGTTGAAATTCTTAGCATGCTTGGCATAGGGCTTGGGGTGCACTACCACTCGAGAGGGATGGTATCTGCTGATTCATGTAGAAAATTTTCCTCATCCAATCTTGACAATTTCACCGACTCATGCAAATCCGAGCACTATGGAAGAAATGTTAGGGTGTTCACATTATTAAGCCATTAGCAACGTAAATATTGTTAGTTTAACAATATTACATAAATAGTTTTGTTTGGTATATTATTGTTATGAATAACAACAGTATTATACGGGGTGGTTTTATATAGTTTGTTGGTTATTCATTTCAAGTTTATAGGGATCTCGGGATCCCCATATTTAGCTTTTGCACTTAGTATATAAGTGCTTTGTAATATCTCGTATGGATCAGTTGAAGTAATAAAATATTATTATTTTGTGTACTCATTGTCTAAGAATGTTTTATGAGAGTTTTTTGTTAGCATATAAATTTTGTTTAAATATAAACCAGAATCAATATATGGTATCAGAGCAGACAAGATCAGGGATATCCATGAGAGTATGGGGTAGTTGTGTGTAATAGACCAAGCGTTTAGAAAATGTGGGGAGGAAAATAAACAGCCTACATTGTATTTGCTCATGTTCTTGAAGCCTAAGAGCTGTTTGACGGATTTGTTTTGCGCATTTTAGGTAGATTCACAAAGGAATTGAGAGCAAAGGAAACATGTAGTTCTAGCTTTGATAATCAGATCTGTGCTTATTTATTTCTACGGCCATTGTTTTCTTGTAATTGGTCTCAACTTTAATTCAGTTAAATGCTTCATTCAAACCCTGTTGAAACCACGAAGGACTCAACAAAGTATTACATCAACATCGAACATGTCTAGCTAGAGTCCTGATTTATGACAACTTTTGTTTGCTATATTAGATTGAGGGGATAGACAGCGAGATAAAGATTATGTTTGCGTAGCTATGCAGCTGATTCCATTTGCATCTACTTGATTGTACCAACTGCAGGTTGTGTTCCTTCCACTCATTGCTCAGATCTGACGCCTCTACCAGATCTATGTACATTGAATATTACGGCGACGTTTAGCCTTCTCTATTCAGACACATTCAATTTCAGTGACAGGCTTCTCACTGCCTACTCCAGATCTGAATAACCTATGCTTGATAGCGAGTTGATCATGCCACATCACCCTCCGCCCAAGCATTTAACTTTGCATAATTCTCTCATCAATTGTTCCAAACTTACAGGTCAAACGGGTATTTCCGGTCACAACCAAGTCTGTATTTATTTGAGTTGGTGTTTATATATATGCTAGTTTATAGAGTCTTTTAGAATAGCCAAAAAAGAGTTTGTTTTAAATAGTCTAATACGTTTTAAAATTATTGTCATTTATCTGAGTGGTGTCATCATCGATATAATTTCTAATCAATGGCCTTTGGCTATAGTAGAAATTGTAATTAAGTTTAACGTGTATCCAAATTCTTATCATATCATGTCTTGTATCAAGAGTCATGACCCTATAGTAATTATGAGTTTAGTCATTTAGTTTTAAGTCAAAGTAGTCGTTCTATGTCATAATTGAGTCAAAATAAAAAATTCGTCAAAAGGATCATCTTTTTATGTCAAAATGTCAATATTAAAGTCCTTGTCAGTATAGAACCATTATCTATAATCGTTTTGTCAAAAGTCATATTTTGTAAAGGACACATTATCAGTGGAAACTGACATCCTGTTTCAAGTCTAAGGTCATAATGGATAAAATGTGAAAAAAAGAAGGCAAAGCGAAATGAAAACAACTACAAAATCTATATATTTAAAGTGCTGAAACAAGTGCACCCAAATGTTAATATTTCTACCAAATGTATGTGTATAATGAATTCTTTTATTAACAATATCTTTGAGAAATTCGCTCAAGAAGCATCCAAACTCGCTTGTCACAATAAGAAGCCAACTATTACATCCAGGGAAATCCAAATAAATTTTATGTCATGTTTTGCCACAAGAGCTTGCTAGACATGTTTTTTAATGTACCAAGGTTTTCACCGAGTTTTCCAGCTCTTAAATAAATAGCTTCACATATTGGAGGTCGGAGGCAACGAAGGAAAGAGGTTTCAGAGCCTCTTGTTAGCCACTAGCGACGGGGCCACTTGTGTTTTAGTGACGCCTTTTATTTTAGTTGTGTGTGAATAAGGACAGATGATGTATACCTGTTCACGTTTATAATAAATGAACTGATTTGTAACTTCTTTAAATGTGTGATAGTGAAGAGAGCTAATAATTGCACTGCACATCGTGATGTAGTTTGTGGTAAGCCACTTGCAAAACCAATTTTTGTAGTTGTTGGTAATCCACTTGAAAATCATCCCATTTTGGTTGTTGGTAAGCCATATGTAAAACCATCAGTAAGGTTTGTGATTGTCCTATGAAAATCACTTAATCATGAGTACAGGGGTAGATGTGGGATTCATGTTTTCCCCATGTTCACATTATGGGGGTGTACACTAGGGATTGATAATATTCACAAGGGGGTGAAAGTTAGGATGTTCACATTATTAAATCATTAGTAACATAAATATTGGTAGTTTAACAATATTACGTAAATAGTTTTGTTTGGTATATTATTGTTGTGAATAACAACAATATTATACGGAGTAGTTTTATATAGTTTGTTGGTTATTCATTGCAAGTTTATAGGGATCTCGAGATCCCCATATTTAGCTTTTGCACTTCCTATATAAGTGCTTTGTAATATCTTGTATGGATCAGTTGAAATAATAGAATATTATTATTTTGTGTATTCATTGTCTAAGAATGTTTCCTGAGTGATGCATGGACGACGTGTGTGACTACGAAGTAGACTTTTATACATGATTTATGATTATCTTGGTGACGAGCCAAGTGTTGGGGTAATACTTTTTTAAGTGGGCCTTATATTAACGTAAGAAAAATTGGCACCATAAAAAAAATCTCACATTAGTTGATATTTATAATGAAAAGTTTTATTGATGTGTAGGTCCTTATATGATTTTTCATTGGTACCACCTCCAATGGAAAGGGTGGAAAAATCACAACTTAAGAAGGGGGTTTACTATTACATTTTTAAGGAAAATAAAATGAAATTTTATTATATTAAAAACCTCCTCAATACAATTGAAGAAGATATTATGGATAAGATATGCCTTACAATGATGGAGAGAAAAATGAGGTTGTAGATGAATGTGGATGGAATTATGTTAAACTTAACAATTAAAATGAAAAGGAAGATATTCTTTTTAATGTTCGCAAAGTAAGACGTCTTACAAAGAGTCTATGCTCAATAAAATTAGATTTCAGATGGAGGTGTTTGAAAGTATGTTATCCTTGACAATTGAAATTAAAGGAAACGTGTGGGAAAATGCATTAGTAGGACTGCATCCTTTGTCTTTTTTAATGGTTGGAATATTGTTGCATTCTAACGGCCTCGCATTGTGAATTTAATTGACTTTCACAAGGGTTGGAACTATCACATTTTAATGAAGGTTTACAAAACAAGGCTACCTTGTGGTGACATAATCTCAAAGTGGAAGAACATTATCAAGCTCGGGGAGCTCAAACCCACACTCACTTGCACTAGTTAAAAACCGAGGATATAGATTCAAAAGATTATTTTTTTTCGTCCTCTATTCTAAGCAAGCAGTTGATCATGTGAAAACCATCTACGAAGCTATTTCTTTCCTTACACATCTTCTTGATATTCTACAAGTCTCTATGGCTCATTATCATGGTGTGGTCGTGGCTCAACCATACACACCTGAACAGAAACTTGCTCTCAACAAATGCCTCCAAATGATTCCTTTCAAGTTGACAGAAGCACAATAGGTGGCATGCGATAGGATTATTTCTATTAGGGATCTTCATGAGGTTGTCATGAAGATGGTTTTTGACAAATCCCTAGGTATTTATGGGTTTCCCTGTGAATTCTATCAAAATCATTGGGATACAATGGGTCCAAATTTGCACAAAATTTATCTTGAAGTCATTCAAACCCATTCCCTTGGCAAGGTCATTAATCAAGGTAATACAAAATTCACTCCCAAACTAGGGGATTTGGAGTTCAGAACCAGTTGGCATCCTATTAGCCTTCTTAATATATCCTATAAGATTATTGCTAAAATCTCTCACTCCTAGAGTTAGATATCACCTTCCTGTCATTGTTTGCCCTAAGCAACCGAGTTTCATTCACAATAGATACATCCTAGACAACATCATTGTTGTTGGGGATAGAATGAGTGGGCACAATAGTTTCACCAAAAGGTTTTGTTTGTCAAGATTTATTTTGAGAAAGATTGTGACTGAATTGAATGGAGTTTCATTTTGGCTATGCTTCAAGCCTTTGGGTTTGGCCCTGACACTGATAACATATTTGAAATACTTTCTTAGGATGCAGGTGTCTACATTACCATTAACAGGGTTCAATCTAATCAATTTGGTCTCTTTTGTTATATCTGTTAGGGTTTCCCTATAGCTCTTTCCCTCTATGTGCTACCTACTAAAGGCTTTAGCTACTTCTTGGTTAATTATTCCTTCAGAGGTCTGGTCAAGGGTATATCTCTTCCCAACACTCATTCTCAAATGGTTGATGGTAACTTTGTTGATGACACCTCCTTTACATTAGCTGAAGAGGAGAAAACCAAATCAAATGATATGGCGTGTCTTAATGTGTTTTGTTTAGCTTTTGGCTCCTCTGTTTAGTGGAGAAAAACCCAATGCTATAGACATTCCTTCTCCCCTTTGCCTACTTGGTTGCTACAATAAAAGTGGAATTAGATTCAACCTTGAGTACAGTTTAATTTTTGGGAATCCCTTTTGCATTTCAAGCTACTCCCTCTAATTTGTGGCAGTATGTAGTGCAAACAGTTGAAAGTAAAATTTCCTATTATGTCTCCAAACTGTTATCATTAGCAATAAAATTCCAAATTTTCTCTAAGGTGTTGATTGCCACTCATGTTTATTAGTCCTCTTGCTGAGGCCCCTCTAAGGCTACCTATGCTAAAGTGGAAAAACATTTAAGGGATTTTTTGTAGGAAAAATCTAATGGAAATCGAGGGTTGTCCCTAACACTCTTTCATTGCCATCCTCCAATCTGTTTTGAACTACATTGGCTTGAGGTCTTTTCAGACTATATAGGCAATACTCAATCACATGGGATAACTGAGGTCAGCTTGGCTGCCATCATAAAGTCTCTCATCATTCATTAGTCTTCCTTGTCTTCTATCCCATCCAATCAAATTCTTCATCATCATGATCCATATCATCAATTCATTCAATTAGTCAAACCCTTGAGCTACAATATCAATCATCAACCTGAGACCTGCAACTCTCCTAGGCATGCATCCTTGCCGGGGATACATCAAAATCTCGCCACTCTCCTTATTGCTCTTTTATTACAGTTGCTTCCCGTTTGGGGCATGTCGACAACTGTGACATTGTCATCTCTTGCTTCCTTGCATATTTCTTTGCCAAGGGCATCGTCGATATCAATGATGTTGTAGCTCATCGATTAACGACATTACAACCCATCTGCCACTATTCTTCACTTCCAACACATCTATTTCGAGATCCCTTTTGTTTGTTCATCTAGTCTCTCGTCCATCACATTATTATTCTCGTTTTGCGAGAAGTACATCGGCCTGAGGTCTTTCAAGACTATGTAGGCAGCGCTTGGACACATGGCTGTTTGAAGTCAGCTCATCCGTACTAACCAAGTCTCCCCCCTTGGTCCTTTTGTCACTCGATCATATCATTTCTCCATATTATTGCTCGCCTTTAGTTTTGAGCTACACCCATTATTAATCTTATCAAATCATTGTCTTATTTTGGCTCGATGCTCTCCTAGCACGCATCCTTGCTTGGGATATGTCAAAAGCTCAAGGCCTTTATCATCTCGGTTCACAACTCTACTTGCCATGCGTCCTTGCCTTGGATACATCTAAAGCTTTCGATATTTTGTCTTATCTTTATCCCTTTATGGTTGGATCCCATTTAGGACATGTCAACAACTGTAACACCGTCATTGTTTTTACCAGGGGCATCGTTAATTTTTAGCCCAATGTTCATGTTGATTATCTTCTTCATCACATTTCGCATCTATCTCCCACCCCTCGTTTCCTCTTTTGAGTAGCCATTCGGCTCCTTCCTCTCCCCGAATGTCCCCTCAAGGGGGTATCATGTATCCTTCATATTACTAACTTTCCACGCTGGTATTTTCTTTGGAATACCATTACTCGTGCTCACTTTCAATGCCCTTTCAAAGAGGGCAAAAATATATACACTTAATTTTGTTTGCCTCATCGCTCATCACTATTATTATTATTAGTCATATATAATTTCATCTAATTCGTGTAGATTCATCCATAGTCATATTAATCCTCCTCATCTAGTCATTATTCTAACCTCCCATTCATTTCCTACATCATACACTAACCTTACTAACATTCCCATGTCAATTAATTATCTTATTATCACTTTCTTATCAATCCCACTTATCATCTAATTTTGTCTTATGCAATATTTGGAAATTTAAAATTTTCTCACCTACCCCCTATCCACCTACGACTGGGCTTTCCTACAAGCCTAGTCACTAGTCCTCACCTAATCACACTTAGTCTTCCTAACATGGATTCTAGAGGATTCTACATTCTAGAGTCTCCCTCTTTCTTCCTCATTCTCTAGAGAGTTCTTCTCTAGAGCCTTCTAAGTAATTTTTAATTCCTTATAACTCTTCCATCCTCTCCTATAAATAACTATGCATCCTCCATGTAAAGGCCATGGGATAATTTGGAGCATCCAAGCCAATCTCATGGTCTTGAATCTATCTTGCCAAACTTGTCTATTGTCTTCCTACATGTTGCAAACTTTTGAGTCTATATCAATCAATCCACTTGTCTTGGGACACATCATTCACTTTGGAGGTAAATTTGACTACATAATGGAGGTATAATCAGTTATTTTCATTGTTATTTGCATCCATTTTACCCACCTTTACCCAATCAGAGGTATTAGTTTGAATTTGAATTGATTTGAAGTGTTTTTATTGCATTTGAATCCTTTGTCTAAATTCTTGCTATACATAGTAGCTTGGGATATATGTTGTAAGCCAAGATCTCTATGAGGGATTGGTCTTTTAAATATCTGTATTCAAGGCCATGCCTTGTGTGCTAAATGGATCATTTGTGCTTTGGATGGTAATAAAAACTGGGAAATCCTTCTTAGGAATTGTATAACTTAGGACAGCCCCATGGGCAAAGGATCTTGGAAGGGATTACATCTTCAACTATGTTGCTAACTTAGTTCCTTGTCACAATTGTGGGAACCTTTATGACTAAGAGTATCTGGATGGCTTGGGAGCTTCTCAAAAGGCATATGGTTTAGGATGGTGATGGGCTTGGATCTAGGCTATCTCTTAATTTTCAATCTCTAGGGTGGTCTCCATTTATTACTTTTTATGCGGTCCCTTTTACTCTTGTGCCTTGGATAAAAAGTATTTGGCTCTATAAAAATGAAATCAAAGTGATCTATGATTTATTTCACAAGCAAACTAGAGATTGGATACCTTCACATATTTTACACCACCAATTTTAGTTACAAACTAGTGATCAAGAGTCTATCACTAAAATTCAAAAAGCCATTTCTGATATCCATCTCCAAGAGATTAGTGTAAAAATTACCTTCAGATGATGGATTGACTGGAAGTGGTTTGTTGTGACCCCCTTCCACTGGTATAAACCTCGGTTAGGTTATCAACTCCTCTCTCCAAAGTCTCTTCAAGTTGAAACTCTCAATTCCAAATGGAAAGTTAATTCCACTAATTTGTTTTGGAGAAGGTTTGATCGTGTATGGATGGTTATCGTTGAGCCAAAACAAGCACACTTATTTTGGTGTATTCTCCACCAAGGTCTCCCAATTGGTTCATGCTTGTTGCAACTTGGTATGGTTCATTGTATTTTTTATGTGTGCAACCACCCAGAATCCTTAAAGCATATTTTATACTTTTGCACGTTTGTCGAGTCTACTTGGTAGTGGATTTACACCCTCTTCAACCTCTTTTGTTATAAGATGTTTACCTAAATGATGGTGCTTTTAGGGGATTTGGCCATGATTCCTCTATCTTTTATCATTGTTCCAACTACCTAATGTGATTTGTGATATGTGACTGTATTTTATAGCTCTTTTGTTTCGTTACCTTTTGGGTTGAAAAATGCTTCAAATCTTATTAAAATTATGATGTTAAATTATATTGATTTATCAATATAATTCTAAAAACTTTTCAATCCAAAAAAGGAAATATCCATTTAAAAACCACAAGCACACCCCCTCCATGCCAAACCAATAAAATTCCTATATTTATATGAAAGAAATTGAAACTAGTCATTATGACACTTTCATTTATTTGGATAAAATTAGCTAAAAGTTATTGAAGAAATGGACTAAAAGTCATCGCAATCAGTGGAAATCCACACCCTCACCAGCACAACAAATTTGCACTGTTGGTAGATTTTGAGGATGGACATGGAGAGTTTTAGATGGATGACCCTTCCTCATGAATATCTTGTCGTGGAAGGTTAGGGATCTTATAGAGTCTACCCACAAATACTTTGTGCGAGCTACTTGTTAGCAGATTGGTTTTCTAGATATTCTATGTCTGAAGGAAGTTGCAGTGTGGCTTTCTCCTTCAGACATCCTTGCATAGCGTTTGGCATGACACCACACAAATCACCACCTTGCATGAGGAGGGATGTGGCGGTGCTTGTATTTTAGTTGCCTCTAAAGTTTCCCCTAGGATTATTGCCATGGGGGAGGATCCTTCACATCGCGCAATCTGGATTATTTTTGATATTGATGGCCATCATTTTGGCATTCTCAACAACTATGCTCCTACTGATGGCCTTGACCTTCCTTGCTTTGGCGATCTTTGGCCAATGGGCTACCTTCTGCCATGTGGCTTGTTTGTGGTGAACTCAATATGATTGAACACCCCCATAACAAAGTTGGGGCCCTACCCATGCGTTGGTGCATTGGAGAACGTGAGGCTTGGTATTGTTTCAAAGATAAATGGGGATTGGTCAACCCTCTCCTCCGGTAGCAGACAATTAACCCCACGTCTTGGTTTATGTGGTCCAACTACTGTTTTGGGGATCACCGTGTGCTCAAACGGCTCGGCCGCTTTATTTTGCAAAGTAAAATCTTTTTTCCTTTTCCAACATTGATGGCCATCCTGTCAACATCCATTCTGGTATTATTTTGTCAGACCATTCCCCTATTTCCTATAAAGTGGAAAGGGCTTCAAGGCAGTACAATGTGATACGTAATTAGTTTATCCTTAATACTTTTATGCTGAGTCATGCTAGAACAATCCGTCTAATTGAACGGATCTGGAACCTCACCCCGTGGCTCCCATACGCCGCCAATTAAATTGAGTGGTGGAATGAGGCCATTCTGCGCACCACCTCCTTCCTCCACGCCATGGTAAATAGATAGTTTGGATCAAAAAGCGATCAAAAGAGGCCACGGTCAATGAGATCTGACGGGTCTCCGTCTCTCTTGAGTTGGATCCTTTCAATGTTCACATGCAATGGCTGGCAGCGTCTCTCAAACACCACCTTAAGGTGGCAGACAACCATGCGGCTAGAGGTGCTTAGCTTCGCGCTCGGCAGCATTGGCTCAAAATTGGTGATAAGGCCTCCAAAGATTTTTTTTGAAGCTCTGAAAGCCAAGCAAGCCTACAAGCAAATCAAAGCCATTCAAGTGGCTCAATCTCAGCCGACCGCTCAATCAAACATCTCTTTGGCCTTCCTTGAGTGCTACAGGATGGTTTTTCAAGCTCAACCTTTCACAAATGAGCAATCTCGGGCACTTCAGAGATGCTTGTATGCGGTGCCTTGCAAACTCACTCCAGGCATCCGAGATTTTGTTATGCCCCGATTACCTTGTAGGAGCTCACAAAGGCCCTTCATTACATGAGCAATGATAAAGCCCTCGACCTCGATGGCTTCCCTTGTGAATTTACAAAGCCACCTAAGAGTGTATTGGCCTTGATTTGTTGCAAGTCTACAAGGAAGCCTTGAGAAATCAGTCTCTTGGAACCATGATCAACCAAGGTAACATCAAATTCATTCCTAAGGTTGGAGATCCCGAATTGCTTATCAGTTGGAGGTCGATAACCTTGTTCAATGTTTCTTACAAGATTCTAGCCAAAGCCCTTGCCAACCTCGTCTGGATCATTCTCCCTGCCATTATTGGATCAAAGCAAACAAGTTTTATTAGAGGGCATTATATTTTGGATAATCTTATTGTAGTCTGGGAAGGCATGGCTTGGGCTCACTCCTCTCTACAGAGAACTATCTTTCTCAAACTGGACTTTGAAAAGGCTTATGACAGAATTGAGTGGCAATTTATTCTGGCCATGCTCGCCCCTTAATTCATTTATGTTGTTCAAACTTTGCTTCAGGATGCTTCGACTTGCCTCACTATTAATGGGCATAAAATTGAGGGGATTGGGCTTGAATGCTTTATTCACCAAGGATGTCCCCTTGAGCCAACGCTTAATGTGTTATCTGCTGAAGCCGTGGGATATATCTTGGCTTCCAAAACTTCTCAAGGGCTTGTTTGGGGCATTGTTTTTCCCAACCGCACCTCCTAGCTCATCAATGGTCACTTTGCAAATAGCACTTTCCTCACGCTCAAATAACAAGAGGCCACTTTTAATGAATCTATCCAATGCCTTGACACTTTCTTTTGTTTCCAGCCTCCAATGGAGGAAAACTTAGTGTTTTCAACAAAGCAAGATGCTTATCCCAGAATGGTTGTGCAAGTATAATTGCCAATGGATTGCTCGGGGGGAACAGTTCAAGTTCCTGGGCATCCTCTTTGCTTTTGAAAGTTCCCCGACTGAGCTTTGGCAATATGTCCTTAATAGGATAGAAAAAAAGATAAAATATTGGATTACTAACCCTTTATCTCTAGCAGGCAAGTTTCAGATTTGCACTAAAATCGTAGCCACCACCCACGTCTACTACTCTTCTTGTTGGGCTCCCTCCAAAGCCTCTTATGATGCTCTGGCCAAAATTCTTAGATATTTCCTCTGGGCCAATTCTAATCAGGCTAGGGGTTTCCATCGGGTGGTTTGGGATATTTGTTGCTTCCCTCGTGATAAAGATGGCATGGGCATTATTGATACTTATCGACAAAATATGGCCTTGTGTACAAAATGGGTTATTTGGACTATTGAGGGCAATGAAGCTTAGAAAATTCTGCGAAGGCATTGTATCTTTGCGGGCTCTCCTTATGGTAAAACCAGTTGGCAAAATATTGGTTTCCGCCCTCTACTAATTATTATGGTCCCTGTCAAGATTTCTAACTCTTTTGTGGCCAAAAGCATTTGGAAGGCCTTTGAGGCCGTCAAACCCCACTTGAGGTGGGTGGGGGATGGATTTCACCCAGGATTATCTTTTAATGACCATAGTTTGTGACAGCCCCCTAATCTTACTACTTCTCTTCCCCTGGTTGAATTGTTTGGTGTTAAAGCTCTGCGATTATTCCAAAAAAGGATTCACACTATTCAGGGTCTTGTTACTCCCAGGGATTGGATTCCCTGACCTGAACTAAAAATTAAATTTCAATTAAATAATGTGGAGTTGCCTTCTTTTCTTTGCATTCATGAGCTATTCCCTGATGCTATGTTGCACAAGCTTGGCCTACAACCTCCTAGGGCCTGGTGGAAGGATTGGAGGTAGAACTGTGATATGTATGTCAAGAATTACTCTCCCGGACTTCTTTATTCGGTGATGAGTCCCTTTTCTTCAGTTTTGGGCAAACTCAACAGGCATTGGGGTCTCTAGTCCTCTCCTAGGACTTGGCTCGCACGTCTTGATCATGTGGGGTAACATGACCTAGAGCCCAAGTTGGCTCATTTTTTGTGGTGTTTAATATACCAGCCCCCCATCGGTGAGAGATTGCCCCACCTCCGCATTCCCTAGCCCTTTTGCACGGCTTGCAATCGTCTAGAATCCTTTAAACATTTGTTTTGGTTTTGTCCAAAAGCACAGTCTGCTTGGCATTGGATTCATTCTTTATTCCAGCGTTATCACCGTGAGCATTTTTCTTGGCATCAAGCGCTCTTTAAGGATTACTCTAATTGACCGGCTTCTATTGCCTTTCTTTGGCAATTCTTCTATGCTATCATTCTCTTTCAATTATGGAAAGCCATGGACAATGCACTATTTAATCATGAACCCTATGAGATCTCATTTTCTATTAATGAAAAGGTGTCTGTCATTTCCTCAATTTATCTACAGAGTCAAGCTCAAGTGAAAAAGATGGCTCTGGACCTTCACCACCTAAAGGAACTCCTTAACCACTGGGGGAATGCCCCGTGCACCATGAGCAGGGTTCCCCCTGATGAGCCACCCCGTGGGCCACCGCCGCCTCCTATCATAAGGCATTGAAGCAAAAGACAGTCTCGAAGCAAAAGCCACTTTTTGCCTCGCCCTCCGAGAAGTTCTCATGTCTGATGCTGGTCCTTCACAACTTTCTCCATCTACCACTATTACTCCTGCCTTGCCGACTGATGGTTGGCCTATCACTCTTCGTGATGACCCCCCGGATAGCTGAACTGCTCCGAAGATCCCTGACGTGGAGCTGCCCGCTTGGGCGGTGCCTCTAAAGGATAATTCTCCACCTTCGCCACTTGGGGCGGTAGCTTGTGCTTAAGAATTTGTCTTCCGGTTATATGTAATTTTATGTGCCGTGACTTGACCGGTTGACTTGTGTTTTCGAGCCGGATTGTTTCTTTGGTAGGAAGTTTGAGCCGCAATGTATCCGATTATTTTACTTTGCAACCTTCTACTTGTATTATTCATATCTTTTGTGTTAATATGATGTGGAAAGCTTGAATAGTAAAATATTTAACAATATATGAAAAGTAAAATTTAAAGAACCCAGTAATAAGTGAGAGCGTTGACCTACATTGAGACGGTCTAAATTAATTGAAACCGTGAGATGTCTAGTAGGAAATCTCCTCACAAAAATTCCAATTTCCACTCAAGTTTGATGGATACAAAAAACTACATTAACATGTTTTAAATCTTAAAACAGGTATTAAACCACTGGACGGCCAAATGTTTATAATTTCAAAATTAACTTTTAGAAGAAAAGAATGGTAAAATCATTTATCATAAATACAATCAAATAAATCTTTAATGTGGGAAAGGGGATTCGGACCTGGAAGCTTTGCATTTGTCTATGTAATGACAGCACGTGAATGCGCCTTCAGCTACCACTGTAACCGCCTTCCCCAACTTCTCAGCCTCTCCAGGCACCGCTTCCTTGAATTTCTTCAGATCTTTTGCAGCCTCTGCAATTGTCTGCAGTAACTCTCTACATTCTTCCACGTTAGATGTTACTGTCAAGCATCTCTCCAGGGCAAATGCCGCTATCGACAATCCTACGAATATCCAATGTGTTTCGCCAATAACTTTTGCTGCTGATATTGCTGTGCTTCCTATTGCCTTAGCTGTTTCCTGAAAAAAATAGAAACATGAAATTCCGTGAATAAATATATCTTTTAGTTACTTTCTCATAATTCATGATGAAAACCACTTCCGATCACAACAAATGCATCACCGAATGGACGAAATTTTGAGCTTCAGTGGAAATCTTGTCGAATATTTGAGCGGCCAGGCTTTTGCGAGAGGCCACTGATTCCACCTGAATCCCCCCAGAGGAGGAGGTAGATACTTCTGTTGGGGCCTGCAACAATACATACACCCAGCTTATTAGTTAAACATTAATCTATACACGCAACATATGTCACTAGAGCAGTGTTTGAATCGGTGGAGCTTACTTTCATTCTGATTAGTAGGTTTTCAATGAAATTAATAAGGGGATCTATATGTTGAATGGGATCCACATCCTTAATGAGAAGCATAATGGAGTCGTCAGATGAGGATGTTGGTTGAGCAACAGACTGAGGATGAGTAGGGCTCATCGCAGCTTTTCCAGAAGAAACACAACATCCGCAAGAGTTGCCCATGCCTGCCTTTGATTTCTAACAGAAGTAGACGAGATCTGCAATGCCAAAGAAGCTTGATGATCTTTCTATTGCCCCAACTTTGGAATGTGTATGAGTCAGGACCATGCCAACACAGTCTATGATTCAGTGGACGCTTGACCAGTCCAATGGTCCATGTGCAGCTGCTGGGAAGAATATTAAAGATCAACGGAGTGTCCTTAAATCAACCTCTATTGACTATCCCAAATAAGCAAAATGACAAATGGGTAAAGAGGTGGGATATTAGCATGCACGAGTGCCCAAATACTAATGAAGAAATACAAAAATATATAAGAAGGAAATTCAAGTGCATCATGTGGACAAAACAAATGGACCGTAAAAAAGAATACTACCTCAAAGAACTCAACTCCACAGGGTATTTTGAAGAAAACCCATATAAGAGCAGACATTAAGTGGAAAGCACAAATGTTGATTGCCCAACCTAAAATGAGCTCTCATCATCTCAGGGGTGAAACGGGTAGATGGCTAACTCCTAAAGAGGATTGGAATGAGAGAATATACCTCTTTTGCAATAAAGGCGTGGTGGAGATGGAACGTTACTTCCTCTTGGAATGTGAGGCATACAAAGACATCCGATATAGTTATGGAGAAACTTTAAAAATTACCAACCTAGACACCTTATTTGAAGCGACAAGGCTGGAAAATATGGCAAACCTTGTGATCAAACTTCACAGCAGAAGGGAAGATCTCAAGAAGGAAGTTCAGGGAACTTAGGGAGCGTTTTTGTGGCTGAGGTCCCGCTTTGAAGAGGATGTGCACAACGGATGGGTCCCATAGGCTGTTGCAGTCTTGTGGACGTTATTAAAATCCTTCATTCATTCATTCAAATTGGCGATAGATCACTTGTGGTTAGAAACGTTTACAGTTGTTTTCAGAAGCATGGTTTCCAAACAAATTGACTAGTTTTTAAAATTTATTGCCCAAGAGGAAACTCTTCCTGAGTTTTCCATGTCTCCCTTACATTTTGTTGTCTTGTCAAATTTGGATGCATATTGTTGTGGGATTTTAAAGACTTCATGTATTAAATTTGGTATTAACATCACTCTTTAGGTGGTGTAGGTCTATATAAATGGCCCTCATCCATTGAGTTGTAATTATATATTAAAAAAATTTATGATCTTAATGGGTTTCAAGTAAGTTGTGTTTGCGATCTAATTAAGTTTTTTTGTTTTTCTTTAAGGAAATGTCGTATGTGCAAGCTCTACCAACCAAGTTGAGATGTTGGTTCATGCGAAATGTCTTGATGATATTGTTGTGTTGGACTAGGGTTTTCAATGTCTCTAAACAAGTTCCCTTAAATTACTTATTTGAGTCGAGTTACCTAGTCACCTGGTCCCTCTGCGGCCTTTCATACCTCAACTCATCCATCATATTGGGCATGTGATTTACAATGAGATAGACCATTCTTACTCAACACGGTCAAACAAGCATGTCTATGTTAAGGTTGACCTTATGAAAGACTTGAAATAATATATCGATATTCAAATAGGGACTGAACGCTTTACACATAAGTTTGCCTATATCAACTTGTTTTACCCTATTTTTGATCAAACATGTGTATTATTATATATATACTTATAGGTGCAAAATTAGAAAATATCAAAATGCTAAAGATGTACAATAATTAACAATTCTAATTTTAACAAGATGCTAAATATGAAAAGTTTTTATCTTTGGAAAACACTACAAAGAGATATACATAGGTTACACACAAACTTTTATTGATTGTTATGATTCGCTGATAGTGAAAATTAGAAGAAGAGGTGATTGTCCAAGCTTGAAAATAGGTACAAGATCAAAAATAGAATCTAGACAAGTCTATTGTAAGTGGACAGTGGCATAGTGTGTTCAAGCTCATTTCTACGAACTTGTCTCATTTGACTGTGACATATGACTAATAGGAAAATGATACAAAAAACTAAATTATCGAAATGACAGATCAACATTAGGAACATAAAATGTCTCTGGACGTGACCACAGTAGGAGGACTAGAACGTAGTGCACTCGACTCCATTGACTATGGACTTGTCTCAGTTAACTATGCCAAAGAACTGATTATTGTGCCTTCTACCCCTATAGATGTCGAGTAATCTAAGATATCACAACTAGGGTTTTGTCGTACAAAAATCATTGCTTGTCTTCTCTTGTCTTTGAAACCATTAGGGCACTTTAATAGCTTAAAACCCTACAAGCAAAATAAGGGAGTATAATGGATTGAGTTCACCTCAGTCACCCCCTTGATGATTGATCGTTGCCTATGTATGTAATACTCCAAGGATGGAAATCAAGCTCATGTAGTTCTCCCACTTAGAGTGAATGTGCACTTGTGCTCCTTTGACTATATGTATGAAACTAGAAGATGGCTTTGATACTTGACAATGATAGCTCTTCACTTACTTTAAAAGGCTCTCGACTTGGCTTATGGCTGCTCCTTGTGAAAGATCTTGAATTTGAAAAGGATATGACATACTTTATCAGTGTGTCAAAGTATAAAAACTTAAACCAACTGAATATCAAGTGAGCATAATGAATGACTCTTAATATGTTTTATAGATGAATCTTTTGACAATCTCATTTAGTTGACCTTATGAAACATGTAGGAAGACCCAAAAGAATGTTTTGGATTTTGAAAACTAGTCATTATTTGGTGTGGGATGCGGTCAACCTAAGTGGACAAGGTTGCAATATGTTCTTGTATGCTTAGCACAAACTTGTCCAAAAAGGTCAGAGACCTATGTCCTAAGCTAGAGATAGTTTGATGGTGATTTTAAGCAACTTGAGCATTTGACATTGAAAGTTTTGTGTATTAGTGATGGAAATCAAAGGAGAAAGCCCACACAAAGACAAAAAAGGCTTAGAGGATGGCGAATAAGAGTCATGTAATTTGGTGCAAATAATGTAGTTAGGAATATGTCAAGAATTAGTATTGTTAAGTACCTATGATGAGATTTATGTCTACATTTGACCATATTTATTTTAGTAATGAAATTTCTAAATTAAAGGAGAAATAGTTGAACCTAAGTATATACAACACACTTTGTCTTTGAGTCGGTATTTCAATTATGCAAGTCACTCGAATTTAGAAAACCCTGCAACAACTCATGAAGTAGTTATTTTGTTCATTTTGAAATTTAAAAAATCTTAAACTTTGAAAATTTGACAATAGAGAAAGGAAGGAGTACACTTATAGGTGAAACTAAATTGTTTTGTAACCTGTAAATGATGATGGAGAACTATGCCCCCTTACTGAAGTGCTTGGAGAATGTAAATCAATGGTGAATTGAGAGTGATCAATTCCCAATATGAATAACTAATCAAGCTCTTGAGTTAGAAAGATGCATTATTTCAACTTTCATGGAAAAGGAGTAGTACCTAATGTACTAATCCAAATAGGTGGAACCATAATAGGATCACTAAAAATGATGCCAAGATCATTGAGTGTCACTAAATTAGAACTTACATCACCTGCATATTCAAATCACATGTGACCATTGCAAGCACATATAGTATCTATTTTTTCATGATTAAGAGGGAATGAAAAGACATTCATTCCCCCGTCATGACCACATTGCTTATTGAAATGAGTATTTTGATTTTGAATTTTGATCTTTGAAAATGTGCATGAACAAGTATCGTGCATTTTTAAAACTTGAAATATATGATTATTGTTGCTTACTGCTAAACAAATATCATGCCTTTTTGACACATAACCTCATTCTCTACTATCACCTCGACCATAAATATATGGTTATTGTTGCTTATCGTTGTGTGCACAAAAGGTGAGACGAGGTCATTGATCAAGGGTTTCAAGTGAGGTATGATTAACAACTTACATTCTTTCACTTTACAAAACCCCACTTCACCAATACATTTAATTACATCTTGTATGTTATATACTATATCAATATTATAATATAATATTAATGTATAGTATTATATTATTATATTTATTATTATTTAATATAGTTTTTCAAAAAAATAATTTTTCAAGAGATTTATCATATTGAGAAACTAAATCACTAATGCAACAATCATCTAATGGTGTTGTCTTTCACATTTTAGAACAACCCTAATGTTTTGTACAACTATTAAAGTTGTGATAAGTAATGCTTGTGGCACCTAGTTGTCACCCACCCAATGCTCTGTCACCTAGCTTGTCAACATGTCACATATTGGAAAAACCGTGATGTTAAAGATAATGTACACTTCCATGTCAGCTTTGTAAAAAGTTAAATTTGGCATGTTTCATCATTTTTAAAAAATTATTGGGAATTATATAAAATTAGGCAGTGTAAGTTGGGCAAAATCGTAAAATAAACATATGTTTGAGATTAACAAGTGTGCATTGTTGAAAGAATTGTAGGGGTTGCTCCACATGGGGCAATGATGCAGGAGCATCTAGGACCATGTGTAATCTTGCATCAACCAAAAAAATATGAATATGATAGGTAGCAATAAGTAGGGTTACAAGTCTTTGATGTTATAAGGTTTGTGATAATCTGGAATCGCTTTTGTATGTTTTTGGTAATCCTTGGCTTCTCGGACCAAGCCTTTATAGGCAAGTGTACGAGAAAGAAGCAATTTAGGCCATTATCGAATAAAGATTTATCATTTATGGTCTCTTTTTGAGTTTGTTTAGTCTTCTTCTCCATTTATTGTTATTTCCTGTTATTTAATGTTTTATGTGAAAATATGCTTGTTTATCATTCTTTCCACTAAACTATTGTTAACAATGGTGTGGCTATTGCTTGTGTGATTCGAGCCTAGGCATTAGTTGGGTTTGGAGATTTTCTATTCCTTGATTTAGACCTTATTGATCATAATTGATCATTAGTGTGTAGGGGTTGTATTGAAACCACCATTGTGTAGTGTTTCATCGACTTGGCAATCCAATTGAGTGGTCCTTGCAGTCAGTGTAGGTATACCACTACATCACTATTTGTCCTTATGTCCTTGGTCCAATCCAACATAGTGCCTCCTTGGCAATTGAAGAAGCAGTGCATGAACAAATTATTGGCACCACAACTGATGTGAGGTAAATGTTTTTGATTTTGTGTTAGATAAGGTGGAATGAACTGTTATGCCTAGGTTTGTTGGGATGAACATGGTCTCCCACTTTAGAATATCAAAAGCTATTGACAGAGATGGAGGAGTCGAAGCAATATTTTTGTTAAGAAGATTATAATGTTAGCTATGGATTGAAAGAACAGAGAAATGATTTTTATTTTGTTGTTAGCACTCTATATTGAGGTATTTTCTATTTAGGATATTGTTAGTAGTTTTATTTTACTTATAGAGTCTATCGAGGACATTGAATTGGACATACCTGATGAATCAAATGAACTGGATCTTTTTCTAACTAGAAATGTATAGATGATATTTTGGCTCCACTGAATTTAGAAGAAATCAACAATTAGCTAAAGCCAAGTTCCATTGGGAAAGAAATAGTTTACATAGCTCATTATCTCCTATGTGCTCGCCTTGTTGGGGCATGAATTCTTAGGTGTTGGGGTGGTGGCACTAATTGGGTAGTCAAAATATAAAATAAATAAGCTTTTAGAGGAATATGAAGATGTATGAGATATTTGGGAAACATGTTGATGTATTTAAGATCTTGGGGAAGCATGTCAATATATTCAAGATTTGGAATTATTTTTAAAGTTCGGTATAACAACTTGCATGGTATAAGGAAGTTATTTTTGATGCACATAACTGGGATGGTGCATCAGGTTTACATATTACAAAGGCATGGTGAATGCTCATAGAGGAGCTAAAATGCCTTCATGAATAACTTGAGCATGTGGTTTGACATCTAGACCATAAGAATGGCAGAGGATTAGTAAGGCAGATAATAGACTAAGCCATTACCTAGTAGAGATAAGTGAGTGGAATAAATACTTACATGGGGAACATATGATGACAATTACAAGGAGAAATAAGATTCAGTTACCAAGATGCACATGGTCATAATTATGATCAAAAGTTCTATTACACAAGATAACATTGAAAATTACATGCTACAAATAGCCATTATTGACCAATGCAATAAAGTTGCAGCTCTCTAATCACAACTAATGAATTTCATGAGTTCATTGATAAGGTGGTTTCTCTTGCAAAATTTATTGATGAGAGTCTTGTTGTGGATGAAAATCGTAACTTTTCTGAGTTTTGTGAGTTCCCTGTCAATTTGATTTTCAAAAATGTTTTGGCATAGGGTCAGCCTCTCTCTAGTAGAGTTGTTAAGACAGTCAAAGCCATTGAATTTTTGGATTGGTACATTTTGCAGAAAAAAATTATTTTTTTCAAGATAGACTCATAACACATTGCATTCATTTTTAACTCTTTGTAATGCATAGTGTCTATCACACGACACTAAGATCAAAAAATATGGACGTAAAAGATGAAATGGGTCTCTCCTTGCTAACATGAGGAGTCATACGTAATGACTCTTCAACTCCTTGAAACCTCATCTATTTATTTTCTCCTTTATTCCAATTAATGTTAAATGAGACTAAAATCATTTCCCCTTACCCATGCTAACAACAATCCTTATTCAAAATCCATATTTGCATCCTTCCTTATATCAGGTAAGTGTATATATGTTTTTCAATTAGTACTTTAATTTGACACATGCACATCAAAGGGAGGCATTATGGGAGTCTAGTCTATATGTCACTGTCGTACCCTAGTTATATAGATAGGGGAGTGTAGTCCATATGGCACTATCATACCCCAACTATATATATAGGGGAGTTTAGTCTAGTCTAGTCTCATATATATAAAGGGGCGATCAGGTAGAGGTTTCCAGATAGATACCTATGTATTCTATGGGGGCTCCATCCCAATTTGATCTAGAACATTTCATTATAGCATTAAACAACTAAAAGTATTTAAAATAAAATAAATATAGGGCCCTATCTAGATAATAAGAAAGTGATTAGAGAGGAAATAAATAAATGATATCAGAGGGTACAATTTTGATAGCCCTTTTTATTGCTTTTCTAACAAGCATTTTAGCTCATTGTGGAGATTGGCTTCCTAACCAACAATTATCTTCCCATATAAGGGAGGGGGCACAATCACAACCTAGTATCCCTATATAGACTATGGCTCCACCCTCAACAACTAAAAAACCAGTTGATTGTTTCATTAGAGTAATCTAACAATGGGTTCATTCCCCCTCGTAGAGGGCAATTTGTGATTGAATTAATGAGAGTGTCATCACATCATGGTGATGTGACTCTCGAACAGTTGTTTATATCTAATTTTGGTACAATATTTTTATTTCAATGTTTTCAGTGTCATTTTGTATATATGGATCATCAATTATGATAATGTACTTATTGACACTTTTATGTGTTTTATATTTCTCTCCATTCTTTATGTAGCCTCGTTCTAACTTTTTCTTCTATTTTCTCTCTCCTCATTATGTTCTTGTCTTGGGGATCCCATCATCTACTCATCTTCTACAATTTTTGTTCCTGGGACACAATTCATAGTTATTCAAGTTTGTGTTAAACGAGATTGATCGACCATCGATTGTATCCCTTTGCCTTTTGTTCCCCCTTGACCCCTTCTTTATTTTTCTCTCTTTGTGTGGGCCCATTTTTTGGTTTACCCCTATTTTTTACATCAAATTGTTTGCAAATAGGTCCTTGATTTGAATTATATAAGTATAAATATAGGTTGAAACATAATATTGTGTCTCACTTTTTGGTACAAAGGGGACAAGAAAAAATGAAAATGTGAACATTTCTTAATTTGTATAGACAATAGTTACTTAACCGTATAAAATATGAAAACCGTGTAAACTAATGAAATATTACATTTTAAGTGTAGATTATATTTATTATTTTTTTGAAAAAAATAAAATTAATACCTAAATACATAGTGTGTATGTTTCGTGTACAAAAAGTTTTATTAAGTACTTGATTTCTCCTCATAATTTTCTCAAAACATAATATTTTCTCAAGATTTCTTGCAAAGAGGTCTTATAAACATAGACATAGTGCAAGATTTTTTTTTTATAATTTTTTGATTAAAAAAACAAATTTTTATTGATTTTTTAATGACCAAGGCAGGGAATATCAATGCTTATGAATTCTCCTCGTGATATTGTTTTTTATATATATTGAAATAGACTATTTTTTCCACCATTGGAACAAGGACATTAAAGTCGAGTGCAATGATATTTTTCAAAAAAAATGGACATAGTCTCCTATTTCTCCTAGTGCCTCAAACATATGGTACTTCATTTTGTAAATAAATATATTTTAATAAATAAATGTAAATAAATATTAAATATTATTAAAATTTATAAAAAATTATATTATTAGAAAGCTCATAAAAAGACATATTTATTTGTATATCTACATGTTCTTATTTTATTTTTTCATCCTACTACATGGCATCTAAAGTGGCAATTTTAGGCCAATAGTTGATTTCCACTTGAATGGGTGAGGATTTGATGCAACATGGGGTTAGAACGAAGGGAGTTATAACAAACGGGGTTAGAATGAACCCCCTTTGTTCTAATCCCCCTCAAAATAAGTCATTTCATTGGCCACTCTATTTAAATTAATTAAATGCATAAAGTAAATGTTTGAAACCCTTTGTTTGAACCCCCTTCATTCGAACCCCCTTTGTTCTAACCACCTTTGTTCTAATCCCATTCAAAAAGAACACTTGGGGGTTATAACGAAGGGGGTTAGAACAAAATCTATGAAAGGGGTTTATTCAAACCCCATTTTCTTCTGGATTTGGATGGACTTGGCCACCAAGTGGAACTCATTTATGTGATTTAACCCATACAAAGCCTCTTATAGGACTTTTAATAACTATTATCTAGGAGTATTAAAAAAAATAGCCTTAAGCACAATACTAATTATTTTTTGTGCAATGCTTTCAAAGGTTAATTAGTTCCATACTTGTGCTAAAATAAGGATAAATATAATGTTTATGTAGTTGCACTTAATTTCCTAGGGAGAGAATGTAAATCCATGTCTCTCATTTGGGTTTGGATTACACTCACACACATAACAAATACATTGGTTCGAAGTCCAAGCATGCAAATTATGTAGTTACAACTCCTTGATAGGTTGTCTGAGTGAGCTAAACTTAAACTACCATTCCTCTTGCAACACTTTGTGGTCAATTAGCTTAAAGAGAAGAAGAAGACAAATCAATACATTTTAACCACTACTTAAAATAAAGGAAAGGTACAATATTATTAATCATAAACTTGAGCACCTATATAACCAGTTACAAACCTAAAAAAATGTGAAGTACATAATTAACAACAATAAGTACAAAATCAACCACTGCGGATTTTGTTTAGTACATTATTGGTGCTCTTTAGATTTTTTCCTAAATGCAAAAAAACAACATTTTCTCAAAACATTGGAGTAGTCACTTCATAATCCAATTTTAATCTTATAAATCCATTCCAATCATCAGGTGTGTTAGTTTTCATCACTCTTTTCTTCTCTTTTATTTGCATTTCCTATTTGATCATCTAGTTATACTTTCATTTACTATTTTTAGGCATAATTCAAATATGATAAATATTGGTGAACGCATTATAGATATTTATTGTGCCTTAATTGTAGCTTATTGTGCATATAGTAATTACCTCCTAAAACACAAATAGCTAAAAGATATCTCAACCAACTCAAATAAAATATATAGGACATATATAAATCAATGCATTAGATAAACTAAGTGCCCTAAAATATGTCTTCCTACATATAGTTATCCCACATTAACATTACTTAATGTGCACCAATCAACCTTCGATTTTGTGTTGTTACCATCCTTCATTACGTAAAAGATTATTTTTCTCATATGATCTAAAACAAAAAAATAAATAGAACCATTGGTATTGATTATTTAATCTATTTTGGATTGAAAACAATTAAATAAATAGATCTAAACTATTGAAATTGAAACACATGAAATATACAAATCTGAATATAAAATACATAATTTATAGAATTATAAGTAAGCTAAAAATAGTAAATTGACAAACAAGAGTGCAAACCTCCTTCAAAATGATTTTATGTTGACTATGACTAGAAATTGGCTCGAAAGACCTACAAACAGTGTCATGATCATAAATAAGAATTTAAAATTTGTTGGGACAAGGTCATACTTGGAGGATAAGGATGAACTATGGCCTTATTTGCTGACTACAGTTGCATTTTGATTGAATCTACGATTAATTTTCTGACCTAAGCACATGCGGTTGTTTGTGATGGTTTACTGATCTTTTGTGTGTCCTGATTTACAATGTGGAATACCTACAATGTACAAAACCTAGATCATGCACAATAAACACAACAAATACCAAATATCAAAATGAGGGAATAATCAAACTACCTTCTAAAAACCCAACATAATCTAAGTGCTACCTACATATCCCAAAAGGGCCTCAGACTAGTGCAGTTCTCCCTCCTAGAATGAGTGTAAATTTTGAGTTTTCTATATGAATGTAACTAGATATATTTCTTTTATCACTTGAAAATGAATACCCTTGAATTACAATTAAAGTTATTTAGACTTGTCCTAAGAATTTTACAATGCTTCAGAATTAGAATTGGAATAAATAGTGCTCTTTTGCTCAATGTGCATTAGAATTTTGCCAAATGGTTGTTACCTATGATTTGATAAGCCTTGATATGTTTATATAGAGGAATATTTTAAAATTTTCCATTAACCAACCTTGATAAAATCATGGGAGGGGTAAGATGCAAAATATCTAATGTAAAAATTTACCATTGAGGTGCAAGGGATAAGGCTACACTAGTGGATAAGGCTGCAATGCAACCCTGTTTGATATAGCACAATCATGTCCTAAAAGGACAAAGACTATCGGAAGTGGTCTCATAGGAGTTTGTAAGCAAAATAGGATGCCTGAATGATATTTTGAATGGTTTGAGTACATTATATAGAATAGTGAATGTTCTCATATAGATTTCAAGTTAAATAAATGGTCAATTAGCTAAGTAGGGTAACAATATCAAGTTTAAACATTATCAAGTACTTAATGATTAAATTTGAGTGTCTACATTTGCCCCAAATTTATTATAGTGATGTAACAAAGTGAAATTACTAGAGTAAATTAGATTCAAACCTAATTTTGTATACACATTTTGTCTTTTGTTGTGAAGCTTGATCGTGTAAGATGCCTTAATTTGAAACTTGCAATAATGTCACTAAAATTAGTTATTGTTCATATTTAAAAATTGAAAATCTATAGTTTACAATTTAAATTTTGAAAAAAGAGCATGTAAAGTATACACTTGAAAGAATATGCAATATAATTTCCATATAACTTGGAAATGGATAAGTACACGTCCCTTTATTGAGGCATTTAGAGAAATATTGAACCTATTGACCATTTTGACCACAAGTCAAAATGGCTCAACCACCCTATAGTCAAAACTTATATAGGGGTCTAATATAATGTTATAGGGTGTATTTAATGTCATATCATGTGTTTTTAGCTTTGGTCATGGTCTAATTAGTCTTTAATTCAATTTGAGTCACTTAAGGGTCATATATAAAAGTGACACAATTTTTAAGGTGTCCAAGTGTCCTAGGTTTCCTTAAAATGTCTAATATGTTAGATTCTTTGTCATTAATGTTAGTTCCATCTGAAACTTGCATGTTCTCTAACTGAAAATCAAAAAAATAACTAAAAAAGGAGGAGTTTGCAACTTATACGGCTTATAGGGGAGTGTGACACGTGTGATAACCTTGTAGGGTTACCCTTCAACTTCCATAGACTCATATTAGTATTTGATGATCCTTGAAAGTGCTAAAAATGGTCAAAAATCGTTCTGCTCCTTCATCGCCCTTCTAGACATGTAGAACCAGTTAATAGGTTTGTGCTTAGTAGAACCAGTAGAAGAAGTTATAGACCAAATGATTTTAGGGGGTGATATTAAACTCATTACAATTCATTTTCATAACAATAGTTCAAATATTAGTCATTTATGCTTTATGAACTATCCTTTACAAGTTGACTATGTTTTTCTTCTTGTTATACCCCATAACATACAGGTTTCCTTCTCATGTGGACAGGTTCATATAATCCAACTACTAAGATTGCTTATAGAAGATGTTAAATCCTTCCTTTAATGTCTCCCATGATTGGTTTCATGTATCAAAGTGTTTTTATAGGATAATCATCTCAAGTTGTAAGTAAAGACACCTTTCTATATTATAGGCAGGTTTCCACCACTTCCAATGTCTTCATGTCTTGGTAATGGTATTAGAGGATGGCTATAGGTTTATATTCATGTTTCCAATCTCTTCTTGGTCCCTTCTCCATTAAAATTTAGCCTCAAATGAACAACCATGGAGTGGTGGCCAAGAGATATGCCATATAGTCAATTTGCTCCATGACTGTCATACATAGTCAACTAAGTGAGTTGTGCAAGGCTCTAAAACACATCCATGGGATTGTAATTAAGGTCTTAAAGTGTTAAAATGTACACTGCTACATAAAAAATCAACTTAAGTTCTAAAAAATGGTATATAACCAATTGTGACAACTAGACCTCCTATACAACCAAGGTTTCTATAGAAGGTGCATTCACAGTCATGGTAAGTTACGTGTAGTGAAGGTATGCATAACACTCATGGAGAAGTAATGAATAAATATGAGGTGTTGAGCATGTTATTAGAACATGAACAAATAAGTTAAGCCCTAGGTGGCACCATAGAGATCATGAGAAGACAAATTCCAATATACACACAGTCTTCCACCATCGATGAACATGCACAAGAGTCTCTTAGGAGGACGTCATGTTGGAATGGGAACCTTGATAATTGTTTCATATCCATTTGGAGGTATTCATATGGGTCTAAAACTCATTTAATTTCAAATTCAATGCACATTATTCATACTTATACTCACTGCCTACACATAAAAGTGCACCTACAGGTGTTTCAATAGAAAATGAACATGTTGGGGTGAGAGTATAGAAGCATGTTTCAAACTCTCCAAGATGAAGAGAGTCCATTTGAGAACTTTGAGAAAAATCCATAATGGGTTATAAGCCCATAAATTGTCCACTATTTGGAATATTACTCCACTGACTGTATACTATAGGATCCACATACAGGTGGTACCACAAAGAGTTGAGGTGTCAAATATAAGTTTTGAAGCATGTGATGAAACCCTCCTTGAAGTCATATTGTGTTGTGTAGATCATGGTAGACCTATTTGGAATGCTAAGTTGGTAGGCAAGTTTGAAGGTTTCTTTCAAAGATGATGATTGTGGATTTAGGGACCAAATCCCTAAAACATGGAAAATAGAGCACTCACCCTTTTTGGAGATGTCTTATGATAATGTCATGTTGAGTTTTGATCGCTCCAAATACACTCATACTATATCCATATCATATGATTCCAAATTGAAAAAGGAAGAGAGTAATTTAGTCATTTTTTTCTTACTATAAAGGCCCAAAGATGCACCTTTCACCACTGAACTCAGACAGTGAGATCTACAGTATTGAGCATCAAAAGACCTTCATACTCAAAATTGTAAATAAGGCATGCATTCATGTGGGGTGGAAATTTTGAGTTCATGAGCACATTTTTAGTCATCAACTAATGTTTGAAGGGAAGGTTGAAACACTATGTTTTGGGTCCCATCCACACCTACAAGTGTCTCTTGCCTGAGATGTTGATATATCATTGACTATGAAGTCCTACAAATCCATAGTATGAGCTTGGACATGGAAACATATAAACATAGAGACATATATTAGCTTGAAATTGATTCATAAGACCTCAGATGGTTCTCATAAATTATATGACACAGCTTCAAGGATAATCAACACCTACAATATCCTACACAACGAATTGTAGCTGACTGTGATGGGTAGAGAACAAAAGAATTAGGATTTTTGATGTGGGCACAACCCAAGAATGAAATGTATGGGTCCAAATAATTGCCAAATGATCTCAAAAGGCTTAAATAAGGCTTATGCAATGTTTTTAAATCCTAATCCATGCAAGGTCACCTATAGGTGCCTCTACCAAATATGAAACACAGTCAACAACCCAGTCAAGTTGAAAAATAAGGCATATGTGAGGAATTATGTGGGAGGTTAGAGTGATGAATGGAGATTGGAACAACTTCATCATGATAATTATAGTCTCATGACAATCTCATGGTGGATATAATGTAAAGAGAGGACTCTAATCATGCAATCTAAAGTCATATGGTAAAACCCTGCACATAGTCTGCTTTTCCAGAAGTCTGTCTTAGATCTTGAAGGAATTAAAGGGTCTAATGATGTGACCTATTGTCCCCAAAAAATGTCACTCATTTTTGGGACAACATATGACTATTTTGGCCCTGCATAGACCAAAATCCTCTCTTCCCTTTTCAAAAATTATTTTGAGCATTCAAGTTCTTCATGTTTCAAAGCTTTTTCAGTTTCTACGGACTTCAAGGCCTCAAAACTACGGACTTTGCAGTTAGGAACTCCATGGACTCAAATCTACAGACTCCCCCAAATCTACAAACTATTTTTTATAGACTCTACAGGTTGGTGTCTACTGACTCTGCAGGCTTGAAGTTAACTGGTTTAACGTGTGGGTTTTTCATTTTGCCTAAATTTTGTCTAAGTCTCAAAGTCGAGCGAAAGCTGCCAAGTGCCATCTGCCGAGACACATTATAATTTGTTTCTAAAAAGCCGTGGAACATGCCACATGTCCCTTATAGAGTTTTGTGGAGGGTGACAAGTGGCAACTGCAGAAGGCTTCCATGTGCTTTTCTAAGAAACTGTGGAAGTTGCCACGTGTCCCTTGAAAAGCTTGGTGGAAGCCGCCAAGTGTCAATGGTCACTGTGTCTTCCTTTGATTTTGACTTTGAGTAAAGATTGTGGTGGGCCCTGGATGAGTTGGAAAAATTCAAGCAGAAGGTGCCAAGTGTCATCTGTCGGGACTAAGTTTATAATAAGTTTCAAAGTAGCGGAATGTGTAACGTGTCCTATTTTAGCTCAGTAGACAATGACAAGTGTCACCATCTGCAGTTCCTTCCTTTTTGTTTCATAACAACTGTGGTGGAACCTGAGTGAGTCACTAAAGTTCAACGGAGTGTGACAAGTGTCTGTATCTGCATGAATCCAAGTGAGTCCCGAATGTTTCTACAGTGTTTCTAGGAGCTCGACGGAAGCTGCCACATGTCATCTTTTGCAAGACTCTCAAAAGGTATCTAAAGCTTCACAGAACATGCCATGTGTCTCGTTAAAACTCAACAGAGCACAACACATGTCTACATCCACATTTCAAGCTTCAAAGCTTCTTTCAACAAGCTTCTCTCAGAGTTCCATGGAGGGAGACAAGTGGCAACTGCAGAAGGTTTCAATATGTTTTTCTAAGAGCAGCAGGACGTGCCACGTGTCCCTTGCAAAGCTCTACAAAAGCCGACAAGTGTCAACATCTACAACTTTTTCCTTTTGTGACGTAAGGACTGCGGTGGGCCCCAGGTGAGTTGTTATAAGTCAAGCGGACGCTGTTAGGTGTCATCTACTGAGACACATTATGATTTGTTTCTCAAAGAACTGAAACTTGCCACGTGTCCCCTATAAACTAAATGGATCATGCCAAGTGTCAACATCCGCATCAATCCAAGTGAGTCCTAATGTTTCTATATTATTTCTAAAGCCCAGTGGAAGCTGCTAGGTGTCATCTTCTGCAAGACTCTCAAAAGGTGTCTAAAGATGCTATAAGTTAAGCGAATGTTGCCACGTGTCCTCGCCTATTTCATAGCAGAACACGCCATGTGTCACTTGTTGAGATCAACAAAAAGCAGAAAGAGCAAGCAGGAAAGACACAAAGGAATTGCTAAGGAGGATGATAGGCCCATAGATGTCAAATTTGTAGAAATAAAGTGTTTGTTGATCTTTACAGGCTTAAACGTGGACCCGAATGCATTCAAAGGCCTTGATGCCAAGGCCAAGAGGAAGAACCAAAGGAACCAGAAAGGGGAAAGATAGCTCGAGGGCTCAAATTGTAGCAAGAAAGGGGGAAGACTAGAAATATCTATGAAATAGTTATTTCAGTGGGTGGAACAGTCTGCAAGGTGGATTCTTGAGCCCTTAAACATTGAAGACACAACCTATTTGTCCCCCTGGGAGTAAAGACAAAATGGATAGCGGTGCAGACACCAGATGATACAGACCCAGGAGTAGACACTTGAGATGAATCGACATGCCATAGTTAAGATAGCCACCCTGATTAGCATGGTTCCCTGACAAAACCAAACATGCATTCAAGGCATTGAATGCACAACATGGGTCGTTCTATGGAACAAAGTGCCAAGTCTTTCTTAGCTGCTATATATTTTAATCTCTTGTATCATTCTAGGGAGATCTTCTCAATAATAAAGTAAAACTCTACCCAAAGTGAAAGGCGAATACTAAGACTTTGAGCTCAAATTGTTGTTCATATCATTTTATCTGAATGAGAAAGCAAGTTGTTTGCAGATTTTGTGTTGTCATAGCTTGTCTCATTTTAGGATATTGTTCTTATGTCTGTCTTCTGAATGTGTTCTTGTTTATTTAATTTGGCAAGCAAAATTAGTGAAAGTAATCAAGAAGGTGTCTTGAAGCCAACTGTGGAGAGGCTTTGTGCCCCCACAATTGCCTTTAGAGTGTTTTCTTTTTGTTCTTGTGTAAAATATCTTGGGACGACTTTGTGCCCTCATTATCCTTCGTATTCTATTTCTGTGTAAAGGACCTTGGGATGACTTTGTGCCCTCATTATCCTTCGTATTTCACTCTTGGGCAGTCGAGGTGGAGACTTTGTGCTACATCTCAGTCTGTTGGTTACTACGCCCTTGGTTACCAGTTACTTGTCACTACCTAAAAGAACTGCTATTTCTTGCAATAACACTTCTGAAAAAAGAGAAGTGCCTTTAGTGTTTTCACCAGGATTTTCTCCTTTGTTTGTGAACATCATCTATGAAAGAAGAGATATGGATGGTGTATCCTACCCTTGAGTGTTATTTTTTGCACACACACACACACACACACACACACACACACACACACACACACACATATATAGCATATAGTGCCTCATATTTATAGGGAACCTCTCCTTGATGAGAGGAGAGATTTTTCCCCTGTTGATGTATTAAACCTACACACCTGGCTAACCAATCTCCCTATGTTGTGGTTGAAGAGACCTATTTCGCTCACCAGTTAGTTGGTTGACAAAATATTAACCCAATAGTTTTTGGTGACTCTGCTGGAGACACAGTAATTTTGTGAAATTTGAAGCCTCAAGCTTCAGATTGAAACATCACCTGTGTTTTACCCATTATCATTATAGCTTTATCCATTTATCTCGCTATGGAAGAACAAGCTACTCCAGTGCTTTTCCATTGTTAATTTTTCCTCCCAGCTTCGTGCCAACAAATTTTGGTGACTCTGCTAGGGATTTATGTGCAATCTGAAGCCTCAAGTTTCAGATTGAAGCAGTCCCTACCCTTATCCATTATAGACTCTGGCGACTCCATTATGTGTCTTACCCATTATCATTATAGCCTTACCATTTCCCTCCACCTCCATGCCAATTGAGATAGAATACACAGTTTGAAGCCTCAAGCTTCAAGCTAAAGCAGGGCCAGTTCTTTCCCATTTTTGTTTTACAATCTGGCAACTCCACACTATACCAGAAGCTAGAGAGTCGAAGGTGTTTTTTATCCTATTTTTGAGTTGGTGCAATAGAGTAATTTAAATTTTTTCCCTCCCCAACTTCAAGTCCAAAGACCTAGGAGTGTTCCTCCTACCCATACCAGGACACCAACATAAGGCAGAGTTTCCTTTTCTGCTGTTAGTAGAACTTTGCCTATCCACACGCTACCTAGATTTATTATCCCTCTTTTTCATAATCCCATCATGGCAGCTCAAGGCCCCTGGAGTAACTCTTTTGGTCCACTAAATTTGACCCCACCTCTACATGAGCTTCCACGTAGTTTAAGGAAGAATTTCTCCAAATTCTTTGGTGATGGGAGAGTTCACCCTGATGAACACATTACAACCTTCAGTATCACCTATGGTGTGGTAGGCATGGAATTTGAGGACGTGGCAGTCAGACTCTTCATGGAAACACTACAAGGTGCTACTGCAGACTGGTTCTACCATCTACAGGCTAGGTCAGTAACTGATTGTGACACACTCAAAGCTAAATTTGAAGCCAGGTTCAAGCCTATAGAAGATGCACACGCTTTGCTGGCCCAGCTCCCACAGAAGAAGAAAGAGCTTCATGAACTTATGAGGGATTTCATTGCAAAGTTTGACAAGTTGAGGAACTAAATCCCTGCTATTGCTCAGTTGACACCTGAAAACCTCAAGTGCTTCTTCATCAACTCACAATTGCCTGAAGTGAGTTTTTTGCTGAGACGTGCTGGCCACATAGACCTTGATGCTACTTAGGACTTAGCTACTGAGGTAGAAGATGACCTTATCTTGGTAGAGAAGATAAGGAGAGACCCAAACAGAGATAAACCCTATTCATCTTCTGAGTATCCATCTACAGACACTACTGATCTAATGGTGCAAAATCTAGAAAATGAACTGCTAGCCTTGAAGAGACAAATGACCCAAGGTATGTCTGCTCCTCTTAATTGAGATATGCTAAGGAAGATATTTTAGAATCAACCATATCAAGGCAATGATGTCAGGAATCAAGGGTAACCAAATCGTCTTCCTCCCCCACAGAGGAACCTTGCCCTTGAAGCGCCTCCAACCAACTCAGTAGTTGGATATTTGGAAACAGAACATGATTTCTCTTTCCAACCTGAGTTTGATCAAGAAAATGATGCTGACCTCTTCACAGAGGATCAAGAAGAGTCAGTTGGCAACTCCCACATTGGTTTCCTAAATTACCAGGATGAACCCAAAAGTAAAGGTGAAGCAGTCGAGGGATCGTACACAGTATTCACCCAGTCCAAGAATCAATTAGCCCAACCAACTGATAAAGAGAAAGTAGAGGAGCGACCTCAACCAACAATTTCAATTTCTAAGCATGGAACCACTATGCCTTTCCAGCCAAAGGACCCGGTGATTGCCAGAAAAGTAAGTACCCCAAACATTTTTGCACCTTCAACTTCAAATTCGTAGGCCAGTCCTTCCCTTCCCAAAAACCAAAAATATGAACTCGCATCCTCTCTTCCTAGTCCATTTCAGTCATTTGACATAATTAACCATGTCAAGAAAACCAAAATTCAAATGACTAAATTTGAATTTCTACAAGCCAATCCTGAGCAGTTGGATAGGTTGGTAGAGTGTGTGAAGAATACAGCCATCCTTGTAAGACAAGAAGCTAAGAAGGTAATTCATGATCCCCCAAGGAACATGTCTATCCCAAATAACCTTGTCATTACTCCTCCTGCTGCCCCTGGGAAAATAGAGCCTTTCTATGTTTCCCTGTTGATAAATGATCACAAACTGAGCAATCGCATCTTTGATTCTAGAGCTTCAAACAATGTCATGTCTACCAAGGTGACAGATTCCCTTGGTCTCACATTGACCAAGATATTTGGTAGATGTTTCTTCATAGAGAACAAGCAAGTACCACTACTGGGGCAAATCAAAGATGGCCAATTTGCATTTGCAACCTTTCCAAACAAAAGAATCAAGATGACTGTCTTAGTGGCTGACGTCCCAGCATCTTATGGCATTTTGCTTGGACAAAATTTCTGTAAGGATGTGGAAGGAGAACTAAGCATGGACCTGTCTGAGGCAAGGATCCCTGTCAAAGGTGTAATGAAGAGATTTCTCCCTAAAAAGGAGGCAAAATATGTGGTCACCCAAATGTCGGCCCTTGCAGCTCAAATTCTATTTGAGTCTTCAGGCAGGAGTAATTATTTTTTATCCATAGAGGGTGTTCATGTTTTTGCAGATGAAAGTCCTATAGGTGGCAATTTAAAAATTGATTCAAAGAAGACATCAGAAGAATTGGTAAGGTGCAGTACAGATGAAAAATCATCTTCCACTTTCAATGAAGAGAAATCTGATAAAAGATTAGTTTCTGATGATGTTTGGATCTTGGAATCTGATGGCAGTAATTCTTCTACCAATGCTAGAGCTGGGACTGTGTTGATATCTCCTCAAGGAGATATTTTTCCTTCATGTAAGTTACAGTTCAGAAACACCAACAACACAGCTGAATGTGAGTCTCTATTGCTTGGATTGAAGGTTGCTCAAGATGAAGATGTCAAACTCCTTCATGCCAAAGGAGATGTTGAGCTGATGGTTTGTCAGGAGTTAGATGTTGACAATCAAAACATGTGCTGGACTGAACTAGTAGAACAACAAGCTATGGTAATGGACCATACTGCTATACTCCAAAGTCAACAAAAGGAACTCTTCACCAAGAGAGCTAGGAGTTACGGTTTTCAGATTGAAGACCACATCTTGTCATAGAGCAAGAAGAGAGAGCCAAAAGGAGTGCACAAAAAATGTGATTCCTGGTGGAGAGTTCCATTCGCCCATCACCGATTTTGGGGACAAAATGGTTTCCTGCTGGTTTATTAGGACAGAATGCCATTTTCATTGTCTCACAATGTGCAGTGTCTGAATCACTTCAATTCTTGAAGTATCAGATGAGTTCACCTGTACATATGTAAATTTGTATAGTCTTTGTTTCTACTTTGTGTCGTTCATTTTCATTTTTTGGAGCCTTTATTTTTGGTTTCATGACTCCGTAGCCCAATGGCATACTTCAAGGCACTGGAGATTCTAGTTTCTAATCCCCTCAGCTGTCTCAAATTTTCAACTGAAGGAAGTTCTCCAACTGGAGCCAGCTGTTGTCCACAAAAAATGTCACTCATTTTTGAGACAACATATGACTATTTTGGCCCTGCATAGACCAAAATCCTCTCTTCCCTTTTCAAAAATTGTTCTGAGCATTCAAGTTCTTCATGTTTCAAAGCTTTTTCAATTTCTACGGACTTCAAGGCCTCAAAACTATGGACTTTGCAGTTAGAAACTCCATGGACTCAAATCTACAAACTCCCCCAAATCTACAAACTATTTTTTGTAGACTCTGCAAGTTGGTTTCTACTGACTCTACAGGCTTGAAGTTAACTGGTTTAACGCATGGGTTTTTCATTTTGCCTAAAGTTTTGTCTAAGTCTCAAAGTCGAGCAGAAGTTGCCAAGTGCCATCTGTCGAGACACATTATAATTTGTTTCTAAAAAGCTGTGAAACGTGTCACGTGTCCCTTGTAGAGTTCCACAAAGGGCGACAAGTGGTAACTGTGGAAGGCTTCAATGTGCTTTTCTAAGAAACTATGAAAGTTGCCACGTGTCCCTTGAAAAGCTTGACGGATGTTGTCAAGTGTCAACGGCCGCTGTGTCTTCCTTTGATTTCAAATTTGAGTAAAGATTGTAGAGGGCCCCAGATGAGTTGGAAAAAGTCAAGCAGAAGGTGCCAAGTGTCATCTACTGAGACTAAGTTTCTAATAAGTTTCAAAGCAGTGGAATGTGCCATGTGTCCTATTCTAGCTCAACGGAGCATGACAAGTGTCACCATCTACAGTTCCTTCCTCTTTATTTTGTAATGACTGTGGTGGGCCTTGAGTGAGTCACTAAAGCTTAGCAGAGCATGACAAGTATCTACATTTGCATGAATCCAAGTGAGTCCTGAATGTTTCTACAGTGTTTCTAGGAGCTCGATAGAAGCTGCCATGTGTCATCTTCTATAGGACTCTCAAAAGGTATCTAAAGCTTTGCAAAACATGCCACGTGTCCCATTAAAACTCAGCAAAACATGACATGTGTCTGCATCCGCATTTCAAGCTTCAAAGCTTCTTTCAACAAGCTTATCTCAAAGTTTTGCGGAGGGTAACAAGTAGCAACTGTGGAAGGTTTCAATATGTTTTTTTAAGAGAAGTAGAACGTGCCACATGTCCCTTAGAAAGCTCTGTGGAAGATGACAAGTGTCAACATCTGTAGCTTCTTCCTTTTGTGACGTAAGGACTGTGGTGGGCCCTTGGTGAGTTACTATAAGTCAAGCGAAAGCTGCCATGTGTCATCTACTGAGACACATTATGATTTGTTTCTCAAAGAAGTAGAACTTGCCATGTGTCCCCTGTAAACTAAATGGATTTCACCAAGTGTCAACATCTGCATGAATCCAAGTGAGTCCTAATGTTTCTATATTGTTTCTAAAGCCCAGTAGAAGCCACCAAGTGTCATCTTCTGCAAGACTCTCAAAGGGTGTCTAAAGATGCTATAAGTTAAGCAGATGTTGCCACGTGTCCTCACCTATTTCACAGTGGAACAGGCCACGCGTCACTTGTTGAGATCAATGGAAAGCAGCCAGAGCAAGCAGGAAAGACACAAAGGAATTGCTAAGGAGGATGACAGGTCTGTAGACATCAAATTTGTGGCAATAAAGTGTCTATTGATCTTTACAGGCTTAAATGCAGACCTAAATGCATTCAAAGGCCTTGAGGCCAAGGCTGAGAGGAAGAACCAAAGGAACCAGAAAGGGGAAAAGATAGCCTGAGGGCTCAAATTGTAGCAAGAAAGGGGGAAGACCAAAAATATCTACGCAATAGTTATTTGAGTAGGTGGAATAGTCTGCAAAGTGGATTCTTGAGCCCTTAAACATTGAAGACATGGCCTGTTTGTCCCCTTGGGAGTAAAGACAAAATGGATAGTGGCGTAGACACCAGATGATCTAGACCCAGGAGTAGACACTTGAGATGAATCAACACGCCATTGTGAAGACAACTGCCCTAATCAACATGGTTTCCTGACAGAACCAAAAATGCATTCAAGGCATTGAATGCATAGCATGGGCCATTCTATGGAACAAAGTGCCAAGTCTTTCTTAGCTGCTATATATTGTAATCTCTTGTATCATTCTAGGGAGATCTTCCCAATACAAAAGCAAAACTCTGCCCAAATTGAAAGGTGAATACTAAGACTTTGAGCTCAGATTGTTGTTCATATCATTTTATCTGAATGAGAAAGTAAGTTGTTTGCAAACTTTGTGCTGTCATAGCTTGTATCATTTTAGGAGATTGTTCTTATGTCTGTCTTCTGAATGTGTTCTTGTTTATTTAATTTGGCAAGCAGAATTAGTGAAAGTAATCAGGAAGGTGTCTTGAAGCCAACTGTGGAGAGACTTTGTGCCCCCATAATTTTCTTTAGAGTGTTTTCTTTCTATTCTTGTGTAAAGGATCTTGGGATGACTTTGTGCCCTCATTATCCTTCATATTTTGTTTCTATGTAAAGGACCTTTAGACGACTTTGTGCCCTCATTGTCCTTCATATTTCATTCTTGGGCAATCGAGGTGGAGACTTTGTGCTACATCTCAATCTACTAGTTACTACGCCCTTGGTTACCAGTTACTTGTCACTACCTGAAAGAACTCTTGATGTTTCTTGCAAGAACACTTCTGAAAGAAGAGAAGTGCCTTCAGTGTTTTCACAAGGATTTTCTCCTTTGTTTGTGAACATCATCTTTGAAAGAAGAGAGATGGATGGTGTATCCTACCCTTGAGTGTTATTTTCTACACACACACACATATATATAGCACCTCATATTTATAGGGAACCTACCCTTGATGAGAGGAGAGATTTGTCCCCTGTTGATGTAGTAAACCTGCACACTTGGCCGACCAATCTCCCTATGCTGTGGTTGAAGAGACCTATTTTGGTCACCAGTTAGCTGGTTGACAAAATATTCACCCAACATGACCAAAGCCTAAAAATTAGTACAAAGAATATATGTCACTTGATTAAGCTCCTCCAACATCTAGTTTGTCTGAGGAAATAAGGGAAGAACCCTCTATTTTGTCTCAGACAAAGGGTACTTCCCTATAGTACAAACCTTATAGTCTTGGAGAATGGAGATTAGAGGGTGAGCTAAGGATGTATAAACCTTAATGGAGTTTTAGGAAGCTATATCATATGTAGACCAACATATATGACCATGCATAGGGGTCAGAGGTTCAATAAGGTGTCCTAAACCCTCAAGGATGTAGACAAGCCTATTAGGCTTGGTTTAGTCCTAAAGCCCAAGCAGGGGGTCAATGTCACTTTAAACCTTAGATGAACATTTCAACACTATGGATCATGTTAATATAATAATATAGGATGTGTATTAATTGTTGGTCATTATAGAATTTCACAAGAAAGCCACTTTTTGCTCAAAGATAACTCTGGCCTATGTAGAATAACACACAAAGCTTAAGAGGCCCATTTAAAAAGCTCGCATCTTATTGGAGGTTTTGAATTGGAGTCTAAGGAGTTTGGGGAAGTTTAAAGAGGTCCTAAACATTGATTTTGGGGGATTGGTAGACAACTCCAACATCACATCTTTATGAACAAAGCCTAAGAGTAAAAATATCCTAAAACCCTACAAAACCCTAGATAAGGACCCGATTGGGAAAACAAGGATGTAGGGCTATCCAGATGTGATGGAATGGATGTAAAGTAATTGAAATTTGTAGGGGACTCTTCATAGATCCTTCCCATCCACTTAAGGTGTTCCTTACTTGTATGGATAAGAGGGAAATTGGCTTTCTTTGACTATTTTGGGTGTTTTGCAGGTTATAAGGACTTTAAAGAAGAAAAATAAACTTTGGGAGTGAGATTAGGACTTAATATAACTCAATATAACCATTCCATACCTCATTAAAAATCCTAAGTGTTTTTTCAAGCAGCTTCATCTCAGCCAATCAAAACTAGCAAAGTGAGCAAGATAGTGAGAAGGGTGAGAACTTCAAGTGGATGGCCTTTTAAGGTCTACTTGATCAATATAGATCCATAGAGGATCTTACCAAGTGTCATTCACCCCCTTGTATGGATTTTCATGGAAAACTGAAGCCAAATTTGAGGCCATGTGTGAGGGGTGAGTGAAAGAGGAGTTTATTGGACTACATGTAGTGATGGCTCATCTCTAAAAGAATCCAAATGATTAGAGATGTAGCCAATGTATGGTGGATCATGTCTACAACCCCTACCTCTCAGTGAAATCATGAGATCTATCCCTATTAAGTTGTGGGATGTTCCAAAAGGGCTAAATGATGAAGACAATATTCTTGTGCAGAATGAGGAGTCATACGCCACATTTCATGAGTTTTATAACTTGGAGGGCCATTTTTCCTATCATACCTTGCATGGTCTATCTCCTAATTCATTACAATGTATATGTAACTCCTCCTCTTAGCATAACAAGTGTTCTTAATAATCTTGAACTTCTCTTTTCCCACTTCTCTCTCAAGTTTTGGAATGACCTTGTATTTTGCCTTTAAACATTAATGCAAGTTTGGTTTTGAGTTCATGAATAATTGTCTAAGTGTGTAAAGTGATATATGGTGATGCAAAGTGATAATATCCTATCCTTTCTTCTCCTTATGCTCTCATGTTTATGCAAGGTTTCTTAGTATAGTAGGTCATATGAAGTGTTCCCAAGTGTATGGGTCTAACTTTTAAGTGTACATTAAGCCATAGTGTTGGCAACTAGCCTATGCTTCACTTACCTTGGATAACCTTCATGAATCTCATCTCCATATTGAAACACTCATGTAAAAATCTCTTAAGACTTGGAAATTAGCTTGTATGCCTTATTTTTTAGTGCAGGAAGTACAATGGTCATATGGAAATCATCTTGGTGTATCACCCCTTTAGAGTAGTTTCATTTCATGCAACTTATATCCCTTTTCCCCACAAGAAATCAACTAATTTAGATGATAAACACTTCAAGATACATTTAGGGAGCTAGTCCTTAAACCTAGAGGATCACTTCCACTATAGGTACACCTACATACCTAGAAGTGTTCCCATGTTGCCCAAATTTGAAAGAGGCTTGAACACCCTCTTCTAGGGTGCAAGATTTGGTGATAACAATTTTGACATGCTTTTTGGGACCAAGGTCCAAGAGAGTGGAAATATTTTTGGTGTGTATTTCCTCTAATCAACTTTTAGAAGCAAGCAAATTAGCACCAATGGTGACTCCGAATGAAAACTTCTGGTTGTAAGTAGACAAGGTATATCTCATTGAAGATTTTAACAATTTTTTTATTTCATTTGACATATGAAGTTGATATGAACATCTATGGTGAATACCCCTATCATAAACCTCTCTATCAACCTTGTTATGAACCACATTTTACTTCTCAACAGTCCTATCACAATGTCTGCCAATTTTATGATCCATGGCAACCCTATAGTCCTCCATTTCCCTCTCCATATGGACATCATGTTGTTGGATAACCCTATGAGGAAGGCTACCAAGAAACCTATCAAGAAATGCCTCCTTATTAGTCCAAATATGATCCCTATCAATTATACTATCATCCCTATCAACCCCAAGAGGATCCTTATGAGTCTTATCATGAGGAATCAAATGATTCCATGGATTGTACACAAAGATATTATGAGGCAAGATGTGGATTATTGTAGAATAGAATGCAACAAGCTGAACTTGGTCTTGATCTGCATCATTACCTTCCTCCTCCTCCATCAACCCCATCTCATGTCTAATATTTCTTGGTACTCCTACCAGAGTTGATATATAGTGAAGATAATATGGGAACATGGGATGATGAGTTTGACATGCTTCCTAATCATCTCATGGAATGGTTAAGAAGTTTTGTCAAACATGGATGCGTGCATGGGAGGTAGTTGAAGATGAAATTCATTGGGAGATCAAATAATAAATGGACTTGGCAAAGAAGTGCCTTCAATGCTCAATAGATAGGATAAGTATGTGGGAGGATAAAGAGCTCAAAAATAAACATGTTGCTATTGAAATTTTTTAAGAAATATATTGGCAAGATGCAACTCCTACTTATGTAGGTGTTCTTCCTTCTACTTAGCCAAAAAAATCACTTACATGTTGACGCTATGGGTTGCACCCTTGACAAGAGGCTGAGCTTTTGTCTTCCACATGGCACAATGGAGACTCCCCTCTTGCTGTGGGTCTGGAAAAACTGAGGGGAGAATCTCTAGATAAGGGTTAGCTCCCTTTGATGCATCTCTATGGTCCTAGATTTTCTACTGCTAACAATGTGGGGGGATGAAAAGAGAGAAGAATTAATAAAAATAAAACCTAAACTAAATGGCGATGCACCAAAAATTGTTGATATACTTAGCTTTGACATACACTTTACATCAAGAACAAGCTAATATACACTTCATTTGATATGAGAAACTCTTCTGCATCAGTGAGTTAGGGGTCCTTTGGAGATACAGGGAGGAAGAACTACCAGAGGTGTTCTAAGAAACACTATGGTAGCCTATTCACATGTGCCTATACTCTGTTGTGGACACTTCTGGCTGACCTACAAAATACAAACTCACAATACACTAGAAATGCTAGAATCATTATGTGAAAGCATGAAGGAAAATGACTTAACACAAGATAAAGCCATAGACATATGCAAAAGTTCAAGCTCAAATGGAGGTAAAAATGCTTCTTTTGATTCAAGGTAAATTTTGGAAGAGCTCCATCTTACACGCTGAGAGATATCTTTCTCAAATGAGAATTTACAATATATAGAGAAAGAGAAAGCAATGGCACCTCTTTCCACAAGTGGCCCATGCTGCATTTAATTCATTGGGAAGAGGAAGTCTGATGAAGGAAGCCATGCTATGGCAGTCCAAGTCTTGACTTTGTTTCCTGGGCATATGAAAAACTCCTGCAAAAGTATGGGTCGTTGCTCTCCATAACCGATAAAGCCATCCTTCCATCAAAGTTCACGTAGCTATCCACCTATTAATGCCAAACAAAGAAAAAATGGGCTGCCCTCTTGAATGTTCATGCCCTTTGATGACCACTTAATGGAGATTGTTTCATCCGCAATAATAACTCCTTGTGCCGACACCTTCTTTTACCACCTGCATTGTTTTGTTTACTTCTGTGCTTGGCTTTTGTCCTTTTTTGGCTCTTTGGCCCTCAGGGCTATCTTTTGTCAATCCTTGGCTCTCCTGGCTCCTTTCTTGGTGGTCTCTTCCTTTTGGCCTTAAGGCCTTTGAATTCCTTTGGGTTCACGCTCAAGCATTTAAAGACCAACAGTTATTTCATTTTCATGAATTTGAAATCTACAAGGATATTATCAGACATTTGAATTCCAATAGTTAGTTCACGATGTTGAATTTGACATCTTCAGGGCCATCACTCCTTTGGTAATTCCTTCATATTTTTTGCAATTCCATCGCCCTTTTGTCGTTGAACCCTCCTGAAGGGAAGGTGTCCCTTCGGAGCTTGGAAAAGGTCCCCCTTTTGGTAGATGAGAGTCCCCTATGAGGGCACTTGCCCTTTGGGCTCCTTCGGGCTGCCTTGGCTTATCAATTCCTTTGGACATTTTATCCGAAGGAAATCTTTCTTCAAAAGTCCAACCCTTTCTTTCTTTCAAGAAAATCCTCCGACAAATTCCTTTGGGCATTTTTTCTAAAAGAATTCATCCTTTGGATTTCCTTGTCTTTTCCTTCAGACAAAAAATTTGAAGGAATTCATCCTTTGGATTTCCTTGTCTTTTCCTTTAGACAAAAAGTTTGAAGGACCTTTGACCTTTGCCTTGGATTCCTTTTCGAAGGTAACTTTCTGTTTGGCTCCTTGCCTTGTGAATTTCTTCAGATAAAATATCTGAAGGAATTCCTTTGGGCACTTTGTCTGAAAGAATTCAAGTTGACTTCTAGTAGGTTTCCTTTAGATTTATTCCTCGAACAAAAGTCTGAAGGAAATCCTTCCTTTTGCCTTAGTCTTTTCTCCAAAGAAAACCTTACCTTCCGGCCTTCTCTTTGATCCCTCCACAAGTGTTCCTTACCCTCTGCAAGGGCACTTGGGCCCCAAGATGTCCTTCAGAACCTACTTGAATAGCCCTATTTGGCACCTTCCTACCCTCTGCAAGGGCAGTTGCCCTTCAGAGTGTTCATAAAAGCCATGCATTTCTTTAAAATTGGCCCATAAAAGGCATGCTCGAGGTAATTTTCTAAAGAGAAACAAACCTTAGATCAACCCAAAACCTACAGGATTCAAATCACTCAGCTCTTTCATAGAACATGCCTTTGATAAAGGAAAAAATGACAATTGCAGCAGGGTGAAAACATCAAAGACTGGGACAACAAGGAAAGAAAAGGGAGACCGATTTTTGGCATGCAGGACCAAAAATGGTCAACAATTTGGTGATTCTTAGGGGAAGCATGCCTGCCATGTTGAAGAAGACTGGTAGCCTCAAAGTCCATTGGGCATGGATTCAGGATGTAGCTTGAAAGGTTAGCAATAGCCTTCTAAAAAACTATGAACCAATCAAAGCTTTTACCTCAAACACAAAGGAAAACACACACAACAAAGGCTAAAAAAAAAACTACACCTGTGCAAACAATACTGAGGGAAAATAGGGAAAGAAAAACTGAAAACAAACTACTATGTATAGCTAACCAGGTACATTTACCTCCCTCCTAGATCAAAGGGAAAACTTCTTAAGTCTCCTTCATGGCAAGAAAACTTATGGTGCCAGATAAGTGGTTGAATGGAAAGGAGACTTGGTGACTTGTTCTTCTTGTCTGCCACCTTGATTGGCTTGTATCCAAATGAGTCAGGGTCAAACATGCTTCCAACATATATGTATTCATCTTGCTCTTGGAAGCTTGTTTCATGTTGGCCCTTCATACTAGTGTATCTCACCAAGAATTCAATGGTTTCTGGCTCATCATCATAGGGATCATCTAGCTCATAACCCCCTTGATATGCATCATAGATTGACTTGTTCCCTTTTGCCTCATTAAAGAGACTGTCAAACTTATCTTCTGCTTCCTCATGGATTTCTTGAAGAAGGGTGACTATTGCAATGTCTGAAATGGGATCACAAACTACTTATTTATCCCACAGAACATCACCTTCTTGCTCACGGCTCTCTTCTTCAAAGCTTTCCTCAAGATGGACAAGCCTCTCCTTTTCTTGATCAAAGACTAGAGTCTCTATTTTTTCCCAGACATGCTCTTGATCCTCCTCCATATTGAGTTCTATGTCATGGTCATTCTCTTCATCAAAGCAACAAGGAAGTTTATCAAACAAGGGAGGAGAGAGCTCACCATGTTTACTTTCCTTAACATCCATTGTTGATAGATAAAGTTTGTCAACCTCTTCTTCATATTGCTGGAACATCCACATGTATGCATGACCTATGTCTTCTCCATTGTTGATGATGTCTTCAAAGGGAGCATCCATGACAATCTCATCCTTATTGTCACTCATGATAGCCTCGTGGGTAGCTGTAAATTGGATCCTCTCTTCTACACTTGCCTTTTTCAAAACAGGTTCCTCCTTGATGACTTAAAAAATATCATCTTCAAATTCACCAACCTCTTGAAAGGATAAATCTAAAAGATTTCAGCCCCTTTGCATACTTATTTGAGTCCCAATGCTACCTTCTCCACCCTCAGCCAGCTCATAGCCTCCTTGAAGAAGAGTGTAACTTGCCCCAATGACTTCAAACAAATCATTCAAAACATGATCAAGAATTTGTCCATGCTCCTCCATTACATCTTGCAAAGTGAGAAAAGAGTGAAAGATCATCTCTTCCTCATCATAGATAGAGGCAAAAGCTTGTAACTTGTCTTCTTGTTCATAAAATGGGGTACCTATGGTGATCTCCTCCTCATCTGCACTCATGAAGTCTCCCTGATCAGTCATGAACTAAGCATACTCCTCTTCACTTTCTTCCCTCAAGATGGATTCCTCAACACAAGAGAAACATTCTTCATTTACCAGGTAAGGAGGTGGAACACAAGGATTATCAAAAATAGGTTGGGAATGGAAAGTAGGGGATCCTTTTGAAAGCTCATGAGAAAACGGGGGCAAACCTTGGGCCAAAATCACTTGATTTTATTCTCTCCACTTGACCAACACTTCATCAATATCAAAATTAGCTTAAGGATTGGTAGAAGGGGTGTCTTTTGGCATATGCTCCTCTATAAGGTCTAAAACTTACATCTCTCTTTCACTAAGCAATCTCACCTTTGCCTCTAATTCTTCAATTTGCTTAGCTAGATTTTCTTGAAAGAGTCTTTCTTGGATCTCATAGGAATCATCATGGAAATGGGGAGTGCATGAAGGCTACCATGGAGTACAAGAAGCTTCTTGAGGAAGGGTGGGAGGGACTTGAGAAGGACTAGCCTCATTTTGTACCTCACACTCTTGAACAATGCCTTTCTCCTCCTTGCTGCTCCATGACTCAACTACTTTACTCCAGCTCATGCCCTTAGGACTAGAAGTCTCCTTTTGGGGTGATGGGGTTGCAATGTGAGAGGGTAGTGAGTGTTTAGATTCCACTTCCCTTACTACCAACATATATTACTACATGTGAAGATTTGCCAATTCAATCTGCTTATCAAGATTTGCCTTAAACACAAGATTTATTATTTCAAAACTCTCCTCAACATGATTGGGGAAAGGACTTTGACAGGCTTGACTTGGCTCATGAGTAGGGGCTGTGTATGGCTGATATGAAACATGGGGCAGTGGGTATGTAGGTTGGTAGACGTGGTAAGGCTGCATCTCATGAATACTCAGCTTCTCTTCCAAAGATGCAATCAAACCACTCACATCCAACATCTTATTTGTAAGCCTTTACCAATTGGATCTTTCAATAGGAGTCCATTCACTCTTAACCAGATCTAATGCATTTCTCACTTGATGGATGAAATGATCATGAATTTCTTGGCCACATCCCCTTCTAGTGTCAAGATCCACTACATACTTTTTATATCCCAACAGTGCTTGTTTGAAGGTGAAAATGGGCTGATTGGCAAAAAGATTAGGTTGAGTAGGAGAAGTAACACATTGAGAAGACTGGGCATAAGAATGATATAGCTCATGACAGGGCTGAGAATGGTCATATTGGACTTGATGAGGATCAATAGAAGGCTAGTAAGGATCATAGCCAGGCTGGCCAAGGACTTGCTCAAACTGAGGAGGAAGAGGCAAAGCCCATAATGTTTTAGCAACCTGCAAAGGGAAAAGCTCATAACCATATGCATCCTTATTGCTTGAGGTGATTTGATGGACAACCTGAGCTTGATCAAAACTATATGAAGGAACACAAGGCCCATACTTCCACCAGGACTGCTTAACCAACTGATTCAACTCAGAGTCGCCATTGGTGTTGATGAAAAGCCTCCAAACACTGGTTAGTTGAAAAACACACCAAAATTATTCAACTCTTTGGATACAAACTAGATCCCACCATCACCTGATTAGAAGTCAGATGCTAGATTAGTGGTTCATTCTTGCTGTAATAGGACCAACACCAATCCTAGAACTTTTTTGAGCATGAAAAATGAGTCCCACCAGGCTTGCTAAAAACTATTGACACTATGGATTGTACCCTTGACAAGGGGCCGAGCTTCTGTCTTCCACACGGCACAATGGATATTCCCCTCTTGTTGTGGGTGTAGAAAAAATGAGGGGAGAATCTCTAGATAATGGTTAGCTCCCTTTGATGCATCTCTGTGGTCCTGGATTTTCTACTGCTAACAATGGGGGGAGATGAAAAGAGAGAAGGATTACTAAAAATAGAACCTAAACTAAATGGTGATGCACCAAAAATGGTTGATCTACTTAGCTTTGACAAACACTTTACATCAAGAATAAGTTGATATACACTTCATTTAATATGAGAAAATCTTCTGCATCAGTGAGCTAGGGGTCCTCTAGAGATATAGGGAGGAAGAAATACTAGAGGTGTTCTAAGACACACTATGGCAGCCTATTCACATGCACCTATACTCTGTTGTGGACACTTTTGGCTGACCTACAAAAGAACTCACAATACACTAAAAATGCTGGAATCATTCTATGAAAACATGAAGGAAAATGACTTAACACAAGACAAAGCCATAAACATATGCAAAAGTGCAAGCTCAAATGGAGGTAAAAATGCTTCTTTTGATTTAAGGTAAATTTTGGTAGAGCTCTGCCTTACAAGCTAAGAGATTTATTTCTCAAATGAGAATTTACAATATATAGAGAAAGAGAAAGCAATGGTGCCTCTTTCCACAAGTGGCCCATTCTACATTTAATTCATTGGAAAGAGGAGGTCCAGTGAAGGAAGCCATGATGCGGTAGTCCAAGTCTTGACTTTGTTGCCTGGGCATATTAAACACTCCTGCAAAAGTATGGGTCACTGCTCTCCATAACTGACAAAGCCATCCTCCATCAAAGTTTGCATAGTTATTTGCCTATTAATGCCAAATAAAGAATAAATGGGCTGCCCTCTTGAATGTTCATGCCCTTTGATGACCACTTGGTAGAGACTGTTTCATCTGTAATAATAAATCCTTGTGTCGACACCTTTTTTTACCACCTGGACTATTTTATCTACTTCTGCGCTTGGCTTTTATCCTTTTCTAGCTCTTTGGCCCTTGGGGCTATCTTCTGTCAATCCTTGGCTCTCTGGGCTCCTTTCTCGGTGGTCTATTCCTTTTGGCCTTAAGGCCTTTGAATTCCTTTGAGTTCACACTCAAGCATTTAAAGATCAATAGTTATTTCATTTCCATGACTTTGACGTCTACGGGGATGTCATCAGATGTTTGAATTCCAACAGTTAGTTCATGATGTTGAATTTGACGTCTTCAGGCCCGTCACCCCTTTGGTAATTCCTTTGGCTTTTTCATAATTCCATCAGCCTTTTGTCGTTGAACCCTCCCAAAGGGAAGGTGTCCCTTCAAATCTTGGAAAAGGTCCCCCTTTTGGTAGTCAAGAGTCCCTCGCAAGGGCACTTGCCCTTTAGGCTGCCTTGGCTTCTCAATTCCTTCAAACATTTTATCTGAAGGAAATCTTTCTTCAAAAGTCTGGCCCTTTCTTTCTTTTGGGAAAATCCTTCGACAAATGCCTTCGAACAAAATGTCTGAAGGAATTCCTTCAGGTATTTTGTCTGAAGGAATTCATCCTTTGGATTTCCTTGTCTTTTCCTTTAGACAAAAAATCTGAAGGACCTTTGACCTTTGCCTTGGATTCCTTTTCGAAGGGTAACTTTCTATTTGGCTCCTTGCCTTGTCAATTTCTTCAGACAAAATGTCTGAAGGAATTCCTTCGGGCACTTTTTTTGAAAGAATTGACGTTGACTTCCATTAGGTTTCCTTCAGATTTATTCCTTGGACAAAAGTTCGAAGGAAATCCTTCCTTTTGCCTTAGTCTTTTCTCTGAAGAAAACCTTACCTTTCGGCTTTCTCTTTGATCCCTCCGCAAGTGTTCCCTACCCTCCACAAGGGCACTTGGGCCCCAATATGTCCTTTTTAACCTTCTTGAACAACCCCATTTGGCACCTTCCTGCCCTCTGCAAGGGCACTTGCCCTTCAGAGTGTTCATAAAAGCCATGCATTTCTCTAAAATTTTCCCATAAAAGGCATGTCTGAGGTAATTTTCTGAAGTGAAACAAATCTCAGATCAACCCAAAACCTATAGGATTCAAATCACTCATCTCTTTCATAGAACATGCCTTTGATAAAGGAAAAAATGATAATTGCAGCAGGGTGAAAACATTAAAGACTAGGACAGCAAGGAAAGAAAAGGGAGACCAATTTTTGGCCTACATGACCAATAATGGTCAACATTACCTATGAGCTTACTAGTGCAGTCCTGTTTCTTAAATCCATTCACAAGCCTGATACTAACCCTCACACTCCATCTCCAATTCACAAACCTTCCACTACACCTCATATTACATCTCCTTAAGATGAGCCTATCCATCAACATTCCATCTCACCCTTTCTTAAGGAAGAGCCCATTTTTAGAAAATCAAATGAAGAGGAGCAAACCCAAGCCATGGCTGATCAAGAAGATATCATGAGTGACTATGAGGAAGAGATCACCATAGGGACTCCCCTTAGTGAACAAATGGGCAATCATACCTTCTTGAATGAAGAGAAACATATTGAAAACTCTCCTACAACTGTCCATGAGGAATGTGGCCAAAAATTGAAGAAAGAGGTATTTGAAGAAGACTCCATGTCTAATCATGAAGTTTTGGATGACCTTCTCAAGCATGAAGAGGAGTGTACTATCAAGGATGAAGGTCAAGTCACTCTTCAAGACGTTGTAGTCCTAAAAGAGTCTCATGAGACCAAGGTAGAAGACATAGTTCTTGGAGATGACTCAATACCTCTATCTGATTTTGAATCACCCTCATATGCATTGGAACATGAAGAACATCAGCGTGATGACCTCATACATCAAGAAAAAAATAATGAAGAGGTAGTGGTGCTAGATGACAAGGAGAGTAAGGATGATTGGCAACAGCAAATGGAGCTCTTTCAAGATCTTGAAGATCTTTGCCAATTTGAAGGTCAAATACATGAAAAGGTGAAGAAAGAGTCTCCCACGGAGGACAATGACCAAGATTGGGTAGAATATGTAGAGCTCTTTGATGAGCTTGAAGAACTTGTAGCTAAAAAGAAACCCAATCCTATTGAGATCACCATGGAAATCAAAAAGGTATGTCTTGTTGAACCATCATTGGAGGTCATAGTTGAGGAGCCATATGGTAAAGTTGAGGTTTTTTGGATGTAATAAGATTTCATTTCTATAGCTAATCTATTTGGAGCTACTTGGTTCTCATTGAACACCATGCTAATGAAGTTGGTAAACACCATGAAGAAGATGGAGGCATCAATGCCAAGGATCAAAAGGTTACATGCCTTATTCATTCCTCTATGTCATGAAGCAAGAGATGTTTCGAACTTCCCCTTTGATCTAGGAGGAAGTTTTCATCTTAGTTTAGTTAGTATTTGAGTTAGATTGGTTGTTTTGTTTGTGTGTTCCATAAGTGCTCATGAAGCACAAGTATGATTTTGCTTAGTTTCTTATCTTGTGTGTTGTTCTTGTTGTTTTTTGTTGTTTGGTGTGTTTTCAAAGGCAATTTTTGTGTCAAACTAGTGTACAAGTGACTCGATATCCCAATGGACAGGATTAGGCAACTAGTCTTGGCATAACAAGCATACCACCCTTGGGAAATTATCAAGAATGTTGACCATTTTTACCACAAGTCAAAATGGGTCGACCCAATATAGTCAAAAACTTATATATGGGTATAATATAATGTTATAGGGTCTATTTAATGTCATATCATATGTTTTTATCCTTGATCATGGTCTAATTAGTCCTTAATTTATTTTGAGTAACTTAGGGGTCATTTTGGGGTCATATATGAAAGTGGCATAGTTTTAAAGGTGTGAAAGTGTCTTAGTTTTCCTTAAAAAATCCAAGATTTTATATTCTCTATCAAGAATGTCACTCCATCTGAAACTTGCAGGTTTTCTAATTAAAAATCAAGAAAACAATTGAAAAAGGAGGAGTTTGCAATTATACGGCCTATAGGGGAGTGTCACACATGTGACAACCTTGTAGGGTGAATCTTAAACTTACCTAGATCCATCTTATCATTTAATAAGCTTTATAAGTGCTAAAAATGGTCAAAAACTATTTTGATCTTCATCGCCCTTCTAGACATGCAGAACCAATCAACAAGTTTGTGCTTAGTACAACCAACAGAAGAATTTTCAGACCAAATGATTTTATGGGTGGATATTATACTTATTTAACTTAATTTTCATAATAATAGTTCAAAAATTAGTCACTTTTACTTTATGAACTATCCTTTACAAATTGACTGTGTTTTTCTGCTTGTTAAACCCCATACCCTACATGTTTCCTTCTCTTGTGGATAGGTATATACAATCCAACTATTGAGATTGATTATAAAGGATGTTAAATCCTTCCTCTAATATCTACCATTCTTGGTTTCATGTTTTAAAGTGTTTTGATAGGCAAATCATCTCAAGTTGTGGGTAAAGACACCTTTCTATGTTGCAAACAGGTTTCCACCATTTCCAATGTCTTCATGTATTGGTAATAGTGTCAAAGGATGGTGATAAGTTTATATTCATGTTTTAAATATCCTCTTGGTCTCTTATCCATTCAAATTTAGCCTCAAAGGAATAACCATGCAGTGCTAGCCAAGAGATATGCCATATAGTCAATTTGCTCCATGACTGTCATACACAGTCAACTAAGTGAGTTGTGAAAGGATCTGAAACACATCCATGGGATTGTGATCAAGGTCCTAAAGTTTTGAACATACCCTATTTCATAAAAAATCAATTTAATTTCTCCAAAATGGTCTATAACTAGTTGTGATAACTAGACCTCCTATATAGCTGAGGTTCCTACAAAAGGTGCATTCAAAGTCATGGTAAGTTACGTGTAATGAAGGTCTAAATAAGATGCATGGATAATTAATGAAGATATTTGAGGTGTTGAACATGCTCTTAGAACATGAAAAAATAACTTAAGCCCCAGGTGGCACTATAGAGAGCATGAGAAGACAAGTTCCAATATACACATAGTCTTCCACCATCGATGAACATGCATAAAAGTCTCTCAGGAGGATGCCATGTTAGAATGGGAGCCTTGATAGTTATTTCATGTCCATTTTGAGGTATTAAGATGGGTCTAAAAGTCATTGAAGGTCAAATGAAATGCACACTGTCCATACTTATACTCATTGCCTACACATAAAAGTGCACCTACAGGTGTTTCAACAGAAAATAAACATTTTAGAGTGAGAGTATAAAAGCATATTTAAAACTTTCTAAGATGAAGAGAGTCCATTCGAAAACTTTGAGAAAATACAGAATGGGTTATGATCCAATACACTATCCACTATTTGGAATATTACTCCATTATTTATATACTACAGTATCCACCTACAGGGGGTACCACAGAGAGTTGAGGTGTCATCTAGAAGTGTTGAAGCATGTGATAAAACCCTCCTTGAAGTCCTAGTGTGTTATTTAGATCATGGCAGACCTATTTGGAATGATAGGTTGGTAAGCAATGTTGAATGTTACTTTCAAAGATGATGACTATGGATTCAGGGACCAAATCCCTAAAACATGGAAAATAGAGTACTCACCCTTTTTGGAGATGTCTTATGACAATGTCATGTTGAGTTTTGATCAATACAAATACACTAATCCTATATCCCTATCATAGGATTCCAACTTACAAAAGGAAGAGAGTAATTTAGTCATTTGGTTTTCTTACTAGATTGGCCCAAAGATGCACCTTTGACCATTGAACTTAGACAGTGAGATCTATAATATTGAGCATCAAAAGACCTTCATACTCAAAATTGCAAATAAGGCATGTATTCATGTGAGGTGGAAATTTTGAGTTTATAAGCAAATTTTTAGTCATCAAAGAATGTTTTAAGATAAGGTTGAAATACTATGTTTTGGGTCCCATCCACACCTACAGGTGTCTCTTGCCTAAGATGTTGATATATGATTGACTAAATCCATAGTATGAGCTTGGACATGGAAACATATAAACATAGAGACACATATTAGCTCAAAATTACTTCCTAAGACCTTATATGGTTCTCATAAATTATATGATAGGGGTTTCAAGGATAATCAACACCTATAGGATTGTACACAACCAACTTTAACTAACTGTGATGGGTAGAGAACATAAGAATTAGGATTATTGATGTGGGCACAACCCAAGCATGAAATGAATGGGTCCAAATCATTTACAAATGATCTTGGAAGGATTATAGAAGGCTTATGCAATTTTTTCAAAGCCTAATCTATGCAAGGTCACCTTAAGGCACCTCTCCCAAATAGGAAACACAGTCAACAACCCAGTCAAGTTAAAAAGCAAGGCATATGTGAGAAAGTATGTGGGAGGCTGAAGTGATGAATAGAGATAAGAACACCTTCATAATGATAATTATAGTCTCATGACACTCTCATGGTGGATATAATGTAAAGAGAGGACTCTAATCATGCAATCTACAGTCATATGGCAAAACCTTGCACACAGTCTACTTTTCCAAAAGTTTGTCTTAGATCTTGAAGGAATTAAAGGGTCTAATGATGTGATCAAAGCCTATAAATTGAGAAAAATCATATATGTCACTTAGATAATCAACTTCAACATCTAGTTTTTCTGAGGGAATAGGGGAAGTACCCTATGTTTTATCTCAGACAAAGGGTACTTCCCTAGAGTACAAACCCTACAGTCTTGGAGAATGGAGACTAGAGGGTGAGTTGAGAATTTTTATAAACCTTCATGGAGGTTTGGAAACTTGTATCATATGTATACCAACATATATGACCATGCATAGGGGTTAGAGGCTCAACGGGGTGTCCTAAAGCCTCAAGGATGCAAACAAGCCTATTAGGCTTAGTTTAGGCCTAAAGCCTAAGCAGGGGGTTAATGTCACTTTCAACTTGAGATGGACATTATAAAACTATAGAGTATGTTCATAAAAGAATATAGGATTTTTTTAAAATTATTGGTATGCATAGAAACTCATAGGAAATCTACTTTTGGCTCAAAGACAACTCAGGCCTATGTAGAATAACACACAAAGCTCGAGAGGCCCATTTAGAAAGCTCACATCTACTTGGAGGTTCTGCATGGGAGTCTGAGGAGTTTGGGGAAGTTGAAAGAGATCCTAAAAATTAATTTTGAGTGATTGGTTTTCAACTCCAATGTCACATCTTTATGAGTGAAGCCTAAGAGTAAAAGGAGCCTAAAACCTTGGATAAGGACCCGATTGGGAAAACAAGGATGGAGGGCTATCTAGATGAGATGGAATGGATGTGAAAGTAATTGAACCTTGTAGGAGAATCTCTAGAGATCCTTCACATCCATTTAAGGTGTTCCCTACTTATACAAATAAGAGGAAAATTGACTTTATTTGACTGTTTGGGTGTTCTACAAGTTCTAAGGACTTTCAAGAAGAGAAATCAACTTTGGGAGTGACCTCAATACTTAATCTAACTCACTATGACCATTCCATAACTCATCAAAACTCCTAAGTATTTCTACAAGCAACTTCATCTTAGCCAATCAAAACTGGTAAAGTGAGTAAGATAATGAGAAGGGTGAGAACTTCAATTGGATGGATTTTTAAGGTCTACATGATCAGTCTAAATCCATAGAAGATCTTTCCAAGTGTCATTCACCCCTTTTTATAGATTTACATGTGAAATTGAATCCAAATTTTAGGCCAAGTGTGAGAGGTGAATGAAAGAGGAGTTTCGTGGACTACAAGCAGTGATGGCTCATCTCCAAAAGAATTCAAATGATTAGGGATGAAACCAATGCATGGTAGATTATGTCTATAACCCTCCCTCTCAGTGCAATCATGATATATGTCCCTAGTTAGTTGTGGGATTTTACAAAATGGCTAAATGATGAAGACAATTTTTTTGTGCAAAATGAGGAGTCTTACGCCATATTTCATGAATTTTATAACTTGGAGGGCTATTTGTCCTACCATACCTTATGTGGTCTATATCCTAATTCATTATAATGCATATTTAACTCCTCTTCTTAACATAACAAGTGTTCTTATGACTCTTGGACTTCTCTTTTCCCACTTCTCTCTCAAGTTTTATAAGTAGCTACCATTTTGGCCTTTGTAATCTAATACCACTCCATGTATGGCGAAGCCCTGTTGGAATAACATTGTATTTTGCCTTTGAATATTGATGAAAGTTTAGTTTTGAATTCATTCATAATTTTCTAAGTGTGTAAAGTTATATATGGTGATGTAAAGTGATAATCTCTTATCTTTTCTTCTCCGTATCCTCTCATGTTTATGCAAGAGTTCTTATTCTAGCAGGTCATATGAAGTGTTGTCAAGTGTATGGATCTATCTTTTAAGTGTACAATGAACCTTAGTGTTTGCAACTAGCCTATGGCTCACTTACCTTGGATAGCCTTCATGCATCTCACTTCCATATTGAAACACTTATGTTAAAATATCTTAGGACCTGTAAGTTAGCTTGTATGCCTTGTTTTTTAGTGCATGAAGTATAATGGTCATATGAAAATCATCTTAGTGTATCACCCCTTTAGAGTATTTTCATTTCATGCAACTTCTATCCCTTTTCCCCATGAGCAATCAACTAGTTTAGGTGATAAGCACTTCAAGATACATTTAGGGAGCTAGCCCTTAAACCTAGAGGCTCACTTCCACTATAGGTAAACCCACATACCTGGATGTGTTCTCATGTTACCTAAATCTGGAAGAGGCTTAAACACCCTCTTTTAGGGTGCAAGATTTGGTGACAACAAAACCTATGGTGAATTGAGAGTGATCAAGTCTTAATTTGCAAACCTTTGAAATCCCTTGAGTTGGAAATATTATGTGTTCTAACTCTCATTTGACTATGTAGAGTAATTCATAAAATATTTTAAGTGGAGAACCATGAAATGTGCCTCACTTTTGCAATTGAAGAAAAAGTGGAACCCTCAAATGTGGCTCGCTACATCTAAAAAGTGCAACCATAGATGTTGAGTGTTACTAGAATATAATGTGGTCCACTTGTAACATAAAGATGAATCACACTGTTGTAAATAGATCTAGATTATATTTGAAACTTTACAAATTTGAAACTTTTGAACTAAAGCAATTTTAAATTTCCATGTAGCAACTTGAACATGAATGAATATGAGGATCCTTGTACTATATTGAATTGATATTGAATGTCAATTGAACTTATCATTTTTTAAAAAGTGAAAGTATTTTTCACATGCCCATGCATATGTATCGAGTATATATGAATCCATAACTATAGGAAAATGTGCACAAACATAACACATGCCCCCATAATATTAAAATGTTGAATTATATTTACAATTGAAAACTATATATTATATAAATCTTAATTTTTTTTGCTCATCAGGATTGAATTCTCAAGATAAGCCTATTATGATGCTCTCCTTTTGAGATAAGAGGCATGGCCTACAAGTCACTTATCTCAAAAGAGAATGTGTAAAATAAATTAAAGATATAATCATGTAGTATCACTTTAAACAATTGAGTTGGATTGCATCATAATATTGAATATATCATTTAATTTCATATGAAACATGTGTTAGATATATATAGTATTGAAGCATCTAAGTAGCATGTGCATTATATATATCATGTCATACAGGTAAAATTATGAAAAATGCATAGTGTGAATCATGGAACCATATTAACAAGTAATTATCATACAATTAATGCCATATAATGTCACAAAATTTTCATAAAATATCACACATAAGGCCCAAGGGACATGTGAATGTCGCATATACACATAGGGCAAAGGTCCACACTTAAATGACATGATGATACCATACAAAAAATAGGTATATTTGTACACACGAGGCCTATGTTGACAATTTTTTGCCCAACAGGCCAAAAATCGGTCCCCTTCTTTCCCTGATATTTTGAGCCAATTCATTTTTTGATTTTGCATGAGTCTTGAAAATTTATACAGACTCTGCAGGTTTTCTACGGACTCTTCAGGTCCATTTCTACGGACTCTGTAGGTTTTTCTATGGACTCTGCAGGTGATGTCTTTCGGCAGATGAAGAACCAGTTCAAAGAGTGCAAGGTTTTACAAAGCTTCTTCGGACTCTTGTCTGAAGAAATTCACAAGGAAAGAGAGCTAAAATGGTTCAAAGACACTTTTTCTTAAGGTTGGAAAAGTGGTTCAACGACATGATCTTTCCAAGAGTTAGCATCTTTGAACCATCGAACCATTGAACCGGTTCAATGCTTTGGTTCATCGCTTTGTTTCAATGACAAAGTTCAATTGGCAAAATTCATCGCTTTGGTTTAATCAAATGGTTCATCGGCTTGGTTCAATGCTTTGATTCAATCTGTTTTGGTTCAAACATTCGATTCGATGCCTTGGTTCAACAACCGTTTGAACCATTAAACCGGTTCAATCAAATGGTTCAACGGTTGGTTGAAAGGAGCGGTTCGATCAAAGAGTTCAAGAGAGCCTCCCGAAGGACAAGTGCCCTTGTGGAGGGCACTTGGTCGGCAATAAAACCCTTCAAAAGGGTCAATTTCAAGGATCTTGAAGGGCACTTTTCAAAGGGTAGTTGAAAAAAAAAGCAAAATAAAGACTAAGGCATAGAACAAATTCTTTCAAAAATTTTGTCTGAAGGAATTCCTTCAGAAAAAAAGTCTAAAGGAATTCGAAAGATGTGAGGCAAAAGCAATAGAATATTTTCTTCAAACTTTTTGTCCGAAGGAATTCCTTCAGACAAAAAGTTTGAAGAAATTCAGGGAAGCTGACGGAGAAAAGCCCGAAAAAATTCCGAAGGAAAGCAAAGTGGTTGAAACAATTCTTGCAGACTTTTTGTCAGCAAAAAAAGTCCACGGGAAAAAGCCCGAAGGAGAAACCCATCGAGGAGCCAAAGGACCCCAAAGGGCAGGTGCCCTTACGGGGGACTCTCAGCCAAAATGAAGGACATTTTCCAAAAGTCGAAGGGTCACCTTCCCTTCGGGAAGGTGCAAAGAAGGAAGTCCATAGAAAAGAAAGAGGAAAGCCAAAGAAAGTCCAAGGGGTGATGGGCTCAAGGACGTCAAAGTCAAGCACAATGGACTAGCCGTTGGTTTTCAAATAGTGACAGGCCCATGAACATCATTTTTTCAGTAGGGGAATAGCTGTTTGATTTTTAAATCTTGAGCGCCAGCCATGAAAAGAGCTCAAGGAGCCAGTGACCCACCAAGAAGATAGCCCGAGGGCCGAAGGAGCTAGAAAGTGACAAGTGGAAACCGTGGAAGGCTTTGACATGTTTTCTCTAAAATAAGTGGAATGTGCCACGTGTTCCCTACAAAGCTTGGTGGAAGCTGAAAAGTATCAACACCCGCAGTCTCTCTCTTTTATCCCATGAGAATTGTGGTGGGCCCCAGATAAACTGCTAAAGAGAGCAAAAGCCGCCATGTGTCCTCTTTTGTAGGATTCTCAAAAGGTGTTTAAAGCTTCTATCAACTCAGCGGATGCTGGCATGTGTCCTACCTATTTTAGTAGTGGAACACGCCACATGTCACTTATAGAAATCAACAAAAAATAGCCAAGGCAAGCAGGAAAGACATGAACAAATTGTTAATAAGGTGTTGACTCAAGTAGTTATTCTAGCAAGTGATACAATTTCTATGAATTGACCATTAAGAGGTACAAACGGCTAATGGTGTGACCCATTTTCTTCATTTTGCATTAATGAACAGACAAGCTGCGTAATCACCTTGAAGGAGCAGTCTTGTTTGTAGACAAATGACGCGACCCATAATTTCTCATGTGATGTTTAAGCGGCTTGCTCTTCTCAATGATCGGAATGCACATGGGTCATTTGTAAAAAGGGCACCAAAAGGCCTCCTTTTCTTCCTCTATATATTGTAGACTTCTCATTTGGAGAAGGGACCTCTAAGCCTCAAGGCAAAACTCTGCCTAAAAATCTCTCAGGCTTATAAGGCAGAACTCTGCCAGATTTTACCTTGAATCATGACTTAGCATTTTTAACTCTATTTGAGCTTGCACTTTGTATGTGTCTATGCCTTTGTTCTGTGTTAAGTCATTTTCCTTATGCTTTCACAGGGTGATTTCAACATGTCTAGTGCATTGTGAGTTTCTCTTTTGCAAGTTTGCCAGAAGTGTCCCTAGAGGAGTGTAGGTGCCTGTGAGTATGCTACCATAAGTGTGTCTGAGGACGCCTCTGGTAGTTTCTTCCTCCCTGTATTTCCACAGACCCCTAGCTCACTGATGCAAAAGGATTTCTCTTATCAAATGAAGTGTATGGGTGCTTCTTCTTAGTGAAAAGTGTATATTCGGGCTGGGTGGGTCATCATTTTGGTGTATCGCCTTTTTTACTTTTAGGTTCTGTTTTCAACATCTCTCTCCCTTTTCATCTTGCCCCCTTTTTCATTTTTTGTTAGCAGTAGGAATATCAGGGCCTAAAAGATACATCAGAGGGAGCTAGCCCTTATCTAGAGACTCTCCCCTCCAGCTTCGATGGTCCCACAGGTGAGAGGGGAGTTTTCATTTTGATGTGTGGAAGGTAGGAGCTAGGCGTCCTACCCCAGGTGCAATTCACTTCATCAACAATTTTTGGCATGCCCGATGGGACCAACTAGGACAAGTTGTGTCCAAAGAGTTGAAGAATTTTTGGTGTGTTCTTCAGCCAACCAGCCTTTGGAGGCTTTTTCATCAACACCAATGGCGACTCCGAGTTAAATCAACTGGTTAAGCAGTTCTGGTGCCATCAAGAAACAGTGTTTTGGTATGTATAATTTCATCATTCAGAACCATGGACCCTGTTTTCCTTGGCCAACCTGGCTATGATCCTTACCAAACTTATGTTGATCCTTATCAGGTCCAAAATGACTAGCCTCAGCCCTGTCATGAGCTATATTAGCCTTATGCCTAGTCTTCTCAATGTGTCACTTCTCCTACTCAACCCAATCTCTTGCCAATCAACCCGTTTCCACCTTCAAACAAGCACTGCTGGGATACAAAAAGTATGTAATAGAGCTTGACACCAGAAGGGGGTGTGGCCAAGAAATCCCTGATCATGTCATCCATCAAGTGAGAAATGCACTGGATTTGGTTAAGAGTGAATGGACTCCCATTGAAAGAGCCAATTAGCAAAGGCTTGCAAGTGAGATGCTAGATGTGAGTGGTTTGATTGCATCTTTGGAGGAGAGGTTGAGTATTCATGAGAGACATCCTTACCAAGTTTATCAACCTGCATACCTGTTGCCCCAATTATCATATCAGTCATACATAGCCCCTGCTTATGAGCCAAGTCAAGCCTATCAAAGTCTTTTCCCCAATCATGTTGATGAGAGTTTTGAAATAGTAAATCTTGTGTTTAAGGCTAATCTTGATAAACAGATTGAATTGACAAATCTTCAAATGCAAAAATCTATTTTGGCAGCAAGGGAAGTGGAATCCAAACCCTCACTACCCTTTCCCATTGTGGCCCCGTCACCCCAAAAGGAGATGCCCAGTCCTAATATCATGAGCTGGAATAAAGTGTTTGAGTCATGGAACAATAACGAGGAGAAAGACATTGTCCAAGAGTGTGAGGTACAAAATGAGATTAGTCCTTTTCAAGTCCCTCCCACCCTTCCTTAGGAAGCTTCTTGTATTTCATGGCCACCTTCATGCACTCCCCATCTCTATGATGATTCCTATGAGCTCCAAGAAAGACTCTTTCAGGATAATCTAGCTAAGCGAATTGAGGAATTAGAGGCTAAGATGAGACTGCTTAGAGAAAGAGAGATGGAGCTTTCAGACCTTGTAGAAGAGCCTATGCCAAAAGATACCCCTTATACCAATCCTCAAGCTAATTTCAATATTGACAAAGTGTTGGTAAAGTGGAGAGACAAAAATCAAGTGATTTTGGCCCAAGGTCTGCCCCCTCCTATTCTAAAGAAAGCCCCCTCTTGTGCACCAAATCCTTTCTATCATATGGCACTTGCTCATTCTGGCTCATCCGATGCATCAATCGATCCTACCCTTAATCCCGTGCGCCTAGCTTTCCAGCACGCCTCTCTTCAGATAGCTCTTCCTGTACATGAGCAGACCCTCCCAAATCTTCCCCAACCTCAAGTCTTTTGACATGATCCCCAAATTCCAAGTTGGAAGAAGGAAAGTCATGAACCAGCCCAGGACCTTGGAGATTCCAATCCCAAGATCATGAGCTAGAAGCAAACAGTAGAATCATGGGGTAGAAAGGAAGAGGAGGAGAAAGGTTTTGCTTAAAACCTTGAAGAAGACAAAGCTTCTCCTACTCATCGTGATGATGATTGTGACCTCCAGGAAAGGCTCTTCCAAGAAGATATAGACAGGTGAATTGCAGAGTTAGAGTGCAGAGCCAGTTTCCTCAGCCAACATGTGGACATTTCAGACCAAATAAAATATTCCATGTTTGAACACACCCTATCTACACACCTCCAAGAGAGCTATCAGGCCACACCTGATATAGATGAAGTGTTGGCCAAATGGAAAGAGGAGAATCTTTCGATTCTAGCTCAAGGATTGCCTCCTCTTCCACATGAGTTCATCCGTCAGCCTTCCACTTCACCCCTTCTCAAGGAGGAACCTGTTTTGAAAGGGGCAAGTAAAGAGGAGTATACTCAATTCATGACTGATTAGGGAGAACCCATGAGTACATATGAGAAGGAGATCACCATAGATGTCATGGAGGAGCATGGAAAATCTCTTGTTCATGTTTTGAATGATTCATTTGAAGTCATTGGGGCAGGCTGTACTCCTCTTCAAGGAGGCTATGAGCTGACTAAGGGTGAAAAAGGCAGCATTGGGACTCAAATAAGTGTGCAAAAGGGCTGCAAGCTTTTAGATTTACCCTTTGAAGAGGTTGGTGAATCTAAAGATGATATTTTTGAAGTCAGCAAGGAGGATGATCATGCCATGGAACCCGAGCATGAGGTAGAAGGGGACAAGCCAATCAATGATGCATATCAAGGGGCTTATGGTGATGAGCCAGTAGCAATTGATTTCTTGATAAAATACACCAGCATGAAGAACCAACAAGAGGCAAGCTTATAAGAACAAGAAGAATACATATATGTTGGAAACATGTTTGCCCCTGATTCATTTGGATACGAGCCGATCAAGGTGGCAGGCAAGAGGAGCAGGTCACCAAATCTCCTTTCCATTTAGCCACTTGTCTGGCACCATAATTTTCCTTGCCATGAAGGAGACTTAAGAAATTTTCCCTTTGATCCAAGAGGGAGGATAATATACCTGGTTAGTTTTACATAGTAGTTTGCTTCCAGTTTTTATTTCCCTTGCTTTTCTCCTATTTTCCCTAAGTGCAGTTTGCACAAGTAGTGTTTTTAGTCTTGTGTGTGCTTTCCCTTGTGTTTGGGGTAAAATCTTCATGTTTGATTCTTGGATCTTTTGGGGTTGTTGCTAACCTTTCTTCAAAGCTTCTTTCTGACTTCGTGCCCAATGGACTTTAAGGCAACTGGTCTCTAAGCATAACATGCATGCTTCCCCTGGGAGTCACCAATTTGTTGACCATTTTTTGCCTAACAGGCCAACAATTGGTTCCCTTCTTTCCCTATTATTCTAAGCCAATTCATTTTTTGATTTTTCATGAGTCTTACAAATTTCTACAGACTCTGCAGGTTTTCTATAGACTCTACAGGTCCATTTCTAAGGACTCTATAGGTTTTTCTACGGCCTCTGTAGGGGATGTCTTTTGGCAGATGAAGAACTAGTTCAAAGAGTGCAAGGTTTTACAAAGCTTCTTTGGACTCTTGTCTGAAGAAATTCACAAGGAAAGAGAGCTAAAATGGTTCAAAGACACTTTTTCTTAAGGTTGGAAAAGTGGTTCAATGACATGATCTTTCCAAGAGTTAACATCTTTGAACCATCGAACCATTGAACCGGTTCAACGATTTGGTTCAATGCTTTAGTTCATTGCTTTGTTTCAATGACAAAGTTCAATCGACAAAATTCATCACTTTGGTTCAATCAAATGGTTCATCGGCTTGGTTTAATGCTTCGGTTCAATCTATTTTGGTTCAAACATTTGGTTTGATGCCTTGGTTCAATAATCGTTTGAACCATTGAACCGGTTCAATCAAATGGTTCAACGGTTGGTTCAAAGGAGTGGTTCGATCAAAGAGTTCAAGAGAGCCTCCTAAAGGACAAGTGCCCTTACAGAGGCCACTTGGTCGGCAACAACACCCTTTGGAAGGGTCAATTTCAAGGATCCCGAAGGGCACTTTTCAAAGGGCAGTTGAAAAAAAAAGCAAAATAAAGACTAAGGTATAGAACGAATTCTTTCAGACTTTTTGTCCAAAGGAATTCCTTCAGACAAAAAGTCTGAAGGAATTTGAAAGACGCGAGGCAAAAGCAATAGAATATTTTCTTCGAACTTTTTGTCTGAAGGAATTCCTTCGGACAAAAAGTTCAAAGAAATTTGGGGAAACTGCGGGAGAAAAGCCCGAATTTTTTTTGAAGGAAAGCAAAGTGGCCAAAATAATTCTTGCAGACTTTTTGTCCATGGAAAAAGTCTGTGGGAAAAAATTCCACGGGAAAAAGCTCAAAGGAGAAACCCACCGAGGAGCCAAAGGACCCAGAAGGGTAGGTGCCCTTGCAGGGGACTCTCAGCCAAAATGAAGGACATTTTCCAAAAGCCGAAGGGTCACCTTCCCTTCGAGAAGGTGCAAAGAAGGAAGTCCATAGAAAAGAAAGAGGAAAGCTAAAGAAAGTCCAAGGGGTGATGGGCCTGAGGATGTCAAAGTCAAGCACAACGGACTAGCCATTGGTTTTCAAACAGTGACGGGCCTGCGAACGTCATTTTTTCAGTAGGGGAATAGTCATTTAATTTTTAAATCTTGAGCACCAACCATGAAAAGAGCCCAAGGAGCCAACAACCCACCAAGAAGATAGCCTGAGGGATGAAGGAGCTAGAAAGTGCCAAGTGGAAACCAAAGAAGGCTTTGACATGTTTTCTCTAAAAGAAGTGGAATGCACCATGTGTCCCTTGCAAAGCTCGATGGAAGCTGACAAGTGTCAACACCCGCAGTCTCTCTCTTTTGTCCCATGAGAACTGTGGTGGGCCCTGGATGAATTGCTAAAGAGAGCAAAAGCGGCCATGTGTCCTCTTCCGCAGGACTCTCAAAAGGTGTTTGAAGCTTCTATAAACTCAGTGGGTGCTGCCATGTGTCCTGCCTATTTCAGTAGTAGAACACGCCACATGTCACTTATAGAAATCAACAAAAAATAGTCAAGGCAAGCGGGAAAGACACGAACAAATTGTTAAGAAGGTGTCAACTCAAGTAGTTATTCAAGCAGGTGATACAATGTCTATGAATTGACCATTAAGAGGCGTAAACGGCTAACGACATGACCCATTTTATTCATTTTACATTAATGAGCAGACAAGCCACGTAATCGCCTTGAAGGAACGGTCTTGTTTACAGACAAATGGCATGGCCCATAATTTCTCATGTGATGTTTAAGCGGCTTGCTCTTCCCAATGATTGGAACGCACATGGGTCATTTGTAAAAAGGGCACCAAAAGGCATCCTTTTCTTCCTCTATATATTGTAGAATTCTCATTTGGAGAAGGGACCTCTCAGCCTTAAGGCAAAACTCTACCCAAAATTCTCTCGAGCTTGTAAGGCAGAACTCTGCCATATTTACCTTGAATTAGGACTTAACATTTTTACCTCTATTTGAGCTTGCACTTTGTATATGTCTATGCCTTTGTTCTGTGTTAAGTCATTTTCCTTATGCTTTCGCAGGGTGATTTCAGCATGTCTAGTGCATTGTGAATTTCTCTTTTGCAAGTTTGCCAGAAGTGTCCTTAGAGGAGTGTAGGTGCCTGTGAATAGGCTACCATAAGTGTGTCTGAGGATGCCTCTAGTAGTTTCTTCCTCCCTGTATTTCCACGGACCCCTAGCTCACTGATGCAGAAGGATTTCTTGTATCAAATGAAGTGTATGGGCGCTTCTTCTTGGTGAAAAGTGTATATTCGGGCTGGGTGGGTCATCATTTTGGTGTATCACCTTTTTTACTTTTAGGTTTAGGTTTTGTTTTCAGCATCTCTCTCCCTTTTCATCCCCCCCTTTTTCATTTTTTGTTAGCAGTAGGAAGACCAGGGCCTGAAATATACATCAGAGGGAGCTAGCCCTTATCTAGAGACTCTGCCCTCCAGCTTCGCCGATCCCACAAGCGAGAGGGGAGTTTCCATTTTGATGTGTGCAAGGTAGGAGCTAGGCATCCTACCCCAAGTGCAATCCACTGCGTCAACAGCCTAAGGACACACACAATAACCAAACAAGTTCTAACTTATCATGTAATAAAGTAAGAATGTAAAATAAGCATAGATGGTATGAGACTAGTTTAAGTTTATCATATGTATACATGACATTGTTAGCAAATGACAGATCGATGTAATATAATATATAGAATGAATGAATAAAAAAATGTTTATATGATATATATCTTGACATGGTATAGAGGTTTTGGATAAATACAACATGTTAAAATTTTCACAGAGAATGAAGAGATGCCTCTAACTTAGTAAGGTTGTTGGGTAATAAGGAGAGCTCAATATCAATAAACCGTGTGAAAATATGTCATGTACCACACTCGAATACATCATGAAAAGTAATGTGTAATGAAAATTGAAACATCTTATCTTATTATCATGAAATAAATAACATATGTAAATAAGTAAGCTAGCAACATAATCATAATGCTTAAAAGTCATGATTTTGAATTTTTGCAAATATTTTTATTTTTTTGAATTTTTTGACATATATAAAAAAATTGTATTTTTCCATATTTGAAAATTTTATAATTTTTTAAAATATTTGAACTTAAAATATTTGAAAAGTGTTAAGAATCAAGGTTTCTAATGTAGAGTAAAAGGGAGGGATTGAACAATCCACAACAAGTGTTAACGCATAAAATTGAAAGAATGAAGGTAGACAATATACCCCCAAAGTATGTGTAAAGGAGTCATGTAAATGTATCATGAATGATTTATATAGATAATAATGTGTATTCCCCCCATGGGAAAGAGATATATGTGATTATGTAAATGAAATGGAAGCCATAGTATGGTGGATATGCAATAGTAATTAGGAACAACCATTGAAAGCATTTGTAAGATAATTATTTTGAATTGTTCTAATTAGTTTTAAAATCAAAAGGGCAAGTGCCTAAAGTAAAAAATAAACCCAAGGCATACAATTTTTTTTATAATTTAGGATATAATAAGTATCAATGAAATACAAGCAAATAAAGTATGTAGGAATAAAAATGTGAGTAACTAACCAATTGCTTGGTTAGAGGAGATTTCCCATGGAGTTTCTGCATAAAGGTTATATCCACTTGATTCATTTTATGATAAGCCCCAAATTATAATATGATGTCATTGTATAAAGCTATTAGATCCATTAGACTATATCTCAAGTGTTGTATCAGTCATAACTATATTAGAGGTCTTTGTTGGAATACTCCCTGTTATATGCTCTAGTGTTGTGATTATGTTCTCTTCTAGAATGTGATGATTACACTATCTTGTTGAAATGTCAAATAATCATAATTATTACTCATGGTAGCTCCCATTAATATTTAAAATGATCTTCGAAGGATTGTATTATATTACTCTACAGTAGGATCAATGTGAAATACCCTTAAGCATGATTTATGACCAAGAATGATTGGTAATGTGATAGACCCAATGTAATGATTTGGTTCTATAGCTTTATTGAGATATTGTGTATCATGCCCAATATATATGAGAAGAGATAGATAACATATGTTAGCTTATTTCAAGTGAGTATCTACAACATTAACACATTGCTTACCATCTATAAGTGGCTTAATAATGAGAGGTTCTAGATAGGAATAATATTGCTTTTTAACCTCTTTTGTGACCATATTTGTAGGAGAAACATTAGATATTGATTCTTACTTTGAAATTTCTTTATCGAGAAATCCTCTTCGGAAATTACTTTGATTTTGCTTTGGGAAGTGTATCTCTTAATGTGGCTCTATATGAATCTTTGATTGTTCCTTTTCTACCTTATCTTTGGGAGATGTGATCATTGTATTAGAAGTGTTAGAGTCAATTGATTATGAATTATGATTATAGTTGTTTGAGGTATTTTATAGATCTATTTGATTGGAAATTGGTGCATTTCCCTTACTTTGTATAGAAGAGATATCTCTATATTCACCCAACCCAACAAATTTTAATACAAAATGAGATAAGTTGTCATCTTCATCAATGAGATTAAAATTTATCTTGCATAGTTGATCATATGTTATTTTTTTTGTATATTCATCATCACTTCTATAGTAATCTTTAACTATACAATAATTTTTTGAATTGACCAATAATGGTAGTTCCTGAATAGGCTTTGTTGTTACTATAGAAATTGGTGCTTATTGCATATTTTATTTGATAGGTTCCCCTATATGCTTAGGAATTTTATAATTTTTTGAGACATCATTTACATTAATTGATTAACCCAATTCGAAAGTATGCATTTGTGCCATTGGAATTGGTTATTCGGGTGAGATGATAAAGACCTTATCAAAATATGATTTGTGTCATTTTTTAATAGCGAAATGGTCCATCATCATTTGGAATTGTATGTTCATGTGTATCATGTAAAAATTTGATGCATCAATGAAGTGTAGAAGGTATAGCTTCCATTACATGAATCCAAGTCTGACCCAAGAGTATATTATATTGTAGTTGATTAGGTATGCCTTGAAAAATAGTAGATACCATTTTTGGGCCTAGTATTAAATCTAATGTGATGGTTCCCAAAATTTGTTTTGGAGTGATATCAAATCAATGTTTAGGTTGCTTTGAGTTTTGAATATTATCCTTGTTGAAGCCAAATTTATGTACAAATTCATAGCTACAAATATTTATCACATAACCACTGTCAACTAATGCACGCTTGACTAGCTTTCCATGTATTAGAATTTGAATAAATAGTGGTAGGTTTTGTTCAATGATATGCTTGAAAGGCATGTATTCTTTATCAAAAGTAATAGTATTTTCAATATCCTTGAATGTATTCATGATATAATCAAACGAATATGGTTGTGTATCCTTATAATGAGTGGTGTCTTGTAACATGACAAATAAGATATCCTTGGAAGATTTTTATTTCTTTAATAGCTATAGAATATAAATTTTAGCCTGAGTATTATGTAGTTTGTCAATGAGATTATACCCCTTGGGTTGAGAAAATTGCCTTGGAGGAGGTGTAGGGGGAACATTGTGAGTAGTAGGATTGGGTTTTGGGGGTAAAGGTGGCCACCTTATTCTAGTTTGAAAAACATGAACATGGAAATATAATATGAGTTGTGGATGAATAATGGGAATAGATTGATGAATAAAATTAGGTTGAGGGTGAGGAGGGGGAAGCACAAAAGGTAGTGCACATGCTCTTTGTAATCTAAAATGATAGGAAGTAACTCAGACTGGATATTATAACAATAAGTATTAGCAATAAGAGATGGCATAGGTTGACTTTGTCCATAAGGGGTAGACTCTTTTTTGTATCCAATACCTCTTCTTTAAATTTTATGTGAAATATGCATGCATTCTTACCCCCAAATGGTGACAAGAATATATTGTGATGACAGTAATATTTCAGAAGAACTATTAGAGGATGTACTATTGTAAAAATAAGAATTAAAAAGTGCTTGAAGCTGTATATTACACATTTTATCCTCTTGATTTGATTGATATTTTATCCATGCTCTAACATAATGAATAACATGTTGAAAGGGAACACAAGATGAAACAATGAATTTGATAATCCTATGCAACATATGATAAACACCTTTATCTGTTGACCCCATTATGAATATGATACAATATGAACAAGAGATGCTAATGTTTATGAATATAATATAAGAAAAAATTAATTTATAAAGGGTGATCTAGGCAAGGCTTTGAATGATTGTATGACATATCAAATATATTTACTCGTTCATTGATTAATTTTGTCTCAATGTTTCAGAGCCCTAACTATAAATGAAAAACCATCTCTGTAGCCCACTAGCCCCATTTATAAGGGTATGGTGAGAGTAACTTCCTTGGATAATATGATCTTCTTAGGTACACCATAAATCAAACAACTTAAATAGACTTTGTATGGTATAAACAAAGGACCCTAAGCGTTTCTGATATACTGTGAGGTACATGGAAACTAAAATTTATTTTTAGTATTGTACAATGGCTATGAGTATTGGGATAAACCCTTCACACCACAATTTTTGTTAAAACATATCATGCACAACCCATAATGATAGTCACTAAGTAGTTTTAAAATTATCGAAACATTGTTTGTAAAAAATAAGCACAAGAAAATAGAAAATAAGATTCAAAAAAATTGTCTAAGGAATTAAGAAATTATATTTTTTATGAAATTGGAAATTTAGTTGAAATCCTAGACCACAAAAAAATCAAGCAAGAAATTAAGTATTGTTCTTAAAATAAAATTATAGGTTCACCATAATGTTTAATCGACATTGAATTGAATTGAATCAAATAAATAGATCTAAACTATTGAAATTGAAATATAATAAATATACATATCTTAATATAAAATATAGATTTAGAAGTAAGTTAAAATAATAAATTGATAAAGTGTGCAAACCTCCCTCAAACTAATGTTATGCTAACTATGCAGGGTAACTTTGACTAGAAACTAACCAAAAAGACCTGTGAACTGTGTCGTGATTGGAAAAAGGAATTTAAACTCTACTTCGAAAAGGTCATGATAAAAGAACAAGTATGCACTATAGACTTGTTTTCTGACTACAGATGTATTCTAGTTAAATGTGCGACTGATTTTTTGATCTGAGTGTGTGTGGTTGTTTGTGAAGGTTTATTGATCTTTTGTGTGTCTTGATTTTTCACATGAAGACCTGCAAAGTAAAAAACCTAGCTCCTAACAACACACAATAGAGATCAAATTCTAAAAAGGGGAATATGGTTAGGGGAATAGCCAATCTACACTCATAAAACCTTGCATAATTTGAGTGTTGCTTACATAGCCTAAATGGGCCTCAAGTTGATGTAGTTATCTCTCTTAAAGTGAGTGTGTGAATTTTGAATTTGATATATAAATGCAACTAGATATATTTATTTGATTGGTTGGAAATGAGTGCCCTTGACCTACAATAAAAGTTATTCAGACTTGGCATATGACTGTTACAATATTTTAGAACTAGAATAGGAATAAATAGTGTTTTTTTTTCTCAATATGCAATAGTGTTTTTCCAAGTGATTATTAGTTATGATTTGAGAAGCCTTGATGTGTTTATATATATGAATATTTTGAATATTTCCATCAACCAACCTTGCTAAAAGTGCAGGAGGGGTAATATGCAACAACTCAAATTTAAAAAAGTTACCATTAGGGCAAAGGGGACAAGGTCACAATACATCTCAGTTCGATATAGCATGATCATGTCTTAAAAGGATAGAGATTAATGAAAGTGTTCTAGTAGGAGTATATAATCAAAATATGAATTTATGAATGATATTTTGAGTGGTTGCTAGACATTATATAGAATAGTGAATGCTCTTGTATAAATTACAAGTTAATATAATAGAAAATTGGTCAAGTAGGGTAAGAATGTTAAGTTTAAACATTGTCAAATACTTAATGATTAAACTTGAATGTTTATATTGACTTAACTCGCTATCTAATGTCTAACACAAACTCTCACCTGAGTTTGGAGTTAATTCCCTCTACAATAGAACATGATTTAAATGAAACAAAACCAATAATGACATAGTTTTTATCTTAACCCCCTCTCTAAATACATAACAAAAAAATAATAACATAATAAAATAACATGATTAATGGCATGAACTTAACATGTTATTCCATGCTCAATGCCCATTCCAATAGTAAACACTTCATATTTTAAACCTTATAATAAAACTAAAACTAGAGAATTAACAAATTCCTTTAAGGAATTTCCCCTTCTCACTCTCTTCATTCTATGCACCATTCTAAGAAAGGAAAGTGAGCACACAAAAACAAATAAAATTAGACGAGAAAAAACTATATTCACAACTCCAACAAGTTTGGAAGAGGAAATGTAAGAAATCATATTCATCATAATATTAAAAATACCCTCCCATACTCTTAGTGTTAAAATATATTTCCCTTTATTTTAGTTTTGTGTTGGTATTTAAATTTTCACAAAGTTGTGTGACCCCTTTTCATTATTTAAGTGATCATGAAAAACATTAAAGTTTTGACATGTTTATGAAAATGTCAAAAAATAATAAAATTTAGTCTTCAAAATATATAAAATAAGAATATGATAAATTTAAAATCTAAAAAAATAAAATAATGCTATGAAAATTAAGTATTTTTTATTACATAGATTATTATTCCAAAATAAATTTTGTTTACATAATTATAAATACTCGACTATAAGGTATCAATGGTGGACAATACTCTAGATAATTCGTGAGAAATATTGATGTAAAGTGAAAATGGACTATACTATCTTAATGATAAATTGGTCAAAATGTATACAAATGTCCATGTAATGTTTTCAAATGTATTTCAATGCATACACATGTTGAACATTGCCAAAGGCCTATGAAGAAAAAGATATTAGTCAACATTTAGAATAATGAAAATATTATTTTAATAAATTTTATTAATTAATGTTATAAAAAATAATTTGATTATGTTCATGTCTTGGAAAATAGAAATAATGAAAATGCTGATGAAATATATATGCAACCTAAAGGATTGGAATTGATGAGTAGAGGCTGAATAAAATTGTGCACTGAGCATGTACTTAAATAAATAGAATCATAATTATGAATTTGACTTGCATCTTGATGAACATTCTAAAAAAACACGTGAAAGGTAAAAAATTTCTTTCAATAATTATTTTACCAATGAACCTTTTATGGTCATATCAAACAAATCTCTCTCTCTCAACTTGAGTAAAAACACATGGCAGCATGAGAAAACAAAATTCCCACATTCAACAAGATTTAAAGTTATAAATATTAGATACCATGATTTCTTTTAGATAGATTTGTCATCCATTCTGCCTTTACATCCATTTTTTTTAACTTTGCCTTTTTAAAATACATATTTTCAACTTTTGACTAAATTTTAGTCACATTCAATAAAATATATGTTATGTCACTTTGCTAGTCATAATGCAACCAATGCTTAACATGCCATGATGTCAAGTTAACTAGTTAACCTCAAAGATAAAATTTTGTTGTTTCAAAAAATATGTTGTTTCTAATCGTCAAAACAATAAAAAATTGCATGTTCATTTCTAAAATTAGTTTTGCATAAAAATGTCACTCATGTCTAAGTTACCTTTCTCTCAAGTTAACTTCTTTACCTCTTAGAACCATCCATCCCCTTAAAATTTTTAATGCTCTTCGTATTTTGCTTTAATTTGGATTAATTCAATCAAGACTAATTTAATATGATAAAACAATGTAGAATATTCTAGATATTAAGATATGGAATTCAAGCATGCATTTGAATGTAAAATATTAAAAATGATTATAATGATTTGACAAGTGACATATACTAAATATTGTAAGTACATTAAAGGGATGAGTACATAGCTTTTACCGATGACTATTTGACTGTGACTATATTCTCGAAGTGAACATTAACATAAAGTAGGCATGTGATTCATTTGGTTCCATAATTGATTCTCTATTTGCATAGGGTTAGTTTCACTGATAAGGATCAATATCGTTAGTCGATATTGATCTATGTAGAAATGAGGAATTAGGATTGCATAATCACTTGCATTTGTCTTTATATGCTCTATATTTTTGATCTAGAACCCTAATGATGCGCACAACTCTAGAAATCAATCTCATTTTCCTTAAAACCCTAGGTGTGCTTATGAGGGATAAAAACCTTCAAAATTTAGGAAACTGTAATGGGTTAAGTTGACTATAATCACCCCCATTTGATGATTGATTGTTGCCTATGTATTCAATAATCTCATGATGGAAATCAAGCCACATGTAGTTCTCCCACCTAGTGTGATTATACAATTATGATCCTTCGCTATATGTATGCAAATAATGATTTGGATTTGATACTTGAAAATGTTTACTTTGACTTGACTTTAGTGTGCTTCAAACTTGGATTTTGACTACTACCTTGATTTGTTTATATATGAGTCCAACTAGGTAATTTCACATGCCAACAAAATGCTAGGAAAATGGGATGACCCTTAGCAAATGTTTGATTTTTAAAATCAGTCATTGTTGGAAGAGGGTTGGTTTCAACTAGATCAAGTCAATATCAACTTGTGATACTAACTGAATCTAGTAAAACTGACCTACGTACAGGGGAGTTATGTTGAGAGGTTAGAGATGTTTGTGTAGGATATTTACAAGTTTGAAATAGACAATGAGATTATTTTAGGTATGTAATAACATAATGTAAGGTTAAAATCATAAGATAACATGAAAGTGTGTGATATTAGTGGATTAGGACCTTGTTTATGTGCTCAATTCATAGTGGTAAAGTGTGTCAATCTTGTTATTGTCAAGTACTGAAGACCAAAATTTAGAATATAAAAATGCCCCCATTTTATTTTAATTATGGAATTGATAGAATAAAAGGATAAAGTTTACCTTGAGTGTGTAAAACACACTTTGTCTTGTATGAAGCTCCAACTATGCATGTCACTCTATAACGAAAACCTGCAATAGTGTGTAGTCAATGTCTAGATATTGATATTTTTAATTTGAAAATAAAATTTTGAAAGAATAAGGGTAAGGTTACACCTATGTGTTTTTTAAAACCATGTTTCTTGATTCAAAGCAATTACCCTTAAAGGCCCAACCCTACAACTTATACACACTTGTCACAACATCATAGGCTTCCTTGTAGCCTTTTTTAGTTTTATTGATTGTACAAACAATATATTATTGGTAACCAAAAAATATATTAATTTATAAGTACCCTATATTTATTTCTATGTATCCATAAATTTTCTTGGTCCAAAACCACTCACAGGGCACTTTTCTAGCCCCTGTCAACTCCTAATTAGGTTTCCCAAGGCCTAATTGCACAAAGTCCTATTTTTCCATACACCAACAGTTTGTACGGGTCTAAAACCTCATAAGTATTGTAGAAAACCTCAATCCATAACAAATCACAAATTTTTATGGTTTTTGATTGGTTATAACTCCTGGAAATCAAGTGTTGGTTTTGAAACCCTAACTCAGGGTTTATGCACTCTGTATAGACCCAAGAGGAGATATTTGAAGGTTTTAAGTTCCACAATGAGTTTCAAGGCACTGTGAAAGTTGAATGATATTTTTACAACCCTTAAAAAAATTATCAAATCAATTATCACCCCCTTTAACACTTTTATTGCTCTCTTTTGTGAAGTTTTGAGTATGATTGTGTGTGTTTTATTTAACCTATAGGTCTGTATTGAATCTTTTATAAAGAAATGTGAAAAAAATAAAAATAAATTCATAAATAACCTTCATAAAGTATATAAATACCTTACCAAATACTTAAATAACATTATAAAGGTGTCTTGATTGATTCTTTCCCAATACTTTATCTTTACATAGTCATGTTCAATGCACATATACAAGAAATAGGGTCTGCAAACACTTTTTGTCTTTAAAATGAGGGATTATCTTATTGTTATATTGAAATTGATCAATTAAAACCTTTAATGAATTATCTCACATAAAAAAACAAGGCATTTTATACATCCTACAAATGCTCTAACTACCTTTAGACCTTCCAACAGTCACTAGAAGGCTAGTAAGGCAATGGGAACATACCCCAAGTTGGAAATTATGTAGATATGTGAGTTAAGAATCATGGTATAGATTCATGATGTTTTAAAGAGATAATTAAAACAATTTTATACATTTACAAGTACTTTCAAATAGTCCTGCAACACCTAGACTAAGCAAAACAATTCAAATTTTCAAAAACTCAGTTTTGGCAGGAAATGCCAAATTTGATTTTTTGACAAGTTGGATATAAAACTAACATATAAGAATGAATTCAAAGGATGGTATAAGAACTATAAGACCACTTAGACCCTCAAAAAACCAAAATTAAATCAAAAAACCAAAATTACATAAAAAAACCAAAATTTGAAAGAAAAATAGCTTAAGAGTGATGCTCATGCATCATATTCCTAGGGGAAAGAGAAAAAGACTCACAGACTGTTGTCTATGAGTTCTTCCAAAGTAATCCCATGATTTTTGATGTCATTATCTTTCATCCATGTAGAATATTAAATTGTTTTTTGTTTCCATTTGACAAGATACTTGAAATATTACTTGTCTCTAGTCTTTTTGAACACTTGCTTGTCTAGAATGCATTCCAATTCATCTAGTTTGACTTGAGGAAACTATTTTTCCCAATATATACCTATTGTAAATGATAATTATGCTGTTTTTTCATATTTTACTCCTTTTTTATAAGGGTACAAGTCTTCAACATTAAATATTGGTGATATGTCTACACCATTAGGCAATTCCAACTCATATGCATTGTTAGCAAACTTCCTAAGTACCTTATAAGGACCAAATATATTCATCTTAAGCTTATTGTACTCACATATTAGAAACATATCTTTCCTAAGATGTGTTAGGTTGTGGTGCTAAAAACTTCAACTATTGTAGACATGGAGGAGGTTGCTGAGTTTCAAGGAGACCGACGTCGGCATAGTATAGTGCAGAAGGAAACCGACATCGGCAGGTGTGAACTGAAGACAACCGGCATCGGCAGGAGGTCGGCCGACGTCAGTCACCTCCAGGTAGATAGGGACCGATGTTGGTCACCTGTGGTGGTTCCAGAACTATTCGTTGCACAGACAGTTAGTTCGTTGAACCGAATGTTTGCATGTAAAGGCTATTTTCGAGTCTTGAGTTGCATGTCTAATTATTGTAAATTAGAAGTCTAAGTTATTGTTTAAGTCTGGGATATATTTATAGACCCATTGGCATGTATTGTAATTATGATCTAAAAAAGAAGGCAAGGAAGATCCTTCCATTTTAAGATCATTGAGTTGTAAGTTGTTGCAAGCTCATAGGAGATCTACATGTGTAAGTAAGGTCTGTTGAATTGCAGGTTGCAAGTTCATGAGAGATCTACTTGAAGTACTTTGAGTACTTGTGTACTGGCAGGGTTATTACTGACTAGTTGGAGGTGAACACCAATTTTGTGTGTGAGTTGTGTGTTGAGACTATTTTTGGTAGGAGAGTGAACTCTTGAAGAAAATTACTGAACACTTGAGGTGTGGGAAGCTTCTGAGAGGTGTGGAGAAGAGGTGGCATCTTCTTTATTGTATTTTCTTTCTAGATGAGTATTAATACAAGATAGTGTGTTGTCTCTCATATTCTGTGCTATTTGTGAATTCTAGTTACTTATACTTCTGGTTATTTTTGCATGTTTAATTGCTTGTATTTGGTAATCATATTGTGCTCTTTCTGAGGAGCAAGATCCTAACAAGTGGGATTAGAACAGGGGTGTTGTTCTTGGATTCCCTAACAACTGGTATCAAAGCTTTTGGTTAGGATACTAATAGGTTGTATCAGATCTGGTTAGTGTGTGTTGATTATAGGTTACTCACAAGGGTTTCTGTTTGAGTGGGAGTAGAGCAATGGCAGAAGAAAGTAAGCTATGAATGGAGAAGTTTAATGGCAAGAACTATCAATTATGGAGGATGCAAATTGAAGATTATCTGTATCAGAAAGATTTGTACTTACCATTGGGTGGGGTTGATTGCAAGCCCCGAGATATGAAGGATGAAGAATGGGAGGTTCTTGATCGGAAGACTCTGGGATTTATAAGGTTGAGTCTTGCATTGTCTATGATTTTCAACTTATCACACGCTAAGACAATGATAGAGTTGATGGAATCTTTGGCAAATTTATATGAAAAACCCTCAGCTTCGAATAAGGTATTTCTTATGAAGTAATTATTTAATTTGCAAATGTTGGAAGGTGGATTTGTTCATAGTCATCTTAGTGATTTCCATGGTTTGGTAAAACAATTAAATTCAGTCAATATTGTTTTTGATGATGAAATTAAGGCTCTCTTAATCTTATGCTCATTACCTGAAAGTTGAGAGAGTTTGGTAATGGCAATTAGTAATACTGCATCTGCTTCTAAAATCTTAAAAGTGTATGATGTTGTGAGTGTAATCTTGAATGAAGAGATATGCAAGAAAAGCATAGGTGAATCATCAGGAAACGCTTTGAGTGTGGAAAGCAGGGGAAGGAAAAGAGAGAAGATGGAGCATGGGAGATCAAGGTCAAGGATAGGCAGGAGATCCAAGTCCAGGTATGGCAGAATAACCTACTGGAAATGTGGAAAGCAAGGGTACTTAAAGAGAGATTGCAGGTCGGATGAAGATCAAAATGAAGGACATGAAGAAGTAGGTGTTGCAGGTATTGTTGCAAGTGTTGTTGCATAGGATGCTCTGGTATGTTCTTTGGATAAAGTATAATCTTGGGTTTTAGATTTTGATGCCTCTTTTCATGCATCCCCAAATAGGGAATTTTTTCATGAGTATGTCCAGGGAGACTTTGAAGAAATTTGTTTAGGGGATGGTAAGCCTTATCAGATGGTTGGCAAAGGGAAAGTGAAGCTGAAATTGTAGACAGGTAACACATGGGTGTTGAAGGAGGTCATGCATGTCCCAGTTCTGAAGCAGAATTTGATTTTTGTAAGAAGTTTGAGTGATGAGGGTTGCACAGTAACTCTCACAACAGACTCTTAGAAGGTTACCAAGGGTGCACTTGTTGTAGACAGAGGTAAGAAAGTAAGTATGCTTTATCTATCTATTTGTATTACTGATTTTCTTTCTAGGTTATCTACTTCAGCTATAGATTCGAAGATGTGGCTTAATAGGCTTGGTCACATGAATAAGAAGGAGATGTATGTTCTTGAGTCAAAGGGTATGCTTTCAGATTTGAAAAGCATGAATTGAGATTTCTATATGCAGAAGAAGAAAGTGACATTTCTTGAGGAATCTGATGTTCGTGACAAGAACATGAAAGCCTTGGTTTTCAAGGAGAAGGTGACAGACATAGATCAGTAGAAGGGGCTGAATAATTCTGAGCAGAGCAAGGGTGATTTGGACAAGGGTTTGATCCAAAAAGAGCTCGCAGGAAAAAGTCATTTCTCACTAGTAAAACACAGAGACCGACGTCGGTTAGAAAAATGACGTCGGCATCCAGACAGGGACTGACATCGGCTATGTGCAACCTGACATAGGTGACTCAGGGACAGATAAACATCAGCGTCAGTCAGGGGAAACTGACATTGGTGATGAGGTAGTCACATGGAATCGATGTCGGTCATGTGCAGATTGAGATGTGACCAACATCGGTCATTGAGATGGATTTTAGGTGGACAACAAGCTGTCAAGGAGTCTCAAGCGCCCATATGGAGGACTTAAAGGGTAAGTAAGCCTCAAATTCATCATTTCATTTCTTTACACTACTTGTTGCTCACTGATGGTAAAGAACTAAGAAGTTGTTAAAGAAGCAGAATAGGTAGATCTAGGAAACAGTGGGAGCTTGGCATGGATGAAGGATGTGATTTCTTGGAGGAGAACCAAACAAGAGTTTTGAGTGGAGTTGCCACCTGGAAGGAAGCACTGAGAGACGAATGGATGTTCAGGATAAAGAAGAGCAAAAATGGACATGTGAGACAGAAGGCCAGGGTATATGGTCTTGAGTAAGCTGCAGGACAATGGAAGTTTGATCATTATGTTTCTCTTTACCAGGTTGGATAATATTAGCTACATTATCCTATTACTGTATGATTGCAGGGTTACATATACAGGGAGTTGCTGAACTAAAGGTAAAGCTAGTTCAGAGGTGTGTCATGAGGAATCTGGGAGCATCAAGATTCTTTGGCATGAGTGTGTTCTTGGGACATGGAAGGCCACATGTTGACTTTGTTTCAGGATGATTGTGTGAGACCGGTTAGCACACCGATGGTTGGATAGTTTACAGAACAGGGTCTTGATTCACATAATGAGGTTAAGTGCATGGTATGTACTAGGCCTGAGTTTTCCCAAGCAGTGGGAGTTGTCACAAGTTTGGAGCCAATCCAAGAAAGAAGCACTGGAGGGCAGTTCAGTGGATTCTTAGAGGGACCAGCAACAGGTCGACATGCTATGCAGGGTCAAGTTCTTTTCTACATGGTTTGTAGATACGGATGTGGCAGGTGATTTGGATGATAGGAGGTGTACCACAGGATTTGTGGTGGTTGGTCTTCAAGAGTGATTTTGAAGAGGGATACAAAGCCAAGGGAACAAACTAGATGATGTACAGGTACAAGTATAGTTGCAGCGATTTATCTCCAAGTAGGAGATTGTTAGGTTGTGGAGCTAAAAGCTTCAACTGTTGCAGACATGGAGGAGGTTGTTGAGTTCCAAGGAGATCGGCATCGATCGAGTATAGTGCAGAAGGAAACTGACATCGGCAGGTGTGAACTGAAGACAACCGACATCGACAGGAGGTCGACCGACATTGGTCACCTCTAGGCAGATAGGGATCGACGTCAGTCGCCTATGGCAGTTCCATAACTATTCATTGCAAGGACAGTTAGTTCGTTGAACTGAGTGTTTACATGTAAAGGCTATTTTTGAGTCTTGAGTTGCGCATCTAATTATTTTAAATTAAAAGTCTAAGTTATTGTTTAAGTCTCGGATCTATTTATAGACCCATTGGCATGTATTGTAATTATGAGCTAAAAAAGAAGGCAAGGAAGATCTTTCCATTGTAAGATCATTGAGTTGCAGGTTATTGCAAGCTCATTAGAGATCTACATGTGTAAGTAAGGTCTATCTAATTGCAGGTTGCAGGTTCATGGGAGATCTACTTGAAGTACTTGTGTACTGGCAGGGTTATTACTGACTAGTTAGAGGTGAACACCAATTCTATGTGTGAGTTGTGTGTTGGGACCATTTTTGGTAGGAGAGTGAACTCTTGAAGAAAATTACTGTCACTTGAGGTGTGGGAAGCTTCTGAAAGGTGTGGAGAAGAGGTGGCATCTTCTTTATTGTATTTTCTTTCTGGATGAGTATTAATACAAGATAGTGTGTTGTCTCTCATATTTTGTGCTATTTGTGAATTCTAGTTACTTGTACTTCTGGTTAATTCTGCATGTTTAATTGCTTGTATTTGGTAATCATATTGTGCTCTTTTTGAGGAGCAAGATCCTAACAAGTGGGATCAGAATAGGGGTGTTGTTCTTGGATTCCCCAACAAGATGAGCCAAAACCAAATCTCCAATCTGAAAAATCATCTTTCTTCTACTTAAATCTACTTACTTTTTGTACTTTTCCACACTAGCTTCTAGATGTTTCCTTACCTGTTGATGAACCTCCTTCATGGCCACTGTAAATTATTCTCCGTAAACACTTATTTTGTCCACATGATTGATATTTTTGATTTAAAACACTCCTCTAGTTGCATACCATATATCACTTGTAAAGGACTCATGTCAATGCTCCTATTGGAGGAGTCAGTGTAAGCAAATTATGCCTGAGGCAACACAAGATCCCATTGCTTGGGATTATCCTTAGATAGGCAACTCAATAGGTTATCTAGACTCCTATTAACCACATAAGTTTGAACATCAATTTGAGGGTTGTAACTTGAACTGAAACTCAAATTTGTGCCTAGTTTTCTCCACTTTGTTCTCTAAAAGTGGCCTAGGAACTTAGTGTCTCTATTAGATACAATGTTTAGTGGAAACCCATGAAGCCTTACCACCTCCTTAAAAAAAATATTTTCCACATGGGTGAAATCATTGGTGGTCCTACATGGAATGAAATGTGCCATTTTGAAAAATCTATCCACAACTACATATATGGAGTCAAAACCTCTTTGTGTTCTAGGCAGTCTCATAATAAAGTCCATGCTTATGGATTCCCAAGGTTTATTTAAGAATGGTATAGGTTGGTATAAACATGTATTAGTGCTTTTCCCTTTGGCCATTTGACAAATTTTACATCTATCAACATATCTCCTTAATTATGCTTGCATCTTAAGCCAAATATAGTGTCTAGTGAGCTACTCCAAGGTTTTATCAAGCCCAAAGTGGCCTGCCATACTCCCACTATATTTTCTTGAATCAAATTATCTCTTATTGAGATTCTTGGCACACATAGCTACACCTCCTTGAACAAAGATCCATCTTGTATGACATAGTCCAACCATGGATTTTTGTTGAGTGTAGTTGGGTGCTTGCAAGCATTGTATGCCTCTTTGAAGTCTTCATCATCTTCATACATTTCCTTGAGTGAATCAATACCAACACTCTCAAGTTGTATCTCATGCACCAACAAGACTCTTCTACTCAATGCTTCTGATTCCTTGTTACTTTGTCCTTGCTTATATTTGATGGTTAAGGTGAAATTTTGCATGTACTCCACCCATTTCATGTGTCTCTAATTTAACTTAGGCTGATTGGTGATGAACGTAAGTGCATAATTGTATGTATATACAATAAACTCCTTTGGCATTAAGTAATGCCTCCACTTATTCAATGATTGCACCATTGCATAGGATTCCAAGTCCTAAGATGAGTAATTTTTCTTGGAATCATTGAGCTTTTCATTGAAATAGGCTATGGGTTTACTCTCTTGGCTTACTACAACCCCTATTGCCACTCCACTTGCATCACACTCTATCTAAAACACTTTATTGAAGTTTGGTAGTGCTAGGATAGGCTGCTCCATTATCCTTTGCTTCAAATATTGGAAACTCCTTTCAGCTCTCTCACTCCAAACGAACCTTTTCTTATCTCCCTTAATGGTGACTATTATGGGAGCATATATTCCATTGAAATTTCTAATAAAATTCTTATAGAAACTTGTAAGTCCATGGAAACTTCTTACCTTTCTAGCTATTCTAGGTGTTGGCCACTCCATGATCTCCTTCACCTTGTCCTTATCCATCTTCAACATGCCTTGAGAGATGACAAATCCTAGGTACAATAGTTCTGATTTTATAAACTCACAATTATTGAGGTTGATTAATAACCTTTCCTCTTGCAGTCTTCTCATGACTAGATGCAAATGGTGAAGATGCTCCTCCTTGCCAAGGTTGTAGATAAGTATGCCATCCAAGTAAACCACTACAAACTTGCCTATAAAAGGTTTGAGTAATTATTTCATAAGCTTCATGAAATTTATTGGTGCATTGGTCAAACAAATGGCATAACTAACCATTAATACAATCCTTCATTAGTTTTGAAATCAGTTTTCCACTCATCCCCTTGACTAATCCTAATTTGATAGTACCTATTTTAGCGTAGAATTGCACCCTTGTGGGAGAGTTTCTCAGGCTCTCTCACTCCTAGCTACAAGCGTTGGGACAACCTCAGGATATGGGTATCCTATAGTGAGGTTGAACCTCTAGGAATTTTTAAGAGGCTAGTTCTTCATATGCTTCACTTCAATGCTTATTTCTCATGCTAAAATCTACTTTTGACTAGTAAAAGGGATATGAGGATAACATAAAGAGAAAATCTGAGCTAAGGGAGGTGATATACCAAATAGAGAGTGATCCACATAATCATGAAATAAACACTAATTCAACATAAGATAATTATTGCTCACACAACCTCACAACTAGTTAATTTGTATACGTTTTTCATAAACTAGGCTCATTAAACCATACATGAAGCAAAGATAAATTTCAAAATCCACACCAAGCATCCATTAATGTAGGAAAGAGCTCAAGTTTAGACCTAAAAATAATTTGAAAACACCTAAGAATAGGTAAAAAATAAGGACAATGGACATGGAAGAACACTTCTTCACAAGGCCATCATGCACAAGCTTGCTAAACACAATTTTCAGGCAAGAGATAGGTGAAAATTGATCTTTATTGCTTCAAAAGGTCTTTCTTACAAATTTTTACAAGATTTTTCCTTGTCAAATGAGGATATATTTTTTATAGGGGAGCCAATTGAGATTTATGAAAAAAGGGGAAGAAAAAAAGAGAAGAGCAAGCAAATAGAATTCAATAAATGAGATCTAACCAGCCTCCGTGAATTCTCACCCACATTTGGGTTACTTAGAACTAATCCTTCTTCAACAAATTAACCACCATTAGCTCCAATATTCTTCAAGCCCTTTCATTGGTTGAGAAACACACTAGAAGATAAGAACTTGTTGAGGATGATGATGTTATGATCCAGTAAAAAGGAAAAGTCCAGGAATGTCTTTAATGCTTGAGCTACCTTTTCTAATCACTTGATCTTTATATTTTACTTCCATGCCATCCTTCACTTGTCTTACATGTATAAGGACAAAATCCACATAACTTGAATCTGGACCAATTGAGTGGTTGTTTATCGGAGATGATGGCCATGTCGAAGGATGAGAGCCTCTCCATTAATTATATACACCAGCTCTTGCTTTGAAACTTGGGCCAAATCTTTTTTATAAATGGAAAACCAATCTAAGGACATTGGTTTTCCTGTATCCATTTATGTCGATACAAGTTTATAGATTGCGTAGCTTCTTTCAATCTTTTTAAATGCCAATGGCTACTTGCAGGGGTTCATATTTTAATGTTTGTGGACCCATCATCAATTCCTTTAGACAATTTATTTCAACCATTTTCTTTAGATAATTCCTTTAAAAAAATTATTTGGGCAATTGTTTCGGCCTTTTCTTTTGAAAGAATCCATTAACTTTTCTTTGGGCAATTTGCTTAGACCCTTCCTGTGGACAATTTGTTTGAAATAAATCAAGTCTTCAAATTTTTTGCCAAGGATCTTTCAGATTAAATGAAATGGACCCTTCAAAATTCTTGAAAATATCCTTTCAAAAAAATTTAAATGGTCTTTCAAAAAAAGTGTTTGGCTCTTTGTGAAGGGAAGGTACCCTTCAAATTTTTTGAATGGACCATTTTTCTCAAAAAGTACCATTCGAAAAAAATTGTTTGGGCACTTTGCTTCGATGAGATCTTTTGGGCCTTTGAAACAGACCCTTCATCTTTTTACAAAGTTATTTTTCCAAAGGGAAAGAATATCTTTTGTAAAAAGTGTTTAGCGCCATTTATTTTGAAAAGTGCCATTCAAAAAAATGTTTTGTCCCTTCCGATCTTGAAAAGCTACCCTTTCCTCGAGAAAAGATTCTTTGAAACCTTTCTTTCGAACAAATTATCTGAAATAATTCCAAAACTTAGTTGGGAACAAAGTTCCCGAGAGAAGAGAAACACTTAGTCCCATACAAAGTCTGAAAGAATGAATAAGAAAGACAACCAAAAAAGAGACTTTGCACTTAGATTTTATAGCTTGCAGGCTTATCCTTGAACACTACCGCTCGATCCTTAGAAGACCTTTCTTGGACCCTCTCTATTTACAAATGTTGGATCCATTTCTATGCCTTTGATCCATTGCCTCATCAAACCATGCAAGAGATTTATATGTGGGCCAAAAATGGCCAACAATACCCACTCTTGAGATCAATTTTGGTAAAATAGATTGCTCCACTCAAGCAATCCATCAAATATTCCATCCTGGGAAGTGGAAACCTATATCTAGTGGTGATATTGTTGATTGCCCTGGAGTCTGTACACATTCTCCGCTGACCTTCCTTCTTAGGCACCAACACTGTAGGTAATACACAAGGACTAAGGCTTTCTTTGATCAATCCTTTGTCTAAGAAATCTTGCACTTGTCTCTTGATTTCTACATTCTCCTTAGGGGTCATTTTTAGGCTTCCTTATTAGGCAAACTTGCTCTTGGAATAAAGTATATGCGATGAGTGATGTTCTTCATAGGTGGCAATGTACTTGGAAACTCATCAACTATAATTTCTATATACTCTTCCAACATGTTTTATATTTCTTGAGGTAATTCATTTATCTTGATGGATATCATAACAATCCTAGAATTGACTACCAATGCGAAGCTTAACTTTTCTTCATTCATGGCACTTAGAAACTCTTTACCACTTAGCAACATCACATTTGACCCAACTTGTTGGTCATTGTCTTCATCCTTCATAGGTAACAAGGTGTGACTAACTCCATCCTTAACTAAGGTTTATACATTCCTCCTACCATCATGAGTGGTTTTCTTATCATATTGCCAATGCCTCCCAAGAAGCACATGACAAACATCCATGGGGATCACATCACAAAGGACCTTGTCCTTATACCTTCCAACTTGAAATTCCACCCAAATTTGTTCATTTACCAAAACTTGATGACCTTTGTTCAACCATGAGAATTTGTATGGTGTGGGGTAAGACAACTTCTTCAATCCAATTTTATTTACTATTTCAATAGGAACTAGATTATTTGTACTTCTTGAATCTATGACCATTTTAAAACATTTACCTTGGCATTTACAAGAGGTTCTGAAAAGTGTTTTCCTTTGTGGTGGCTCTTTCTCTTTGGGTGTCTTGATCAATACTCTCCTCATTAGCAATGATTCTCCTACCTAGGTTCCTCCACAGGTGATGGAGAATAAACACTCTCTTCTTCGACTACCTGTGCAATCTAATTTCTTCCTTTGGTTCTTGGACTCCCTACTGGCTGATCCTCTAGGCATTCCCATTATCTATGTCTAACATACTTGTTGCATTTGAAACACCTTCATGCAAAACCACTTGATCCTCTACTCCTTGATGCATATCCTCCTCTTGAACTAGATGGCTACTCATGTGAATTACTAAATTCTCCTTGGATTCTTTTTGAATATCATCTACCTCCTTGCTGACCTCTACCCCTAAAACTTATGCCTCTATAGCTATTTTTTTGGTTTTGTTTCCTATTGAGTTTTTCCTCTGCTTTTAGGGCCAACTGGTAACATTCTTATAGAGTCTTTGGACTAGCAAGACTCAAGTCATCCTGCAAGTTGTATCTCAAACCATTGAGATTACTAACAAACTTATCATTATCATCTTCCATGTGACATGATCTAATGCTCAATTTGTATAACTCTTCACTATATTCTCTTATCCCCATCTCTTTTTGTTTCAAGTTTTGAAGTTTCCTGTCTAAGTTGGTGATGTAGTCACTAGGCAAGAATTTGCTCTTCAACTTTGAAACCATTTTATCTAAATAATTGATCTTGGATTTTACTTTTTTCCTTCTCTCATACTATATGTAATCCCACCACAGGGATGCATAACCCTTCAACTTGGTCCTAACAAACTTCACTTGTTGCCCTTTTGGTACATCTTCAAAATCAAATTATTTATCAAACTCTCCTATCCAATCAAAGAGTTCTTCTCCACTGAGGCTGCCTACATATACTAGAAGATCTAGTTTGAGATTATATCCTTGCCCTTTCACCACCTTCAACAATCTCTCAAACTTTTGCTCTTCATTTTCTCTCTCTTCTTCATCTTCCAACTCTGGTACCTATGGCTCTTCTTCCTCTTGGTCACTCAAATCACATGTGACTACTCCCCTTTTGTGATTAAACACAACTATTGTGAGTCTGGCATCAAAGTTGACTCTGAATTTCCTCAACGCCTACAATATTTCATCTCCCATCTGTATGGTTTTTGCCCTCTCACCTGTTGCATTTCTCCTTGGTGACATCTTGTCTCCTCTTAGGCAATTTGTCAAACAAATCCTAGATTCTCTTTCTCTTAGAGAATCTCACCTTATCCACTCACTTTCAGGTGTCTTAGTTTGGTTATGATACCAAAATTATGTAGAGTAACTACCCTCAAAGGCCCAACCCTACAACTTATACACACTTGTCACAACTTCATAGGTTTCATTGTAGCCCTTTTTTTTTCAGTTTTCTTGATAGTACGAATAATCTAGGATTGGTAACTAGAAAATATAGTAATTTACAAGTACACTCCATTGAGTTATATGTCTCCACAAATTTTCTTGGTCCAAAACCACTCATAGGTCACTTTTCTAGCCCCTATCAACTCCTAATTAGGTCTCCCAAGGCCTAATTACACACAATCCTATTTTTTCGTACACCAATAGTTTGTATAGGTTTGAAACCTCATAAATATTGTATAACACCTTAATCCCTAACAATTCACAAATTTTAATGGTTTTTAACTGGTTATAACTCTTGTAAATCAAGTTTTGGTTTTGAAACCCTAACTCAAGGTGTATGCACTCTATATAGACCCAAGAGGAGATATTTGAAGGTTTTAAGTTCCACAATGAGTTTCAAAGCATTGTGAAAGTTGAATGATCTCTGTACAACCCTTACACAACTTTTCAAATCAATTATCATCCCCTTTAACACTTCTATTTCTCTCTTTGTAAAGTTCTAAGTATGAATGTGTGTGTTTTCTATAACCTACAAGTTTGTATTGACTCTTTCATAAAGCAATGTGAAAAAAAAAATCAATTCATGAAGAACCTTCAGATAGTATATAAATACCTTACCAAATAATTTAGAAACATAATAAAGGTGTCTTGATTGATTCTTTCCCAATACTTTGTCTTTACCTAGTCATGTTCAAAGCACATATATAGGAAACGAGGTTTGCAAACACTTTTTATCTTCAAAATGAGGTATTATCTTCTTGTTTTCTTGAATTTTATCTATTAACACCTTTAATGAATGATATTACATAAAAAATAAAGCATTTTATATGTCCTACAATTGCTCTTCTAACTACCTCTGGACCTTTCAACGGTCACTCAAAGGCTAGTTAGGCAATGAGAACATACCCCAAGTTAGAAATTTCATACATATGTGAGTTAAGAGCCATGGTATAGATTCATGATGTCTTTAATAGACCATTAAAATAATTTGATATATTGACAAGTCCTTTCAAATAGTCATGCAACACCTAGACTAAGCAAAATAATTCAAATTTTCAAAAACTCAGTTTTGGTGAGAAAGGCCAAATTTAAATTTTTGACAAGATAGATCTAAAATTAACATCTAAGAATGAAATATAAGGATGGTATAATAAATATAAGACCTCTTAGACCCTACAAAAACCAAAATTGAACAAGAAAACTAAAATTTGAAATAAAATTAGCTTAGGAGTGATGCTTCTACATCATTTCTCTTGCAACTTGTTGGAGACAATGCTTCCTTGTTAAAGCATTGGAAAAACTTTTGCTTCCTTACTGAAGCACATGGAGAATTGGGGTGACTATGCACCAAATTTATGTAGCTATGCAGGCTCTTGGGTTTGGAAAATAACATGTCCAAAACCTCATGAATGTGGGGAGAATTACATAATGTAATAACTAAAAAAACTAAGCAAGTAAAGAGATAACCACCAGGCTAGGTTCATTTAAAGAAATTGAATCAACCATGAAATATGGCTTATAGATTCAATTGTATAGTTTTTCTCAAATGTTCTCAAGTTCACTTCATGTAAACAAAAATTCATGATCGAAAGGGAGTGAATAATATTCATTCCTCCAACATGAAGCAAGTTTGATTGTATAATTTCACTCAAGTTTGCTCAATGTAGAATATAAAATACAGGCTTTAAAGAGAATGAACAATGTTCATGCTCTAATCATGACCACTAATAATTATTAAGTGGAATAACAACCATTTTTTATTCAACTATAAACTATGTTGTTGTGTATGTGTGCATGAACCAGTATCATGCCTCATAAATATAAAAGTGTGTATATATGTGTATGAGTTAGTATCATGCCCCTTGAATTTTAATAAGTGAGTGCATATGCATGTTGTATGCCCATGTAATTTATTGTATATATGTGTATGAGCTAGTATCATGCCCCCTAAATTGTAATAAGTGAGGTTCTAATATTTGTTGTGTCTGAACAACCTGATATCTAAACCATTCTAAATCTCTAAAATATGTACTCTAATCTAATTTTCTACTTATGAAGGCTTATGTTTCCATGAAAGGGCCATTATAATACCACCCTTTTTGGATGAGGGAGTATCATGTAAGTCATGCATCTCAAAATAAAAGTTACTTGTATCATTTCATGTATAAAGATAACATCATATAATATCATGTGAACTTTTATCATATAATATCATATAATATCATATAAGATAACTTTTATTTTGAGATGCATGACTTACATGATACTCCCTCATCCAAAAAGGGTGGTATTATAATGGCCCTTTCATGAAAACATAAGCCTTCATAAGTAGAAAATTAAGGAAAAAGGCCACTTGCCAAGGGCCACATACAAGGGACATAAATATTTCACAAAAATTAAGGAAAAAGGCCACTTGCAAGGGAACATAAATATGTCACAGATAAGGGACAACAAATATGTCACATCAAATAAGGTTAAGAGTCACACTCAAGGGACATAAAAATGTCACAAACAAAGAAAATCAGAGATGTCACATCAAACATGGCCAAGGGCCACACACAATAGAGAAGAACAAATTAGTTTATCATGTAATAGAGTAACACCATCAATGGACCATAAAACAAGTAAATACTAACCTACACCATCCATATATCCATGTCACATCATAGTATAATAGCATATCGAGGTAGCATTGTGTAAGATATAAGTAACTAATAAGGCATATATAAGTAATATAGGTAGCTCAACATGGTAGAAAAGGTCATAAACATATATAACCTATAATAGTGAAACATGTGGAATAAGATGCCCATAGTATTAGTATGGCCAATAAGCAGAGTAAAATTCCAACATCTATATGTCCATGTGTAACATGTATGCCTTGGATTGCACTCATATATTATGAAATTCATGTATATGAAAAAAATATTCCATCTACCAAACATGTGATAAATAATAAATGTAATGTAGTGTAAATTATAAATCATGTCATGTTCAAGTCTTGATTTCAAAATTTTTAAATATTTTAAATGTTTTTGTATTTTCATGATTATTTAATTTTTTTATATTTTTAGAATATGTGAAACTATGCGCTCATAAATTTTTAAGTAGGTCCTCCTCATCGGGATTGAAATTGACATATCTTGGCATGTAGTTGAGATTATGTAATCACATTGCCTCTTCTTCCTCATCTATTTTTGATTGTGTACTTTATGTTTCCCATGAATATTATGTTTTTTATGGTAAGCATCACTGTCATGTCGAATCGTGATTACTCTTCCTGCATGTGAAAAAGTGAGATACTGATTGGTTGGATTTATTGTAGCCTTCATTTTTTGTAACTATTATTGTCTAAATATGAAAGGCACCCGATAAGTATGGGGCATGACCCATATGTTTGTATCGACCACTTTTGGCCCACAAGCTATCGATAAAATAATGTATCAAAGGGGTTTTTTCCAATGTGTATTATGCTCTAAGTCCTTGATGTCATGTCCCGACTTTATTAACCCCCTAACACTGAATATGGATTCCTATTTGTTTCCATCAATTTGAATAATTTATAATAGGCACTTTCCATGTATATTTTAATGGTTAACGACTCTTTTCAATGATGTTTTTTGTTTGTTTTTTTTGCAGATGGTGTCATCATGGATATTGATGCAAACGGTTCATGTAGATGTTTTATACCTTTATAATGTATTCATTCTTGTATCTCTAAATTTGATTTTGTAATGCATCATAATGATCTGTGTCATGTCTCATGATTCAATGTTAACCACATTATGATTTTCCTTCCTAATGTGAAAGACATCTTATGCCTCGATGTCGGGTAGATGGTAATGTGATGAGATTATGATCAAATAATATCTGAAATATTTTTCTTGGTTTATCTTGAATACTTATTACTTGCAGTGGTGCTAGATTCTTAGTATCTATTATCTCCACATTATTTACTGAAGTGTATGATTGCTTCTTTTTCCAAGTCATGTTTGACTTCAATGTTTCATGTTCCTAGTGTGAGATAATATTACAATTATTGTTTGCATTTAGGATGTTCTCATGATATATCATTATTTCCTTTCATGTGCCCTTTAAGTATTGTGTCTGAATAAGGATTTTTTGTTTGTCTCTATTTGTTTCATAAGAATCATCTTGATATTCTCTAACTCCAACAAGTGTGAATAGAGTGTGAGATAAGTATTCCTTTGATGCATTGAATTTTAACATGCATAGTTGATCATATGCCATATCTACCATGTTGGTATCTTTGTCATCGTCATAATAATCTGTGACTATGCCATTTTGATAATATGGATTCACCAGTAAAAGAAGATCAGGAATAAGTTATGGTTTTGTATTAACTTGTGGATCATGTTGTACAAATTCTTTTTATGTTATAATTGGTTCCTTTTCCTTTTTTATATTGGATTCACCCACCTCATATTTATGTATATGAGCTATTAGGATGGGTTGTGACGGAGAAACAATAGTATGATCTTCCAACTATGACTGTGATTGGTCTTCATTTGTAGATTGGGTCATTTTACAATATCTGAAAGGGTCATCATCTATTAGTTCTAAATACAAATAACCTTTATGCATATATTTGATACATATGTGTAATGTCGATGGTACTAATTACATAGCATGTATCCATGGTTATCCCAAAATTAAGTTGTAATGTAATTGACTAGGCATGACATGGAAAGTAATAGCTGCCATCTTAGGACCTAGTCTCACATCCAATGATATGGTTCCAATTATTTGATGTGGAATGTTATTGAATAATTTTATATTTTGATATGATTTTTGAATAGTAGTCATGTTGATCCCCAATAATATTAAAAATGTAGTGTTACAAATGTTCAATCTAGAATAGTTATCTACCAACACATGTTTGGTTAAGTTTTTTGCTATTTTTTGTTGTGTAGGTAAGTCTTATGTTTTGAAAGTGATGAATTCGCTATTATCCTTGAGCCTATTCATAATGGAGGCATATGATGCAGGTTATGTATTACTGGGCAAAGTTTTTTATTGCAATTCTTTGTATAAGATGTCTTTATAGCCTTGATATTTTAAGTAATTCTAGGATATAAATCTTAGCATGGATGTTATTTAATTGATCAATGATGTCATATCATTTGGGTTAGTTATCTTGCCTTGTGGGAGGTGGATGGGGTTTAGGACAAATATGTTGACTACCTTCATTTTTGGGTGCATGATGGGACACCCTACATTGTCTAGTGTTGACAACATGGATCGTGAAATAAAAAATAAGCCATGGGTGAATAATGGGAACAATAGGATCAAACGAAGGCTTGAGATTGTTCATTAGTAATTTTAGCTTGATTAGTGTATTTATATTTGATCCTTTTGACCTAAGATTCACTATTCATGTATAACAATAGAAAAAGAGTACCTTTATGACTTGTATTAACCAAAAATGTTGATTCATTATGGCCATGATTGACATGCATGATTAATTAGAAATTAGGTTTGAAAATAAAACCCAAGAAGGATGAAATATGAAGATCTAGGGCCGAAGGTGAAAATATTATTTGTGTATGTAAATAAAACATTAGATATTGAAACCCTAGGAAACAAATATGAAAAAAATTGTGTATGGAAATCATAAATGAGATTTAAAACCCTAGGACAAAAAATCAAAAACTATGGAAAGATGAAACCCTATGAGAAACATAGGGTTTAACATGGTTTGATATGTGTATAGGTTCACCAATATGTTTTACATTTCTTTGGATTAATACAATCAAGACTAACCCTAAAATGATAGAACAAAATAGAAAAAAATAGATATTAAGACATGACATTCAAGCATACATATAAATGTAAAATACTTAAACTGATTGCAATAGTTTGACAAGTGGCATATGCTAAATATAGTAAGTACAAAAAATGGATGAATCTTAACTTTTTTGCATGACTATTTGATTATGATTGTATTCTAGAAGTGAAAATCAATATAAAATAAGGTTGTGGTTCATTCAAATTTGAAACTAATTTTTTGTTTATGTAGGGTTAGTTTCGTCAATCGATGTCAGTATTGTAGGTTGATATTGACATATGTTGGTCAGTATTAACGTATGCATAAATGAGGAATTGTTATCATACAATCACTTACACCTATCTTTTTATGCGATGGATTTGCAATCATGGACTATGATGATGCTTGTAACTTTAGAAATCAGTTTCCTTTGCCTTGATACTCTAAGTGTGTTTGTGAGGAATAAAAACCTATAAAAATAGGGAAAGTGTAATGGACTGAGCTAACAATAATCATCCTCATTTTATTAGTGATCGTTGCCTATGTATTTGATACTCCAATGATGGAGATCAAACCACACATAATTCTCCCACCTAGTGTGATTGTGCAATCGTGCTCCTTCACTATATATATGCAACTAATGATCTAGCTTTGATACTTGACAATGATTGCTGACTTAGATTTAGTGTGCTTCCAAGTTGGATTGTGATTGCTCCTAGTGATATATTTACAATTTGGAAGAATGGGAGAGAAATACTCAATGTACAATAGTGTATATATGTGTACCAAATAAGTGCCAAATCCATTTTGAATGAGACCTTGATCTGTTTATATATGAGTCCAATTGATTAATTTATGATGCCATTAATGTGCTAGGAAAATGGGCCAACCCTAAGGTAAGGTTTAGTTTTAAAAAATAATCATTTCTAGGAGAGGGTCAATTTTGACCAGATCAGGGAAATGTCGACTAACAATACTGAAGAATATGATGAAATCAACTTGTGTATAGGCAGATTGAACTGAGTGTGGAGATATTTAGCAAGTTTGAAAATGATAGTGAGGTTCTTGTTGGGGTGTAATAGTAGAACATAAGGGTCAAATTATAAGATACCATACAACTGTGAGAGACTGGAGGATTAGGACCTTGTTTATGTGCTCAAGTCATGCATGGTAAATATATGTCAAGCATGTCATTGTCAAGTACAAAAGACCATAATTTAACATCTACAATTAGCATAGATCATGTGATCGACACATAATCCAAATGACATCAGGATATCTCAAATACAACATGACAATCTAAATATATTAGCATATTTTATATTAGAAAATAAGAAAAATAAGTTCAATTGTTAAAACACTACATATTATATGTCGAATATGCATGTTTGAAGTCCACATAATTCTATGAAAATATTTAAACCACACTAGGTCTCAACATATGTGTTAGTGAAAAAATACAATAAATAACCCAGTCTAATAAAAATATGCACATATTAAATGCTTAAGAAATCAAGCAATAAAATAACATGAATGCATTCAATGAGTCTTCTAAGTGTGTTCCCCAAGGTGGGGCACTACATAAGTTTTAAATAGTATAGGGTCATTTCATTTACATTAGCCACATAGAAGCACATTTAATTTAAATTTTATAACCCAATTTCATAGTGGACTCATATGATATCAATGACATAATGTGTTATCCTTTTATTGGTACTTGTAGACACCTAATAAAGTTCACTTGGGCATTTATTAGTCATTAAATTGCATGTTTCTAGAATGTTTGTGTACTTATCATTTCTTGGTTTAAATATGGCATTATTTGTGCATTTACTAATTTTCAGTGGTCACTTGCCTTCTCCCAACACCCTCTAGTTAGCATTTTATCACTCCCCAAATTACACACCACTTTGCACTCATTGTAATGAGCATGCAACTATGCTCTAGAAATGTCTAGAGCTTAACTATATGGTCCTAACACAATTCTTCTGGGATATTCTACCCCTCACCACTATCCCTCACCACATGTGATCCTTATCATACCTTTTATGCTTTTTCAATTGTTTTATGCTAGTTTTTTCAATAATAAGGTCCTAATTTGAATTAAAGTCGATAAATGCACATGCACCCTAGTTTATTTAAGAAATGAAGGTGCTCAATAAGAATCAATTGAAAGCTAGAGAATTCATTTATTATTCACACAAATATATTGATCATTTACAAGATTATAAAGAAACCAAGAAATGACTAAAACATTAAATGACGCACATAATTTCAAGTTAGTAGCAGATTGCATTACACTGGTTTGTCTAGATGATGAATCACTCCATTTATTGGAGTGTTGTTTTCAATATTATACATCATTTAGAGGCCTAAAAATATCAAGACAACTAAGTTATTCCTTAATATAACACAAGACCCAAAACATGGTGTTTTCCTTACATGTTTATGATCTAGCTGCATATTTAGGGAAATAAGAAGAATTTCATTTTTCTAGTGCTCTAAGCAAATGCATAGAAAACTAAATGAGGTTCTTGGAAGTTTGAATTATGCGAATGCAGTCAACAAAATTTTTTTTGCATAATTTATTTTTTTCTTAGAGCGAAACTTGACACATCAGACATTGGGCACTTCAAACACCACACTTTCAACATTGTTCTCTAATTGCTAAACAAAATCTAGGTTATCTTCAAATCATTATTGAGCATTTTTTTCCACTGTCATATCTTAATGACTACCTTCTTATCCGTCCCAAATACCAAATGATCACAACCCTTGCATGTCTCTCTATTTATCTAATGGATCAGTTAACTTATTAGGCCTAATTTATTATTTTACATCTATTTTATGCTTAGTTAGATGTTTGTAGATATTTATGTTACAATATTAGTGAAAATCAATTTATCCATAATACAATATTGTATTTTTGTGGGATAATTATTTCTAAGGATGTTGTAGACTATAACTTTTCCTCAATGGTGCTATTGTGATATTATTGAGTGTTTGGTTGTATTGGTGTCCTCGTACATCTTCCACCTTCATTATTGTAGTACTTTTGCATTTATGTATTTGGATTCATAATATTTTATATCATATTCGTAACAATTTGCTAACCATGTTAAAATATTTTTGATATTTTTCTATATTGAACTAGTCATACTTTGCCCAATGGGTTTGGGATAAGTGACGGGGAATAAAAAGTTACATATTGTTGACCAAGTTTCCATTCCCATGTGCTCCTAAACACCTCAAAGTGAATATGGAGAAGCTTGGAGGTAGAGGTCAAAATTATCTTTGTGAATCACATAAAAAACACTCTGATATTACGGACCCAAACCCACTCCCATGTACACTTCTAGGTTTTGTCCTAAGAAAAAGTCTAAATTTTTATTTCTACAAAAATTGACCATGATGTGGTGAATTTCCCAACATTATTATTTCTAATTCGTAGGTGTCCTTTTTGGTTTATTGTTGGAATGCTTAATGCCTAGAAAATGTATATGAAAATGGGTATCAATTTTGTGTACTTTGGTGCCAAATCAATATGAAGGATGTTGTGTGATTTACTCTATCAAGGATTCTTTTCTAGTCTGTGCTCCACACTTATGAGGTTTAGTTTGAAAATAGTTGGTCTTCAAGATGTTCTATATTATTTTAAGCAAATTGGTTGGATTTATCTATCAATGGGATGCCCATGAATAGCAAAACTCTGACATTATTTATTATTTTTATTCTTCTCTTTCCTTGAGAAATAGATCTATATGGTTCATTTTTTTTATTTGATGAAATAAACGCTTTTAAAACTGGAGTTATGAACTGGACAAGTGAGGGTTTTGATAACTGGACCCGCAACTAGCCAAAGGGTTTTGCACGATGGTCCCACAACCAAACCTTACAAATCACAACAAGAGAGTTTTAAGGACCCCACAACCATACCAAATATAACAAGAGGGTTTGAAGGCTCACACAACCTAGGTAAATCAAACAACAAGAGGGTTTCAAGGGTCCCACACCCATAAAGCCAAGAGGGTTTGAAGGCTCCCCCAACCTTTACAAAGCACATCGAAAGGGTTTTAAGGCTACCACAACCATAACAACCATAACAAGAGGGTTTGAAGGATCCCACAACCTTAGTGAAACAAACAACAAGAACGTTTTATGGCTCCCACAACCATTACACAAGGGTTTTAAGGTACCCACAACCTTAACATAATCAAATATGTTACAAATTAATGAAGCTCGAAATATTGATGCCCTTCAGCGTGGCTTCCCTGAGACTAACATTGCAGAACAAAAGTCTGCAAGTAGCAGAAGGTTTTTTGTCCCCTGGGACTTCTGCACAACCTATGCACAACTGAGACCCAACAAGTGGGCATTTCCTCCCAATAAACCCAACAAGGTGAATTCCTCTATCATCCACTCTGATGGAACAAGTTTTGGTTGGGTTTTCTATATCCACCCCAATCAAAACCAACCAAAACTGGGTACATTCCTCCACAAAATTAGGCTTCTATGTAGTTTTTGCACTTCCTCTGCATACCCTATGAACAACATGAGAGAAAATAGATCTAAATACAACCACAACCCCCAAGGAGGCCTCATCCATGCAAGATTTGATTCCATCAAATTTTGTGAGTAATATTAGAAAACCCGGAGCTAGTAGAAAACAATGGTGGAATCCTCTATCATCCACTCTAAAATAGCAAAACAAGACTTCAACATAATAGGGCCCTTCTGAGCCTAGAAGCCATTTTCCATCAAATATTAGCACATTAAAATGAAACAGGGTACTTTCAATGCTCAGGTAAAACGTATGGACTTCTCCTTTATCCATAAAACTAGTAAGGACTAAATCATGAAATCCTCTAACATCCATGCCAAACAAGGAAATATGGGAATAGGTTCCTCTAACCCCTACCCTAACCTGATAAGAATGCTTTGGGTGGGATCCTCCATCCCCCATCCCAAAGATGGTCCACAAAAGAGCAACCTTGTAGTAGAGGGCAAAGATACAAGGGGAGGGCCTATGGCCTCCCCTACTTTGTTTGTTCCAACCCCCACTCAAGGATCTGAACATATCCCAATTGTATGGCTTGTCTGCATAATATGGCAGGTCTTTTTCACACCCTAAAAACCATGTAAAACAAGTTCTTTTTCCAGCACCAGTTGCACAATCTGCTCCATAGTTGGATAACACAAGTCCAAACCCAACGACTGAGGGTAGAGTAACTTCAGTTCACGCCAAAGTTTTGAGGGCCGGCATAATATTAGGACCTCTCGACCTATGCATGTCCTTCTCGCCAGACACCCGTCCATGTGAAAAGCTCTCAATCCAATGTAATAATAGTTGAAATGATCTGGGCTTCCACGCGCTTTGTCATCTAGGTCCGGATGCAGATCTCCCTCTGCAACAACGTCTTCAGACTCCCACCCATAATTCAAACTACTCCTTCCGCTTGCTCTGCTTCCTCCACTCTCGCTCGCCATTTATGGAAAACACATCCTAACAGTGAATAAGGGTGAAGAGATAGGGATTTATCAATAAGAAAAGAGTGACATCTTGTCTTCTATATTTGAAGACATCATCAAAAAGACAACAAAAAACTTGGACAAATTAAGTTAGTTGCATCAAAATCTAACATTTATTTTTTGCTGGAAACCTTTGTCATAGCATGAACACATGCATCAATGGTAGTGTCTAGAGGTGATGATAGTGTCTATGGCTACATAAGAATAAATTTAGAATCTGATGACTCTTCTAGAATCGTAATTATACACACTTCTTCTTATGTATAACCCATATATGCATGCATAATATAAATCCAGGTAAGTATCATTTATTATATTTATTGTAATCAATAAAACATATTTTAATTTGGTACTTTCTATATTTAACATATCTCAATTTTATAATTTAAAATATTCATTTATTTGAGTTTGAGATCAATTGGCTTGCTATAGAGTAGTTTATCACCCTTGTGCTTAAGCCTTTATGCATATATACTAACCCTAGATCCACATATATCATCAAATTTAAGGTTAAACACAAATGCTACAATAAAGGGTGTCACCAAGGAGGTTACAATAGGAGGTGCATTGGATGAATGATTTATTAGTATTACATGAAAGGTTTAGATGGATAGTGTTGTCATGTAGGTAAGTGTAGATGTCATGGTACCAAGGGCATTTGGAACTAACAATTTTAAATATCATCTCTAATTCAAGAATGCCTTATGTTGGGATTAAGATATTTTAAATCAAGAAATGATTTTGTTTGATATCTTGTTTCATTTCCAAGAGTGAACCAATGGTGACCGTAGCATTTATAGCTTTTTTGCTTGATCGAGGGACTTATTTGAATAAGATGTGAAAAATGTATCATTTCAAGATGTTGACCATGTATTTATATGGGATTAGTTTATCATATTTTGATTTATATTCATTTTTAACTTGTGTAAACACTAAAAATGAATATATACCATCTTTGTTTTATACACTTGGAAAATATCACTAAGAGGCTCGACCCTTTAGTCTTAGATCTTCCCATTGCCTAAATGCTTGTGTACACTGTACCTTTATGCCAAAATGTTTATCTCTTAGTCTAAAACTTGTTATTCTGATGACCTAGAATTCTTGTACTATGCAAAATGTTTATAATCTGATATATCTCCTTCACTGCTAGTTTTGGACTTGGGCCTATTTTCTAGCTTCCTAAACACTTCTAGCCCAAATTGACATATGCATCGATAAATGTGTCCAAATCTATACCAAATGTATAATAACCCAAAGTCATCTAATTTTCATAAAAAAATATCCTATGGGTAAACCTAAGTGTCTTAATTTGAGATACTTTTTGAAAGGGGTTAGTATATATATAGGACTATACCTCATTCATTCTTCACCTACAAAGTCATACAACTCACAAGGAAAACATACCAAGAAATATTAAATCTACTATTCAAGTGAGAAAATCTACCCTATTCTTCCTTATTGTTATATCAACCATAAGAGCAATCATATAGAAGGTCTAAAACACCCCAAGAATAACCATCGAGTGATATTTCCCAAGTTATATGTGAGATCACTGCCTGTATTGTCATATAGTATATTACACTATTATTATCACACAATCCCACACATAAGGGATAAATAAATTAGTCTGAGGCCCTCTTCAGAGTATTGGCTATGTAAGTAGTGCTTAGTGATAGGGGTTCATTGAGGTTATCTTGACACCATGATCCCACTAACCCATTTTTTCCACAAGTCATTCAAAGGGTGAAGAAGGGTGAAGAGATAGGGTTTAATCATTTGAATAAAATGATAGATTTTACATGTAATATGAATACATAAAAATAAAGGTGTCATAAAACATAGAATAACAAAGTTGGTCACATCATGATAGAATTGATATTTTTTTATTAGATACATGAGGTAGAGCCTACCACTTGCATCGATACGAGTGTCCAGATCTAACACAAGTGTTTGAGGCCAAAAAAAATATATTTGTAGAATCTGATGGCTGATTTAGGTGCATCATACATACCACTTCCAACCTATTCCTGATTGGATCTATACATGCACAATAAACCAACTAAGTATCATTTTTTAAAATTTATTGTTATATATTTCAATAATTGCACTTTATTATTTATAACAGTCTTAGTTGTATAAATTCATAATATTATTTCTCTAAGTTTTTATATTAATTGGCCTATTATAGACTAGTTTAGCACCCTTGTGTAAAAAATCTTCTATATATCTTAACCATAGATTCCCCACATCTGTCTCAATTTAGGGTTAAATATTTGGTGAACGTGAACTTTCATCTTCAAACCCTATTTGACCTAGGGTTTAATATTTCCTTATTTTCCTGAATTCTAATTTCTATTTTTAAAAGCATTCAAATTTTAAAAATAAGAAATTATTTTTCCTAAAATCATGTTTAACATGGATGTATATGTTGAGTATTTTCCTGTACAATATCTAATGGTGGTTATTGCTTGTTGTCTTGTCTACATTATTCTAAATTTAATAGCAACCACCAAACAATAGATTGATCTTAATTAAAATAAATTTCAACTTTCTCTATAGAGCTCTTCTTACAATACTATCGAACCATCTTCCACCTTTAGTAGGCATGAACACATATGCTCTCAAATATTTATTCCCTGTACTTCCTATTCAAGTGATAGCTACCATACCGCAACCATTATTCATCCACAACTTATATTGGATTCCATGGTCCATGTTATAACTACACGAAAAGGAAAGGGTGCCCAATCTACTCAAGCACCTATTAATATGCAACAAGTGCCTCCTAAGTCTAAACTTGTAATCAAATCTAAAGGGTATGACCTTGTCGACCAATTACACAATACACATGCTAAGATTTTAATCCTCATTCTTCTAAAGCAATCAACTATTTATAAGGATATATTATATGAATCATTATTCAAAACTTGAGTACCAAATGATATAGAACCATCTTACTTTGTGGCTATCAATGCAAGATCTAAATAACAATGCATGATATTTATAGACATCTTTTACATAGATTTATCTATGATATGTATGCTAGTTTAAATATTGTGTTATACATTTTATGGGTTTAAAATAAAAAACCAATAATTTATCATTTATTTTAATATTTGTTAGAGATCAATGATTTGACATATATAATTTTATAATAGTTTTTTTTTTCTATTTTCATTATAAATAATTTTAAAAAAATTACATTGAAAAAATTATAGTTTTGTTGGTGAGTCAATAAAAATTAGAATAATTATTTATACTTATGGATGGAGAAAGCAAAGATTTAACATATATAAATTTATTAGTCCCTGCGAAGGCATGATTAATAGAATCACTTTACAATCATTTATATTTTGTTTAGCTAATCATAAGCTTGAAATATATATTATAATAACAAATATATATATTTTCCTAAAAGTCACCCTATTAATTTTGTAATATGCCTTACATGTTATTTAATCACATTATTCTTAATTGATTACAACATTGACTCATATTTCGTACAATAATGCAATATTTCGTTGCATAAGGTCTTATAAAAATAATTGTACATAATACAAAGTAAGCCTAATAAATGCATCAAACAAATTGGAGAACATGTATTAAATTTGTCCCTTTCACTCACTAAAAATTTAGGACTAGTATAGTTTTGTACTCATCGACCTTCAATTTAGTTTCACATAAATTATGCCTTGCCATGTAAACAACCTATTCAGGTCATTCTAATTTAAAAGAACATATCCCCACAATATCTCATATGTCAGTTGTCACTGCCATGACCCATTTCAAGGTAAGATCATGACATAAAAATTGTAATTTGTGGTTTCATAAATTTTGTCGCACATTCACACAACTTGTTGTTTAGTAGGGGATAGTAGAGAGTGGTTACTAGTAAAGCAGAGTTTATTTATTTTTATACCTAAAGAAATAGAATCCATTTTCATTTGTACCAACCACTTTTGTATGAAGGATATCCATAATCATGGTTGACAGTTGTTATCATCTCTTCTTCCAAAGAATCAAGTTGAAAGATAAAATAACTAGGACATAAGTTGAAGTTTTTAATGATGATCCTATTTTATGCCAAAGACATACATCATACAAGTTTCTTGAAAATTTAAAACCTCTAATTGAAATAAATAGCAACATTATTTCCATATAATGAAGTAGAATGATCTCAACTACAACTCATTTCTTTAGTACTTTACTTGTAAGTATGCCATTCCTTTTAAGTATTACCCTTTTTGTTATTTTACATTCTACTACTTCGATCACTTTTAAAAAATCATTTGAATAAAATGTGTAAAATAATTTCAAATAATAATTATTCATTTTATTTTTATTGTAGTGGTATGGGTAAACCACTGAGTGTAACTAGAAATAGCATTCAACGTGGACTATCACATTAGAGGTTGACCCCAGGATGGCCCCCATTTAATTCTCTGTTAACCCTTCAATACTCCATGCCTATCCACTAAAATTTCCATGACTATTGTTTTTATCTTAACTATGATTGTCTCTACCCCATTGACGTAGTCCTGAGGAATGTTAATAATCAAGAAAAATCAAATTTTAGTTTTCATTATTTTAAAAACCTACACTGATTTGTGAGCTCTATGGAACCTCCCCTTCTTGACTTCTGATTCCCATTCACAATCTCTATTTCCCTCATCTTCTTTGTTGCCATGACTAGAAGCCCACCAATTGAGACTCTACATATCTGATGGAGTATATGGTGATTTAAACCACAGACAAGTAGATGGCATTACAAATGGTAGAATAAGTAACCCACAATAGGTAAGTTATCATTCCCTTTGTTGATAGGGTTTTAAGGTTGTGCCCTTATAAGATGTGTGATATTGATGAGAAGGGCATATTAGTTTAGTCTGGATAATACATTTTGGGTTTGTTTTATGTTGAGTATATTACTGACAACTTGAAAGAATTAATAATTAATCAGGGCTTGATCATTTATTTAATGAATAATCATTGTCTACATTGTTGTCCAATGGAAACTATGGCAATTTCAACCAAGGATAAGTAGATGGCATTGTGAATGGTAGAAGAAGTAGTTCACAATAGTTAAGTTATCACACCCTTTGTTGGTAGGGATTTAAGGTTATACCCTTATGAGATGTGCAATATTGATAATTAGGGAACATCGATTTAGTTTTCATAATACATTTTGGGTTTGTTTTATGTTGAATGTATTTTTGACGGATTGAAGGAATTAAAGATTAATCAGGGCATAATCATTTATTCAATGCATAATCATTTTTTGAATTGTTGAATATCCAACCCTTGAACATAATATTTGGTTTAGGATGGTTTAACTGTATTGTTAATTACTTGAAGTAATTAATGATTACTTAGGACATAATTATTCATTCAATGCATAATATTATATGCATTATTGAATGTCAATTGTATGGAATAATATCAGTTGATTGTATTATTTCCTGCATTGAAGGAATGAATGATTTTGTAGGGTATAATCATTCATTTAATGTACAATCATTGTCTACATGCATGAATATCCATCACTTGAGAATAATATCACTTGGGTTTATTTTATGTTGATTGTATTGTTCAATGCTTGAAGGAATAAATGATTTATTAGGGCATAATCATTCAATCAATGCATTGTTGAATATCCAACCCTTGATCATAATATTGGTTCAAAATTATTTTGTGTTGACTATATTATTGCCTGCTTGAAGGAATTAATGATTAATTAGGGAATAATCATTCATTCAATGCATAATCATTATCTACATTGATGAATATCAAACCCTAGAGCATAATATCAATTTCTAATTATTTTGTGTTTGTTGTTCCCAAAATTTGTCACTCATTTTTGGGACAACATATGAACAATTTTGGTCCTGTAGGACCAAAATTATCTCTTCCCTTCTCAAAATTTGTTCTGAGCATTCAAATTCTTCATTTTTCAAGCTTTTTTAGTTAAGGGACTAGCAGGTTCAACAGGTTCAATGGCTTCAATAGGCAAATTCTCACAGAGGAACAAGTTCCCAACACTTAGGCAATTTCAAGATTGGTTAAAATGCCTCGGTTCAACTAAAAATGTCCATCGATAGGCTTCAATCAAAGGATTGAACCATTGAACCATTAAACCCTACTTCTCAAAGGTTCAACGGGTTTAAAGGTTCAACGACGTCAGCAAGCTTAAAGAGTTAAGCGCTTCACCAAAAGTTTAAAGTTCAACCACTTCAAAAAGTTCAACGGCTTCAAAATATTTAGCGAAAAGAAGGAAGATTGAACCATTGAACTATTGAGCCTTGAACCAAAAAGGGTTCAAAGGTTCAATGCAGTTGGTTCAAAGAGATTGGTTCAAGCGGTCAATTGAATGAGCAGAACAAAAGATTGAACCATTGAACCAAAGTTGGTTTAATCGGTTAGTTCAAAGGACTTCCCAAAAGCTAAAGGGTAAGTGCCCTTGCAGAGGGTAGTGAACGAAAAGTAGGTGCCCTTACGGAGGGCAGGGAACATTGGTTCAAAGAGAAGGTTGAAAAGGTAAGGTTTCCTTCTGATTTTTGTCTGAAGAAATTACCAAGTAAAGGAACCAAAAGAATTCCTTTGAAAAGATTTTCCATGGTAGAATTTCACAAAGACAAGGAAATTCTTTCAGACAAAAAGTTTGAAAGAATTCCTTTAGACTTTTGTTTGAAGGAATTCACCCGAAAGGGAAAGCCCGAAGAAAAGTGAACAAGGCAAAAGAAGGGTTTCCTTCGGACATTTTGTCTGAAGGAATTAACTTGAAGACCGCATGAATGACCAAAAACGATAGATACCCTTGTGGGGGGCTCTCGACACCAAGAAAATAGACCTTTCTCAAAGACTCGAAGGGACACCTTCCCTTCGAGGTGTTCCAAAGGCTTGATAAAGATGCAAAAAAAAGCTTTGAAAGACTTAAACAAAAGAAGACTTCAAAGAACAAGGATTGAACTATTGAACCTTGAACTAAATGGTTCAATGGGTTCAAGCGTTCAAAGGTTCAACAAGTTCAATAAAGATCAAAAGACTTAGAAAAACAAAGGATTCTAAGAAAGAGATTGAAGTGTTGAACCTTGAACCAAAATGGTTCAAAGGTTCAAAGAAAGATCCAAGTGAAGGAAGGAAATGGAAGATTCCAGAGACCAATTCAAAGAGATGGTTCAACCAAAGAGCAAGAAAGTGATTGAACCAAGGAACCAATAAAGACCGCATGAACTGTTGAACTATTGAGCCAATGAACTAGTAGGTTCAAAGGTTCATGGTTCAATATGGTTCAAATAACCAACAACCATTGACGTCTCCACGAACATTAAATTTAAGGTAATGGAATATCTGTTAACTTTTAAATATAGAGCAAAACTTAAAGGATGAACCAAGCGACCAGCTGAAGAAGATAGCCTGAGAGCTCCATTTGCAGAAGGAAAGAAGAGAAGACTATAGAAGATATTGAAATATCTACAAGAGAGTTATTTTTGGTAGGTGAAATAGTTCACCAAGGATTCATCTGAGCACACCAAATCAAGGACGCAACCTATTTTTCTTCCATGAAGTAAAGGTAAAGTAGACAATTGTGCGAATAAGAAGGAAAGGATGAGGCAACCTATACTTTGGAGAAAATATATGAGATGAAGGGGCACGCCACAATTAAGGCTGATGCATTATTCTAAGCATGGCCCCTTTGATAGAACTAAAAATGCATTCAAGGCATTAAATGTAGCGTGGGTCATCCCATGAGAAAAAGTGCCAAGCCTTTCTTGGCTGCTATACATTATAATCTCTTGTTTTATGTGTAGACACCGAAAAAGTGTCTAACCCTTGGTCTTCCTCTCTCCCCTTGGTCCCTTGCCACTTCGACTATCCCTAACCTACCTAAGTCTTATTAATTGAAAATAATCACCTATTTTTAATTAAATAAGACCCTTTTCCTTCTCCTTGCCACCTCGCCATCCTAGGATACCTTCCTTGGATCCCTTTTATTCCCCACATGGCCATTTAATGCCTTAGACTCCCATTCCAACCTCTCCTCTCACCCATTTAACCACCCGTCGACCGTTTCATCCTCGCATTCATTTGCCTTGGCCGCTGGGAAACGGATAGAAGGCTATTTTTAGCCTTTTTCCGGCCTTTTAGCCGCCGACGTCGGTCAGTCCTCGGCCGACGTCGGTGATATTGCCGGCGTCGGCACCCTTCATAACGGTTTTATTCACCGTTATTTCTCTCTCCTCCGCTTGGCTTCTGGGGATTTCTCTGCGTCTCTAGCTCTCGCATCCCGACTCTTGAATCTTTGGCATCAAACCCTTGTATCAACAATCTCTCTACCAATCAATCTGACTCTCCCCCTCAGGTACACAGCAAGCTTCTGCAAGTGAACAACGGGGATTCTTCATCAGCAACAGGTCTTCAACAAGCGGCAACAACAACACCTTCTTCAGCGGGGCACAGGTATGTAGTGCTCTGTTTATTTTCTTTATGCTTTCTAGTTATCATGTTTTAAGCTATATTCAGCTCTTCTACCCCCCCAGACAGTTAACCAAACCAAATAGACCCAGATTCCTATCTCCCTGATTGGCTTCCTCTATCTCCCTGTCCCTCTCTGTCCATTTGACTCTCCTGTAGCTCTGCACAGACCCCTGACTGCCTCAAACCAGACTCAAACTCGTCCACTGACCATCTTTAAACAGACCACAGATCAATACCCGGACCATCCACAGACCAGACCCTGCCCTGACCCGTCTGGAGGCCATTGCCCCAACCGACGCTGGTCATTACCCCCACCGGCATCGGCAGACCCGAACCGACGCCGGTAGGACCACCGACGCCGGAAACTGTGACCAGGCCGACAGCTTCTTCCAGGTAAGCTTTTGCTTCCTTTTCTCTTTCAGTTTGCTATCATTTCAGTCTATTTTAGCATTTTGTCTTTTTTATCAGTCATTTATCTCTTTATCAAATAGTGGGTTGACCTCCCTCAAGGAAGTTCTCGTACTTCTGGGAACAAGCTTTCGCTTGGCAACCCACTGTCTATCTATCTAACACCCTCTTGTCCAAGTTTCTTTTCGTTGCAGGTGTCATTCCTCCACAGCCAAAGAGGAGTGCTCACAAGCGTCTGGATTTACGGTGCGCAATCTTTAGTCCAGGTACTTCCATGCCTTGTCCATTACTTTTTAGTTTCTTCTTTCTCTTAGATCTAAAAGCGAATTTTGAATAGAAACATTATGCAAAAAGGAGATCTTTTCCATTATAGAAGCAAAAAATCTACCCAAATTGAAAGGCGATTGCTGAGACTTTGAGCTCAGATTGTTGATCATATTAATTTATCTGAATGAGAAAGCAAGTGACTTTCAAAATTTGTGCTATTATAGCTTGTGTTATTTTAGGAAATTGTTCTTATGTCCATTTCCTAGGAGCATTCTTGTTTATTTAATTTAGCAAGTATAACTAGTGGAAGTAATTAAGAAGGTATCCTAAGGCCAATTGTGGAAAGACTTTGTGCTATCACAATTGTCTTTAGTGTGTTTTTAGTTTTTAGTTTCTTTCTATGTAAAAGATCTTGGGATGAATTTGTGCCCCCATTATCCTTTATATTTCACTCTTTGGGTAGTTGAGGTGGAGACTTTGTGTTCCATTTCATCCTGCTAGTTACTTCACCCTTGTTACCTATTGGTTACCCACCATAAAGAACTCATGTGCTCTGCTGCAAGACCACTTCTAAAAGAAGAGAAGTGCTTTCAGTATTATCACTAGGATTTATCCTTTGTCTGTGAACATCATCTCTAAAAAAACAGAGATGGATGGTGTAGTCCTACCCCTGAGTGTTATTTTTTGCTTATATATATAGTATATAGCTCCTCATAATTATAAGGGAACCTCCCCTTAATGAGAGGAGAGATTCGTCGACCTCTGATGTGGTAAACCTGTATATTTGGTTGACCAATCTCCCTATGCTATGGTTGAAGAGACCTATTTTGTTCTTCAGTTAGTTGGTGACAAAATATTCACCCAATAGTTTTTTGGCGACTCCGTTGGGGAAGAGCGTGCAGTTTGAAGCCTCAAGATTCAAGCTGAGGTAGAACCGGTTCTTTCCCATTTTTATTCTACAATCTAACAAATTCATGCTATAATAGAATTTCGAGAGCCCAAGGTGGTGTTGATCCTATTTTTTAGTTAGTGCAGCAGGGCAATTCGATTTGTTCCCTCCCCAACTTCAAGTTCAATGATCTAGGAGTGTTCCTCCTACCCATACCAGGTCACCAACACAAGGCAGAGCTTCTTTTTCTACTATTAGTAGAGCTTTTCCTATACACACTCCACCCAGATTTGTTATCCACCTTTTTCATAATCAAATCATGGTATTTCAAGGTCCTTGGGGTAACTCTTTCGGGCCACTCAATTTAACTCCACCTCTGCATGAGCTATCACATAGTTCAAGAAAGAATTTATCCAAATTCTTTGGTGATGGGAGAGTTCATCCTGATGAACATGTTGCAGCCTTCAGCATAGCCTGTGGTGTGATAGGTGTGGAATATGAAGATATAACAGTTAGGCTATTTATGGAAACACTACAAGGCACTACTACAGACTGGTTCTACCATCTGCAGGCTCGGCCAATGACTGACTGGAATACTCTTAAAGCTAAATTTGAAGCTAGGTTCAAGCTTGAAAAAGATGCATATGCCTTGCTGGCCTAGCTCACATAGATGAAGAAGGAGCCTCATGAAACTATGAGGGACTTCATAGCCAAATTTGACAAGTTGAGGAACAGGATTCTTATAATTGCTCAGCCAATAGCTGAGAATCTTAAATGCTTCTTCATCAACTCACAGTTATCTGAAGTGAGTTTTCTACTGAGACAGGCTAACCACATAGACCTTACTATTGCTCAAGACTTGGTTACTGAGGTGGAAGATGACCTTTTCTTGGTAGGAAAGATAAAGAGAGATCTAAATAGAGATCAATCTTCTTTATCCTCTGAATATCCATCTACAAGCACCACTGATCCAATGGTGTAGAAGCTGCCAAATGAGTTGCTTGCTCTTAGAAAGCAAATGGTGCAAGGGATGTCATCTGCTCTTTCATACAGAGATGTACCAAGGAGGACATTCCCCAATTAGTCATACCAAGACAATGCTGCCAAAAATCAAGGGCAAATGAATCATCTTCCTTCCCCATAGGGGAACCTTGCCATTGAAGCACCTCCAACCAATTCAATAGTTGGATATCTTGAAGCAAAATCAGATTTCTCTTTCTAGCCTGAGTTGAACCCAGAAGACAATGCTAATCTCTTCATAGAGGAGGAAGAAGAATTAGCTGGTGACTCCAACATCAGTTTCCTGAATTACTAGGATGAACCTAGAAGTGAAGGTAAAGTAGCTGAGGGATCATACGCTGTGTTCCCCTGGTCCAAGAATCAATCAACCCAATAAGTTGATAAAGAAAAAATAGAGGAGCAACCTCAACTAGTAATTTCAATTGCTAAGCGGGGAACCACTCTACCTTTCCAGCCAAAGGACCCAGTGATTGCAAGAAAGGTAAGTACATCAAACATCCCTACACCTTCTACTTCAAATTCACAGACCAGTCCTCCCCCTCCCAAAAATCAAAAGGATGAACTCCCATCCTCTATAACTAGTTCATTTCAAACATTTGACATAATTGACCATATAAAGAAAACCAAAATTCAAATGTCTGAATTTAAATTCCTGCAGTCTAACCCTAAGAAGTTAGATAAGTTAGTTCAATGTGTAAAGAACCAAGCCATCCCTGTAGAACAAGTAATTTCAAAGGTAACTCATGATCCCCCCAAGAACACATCCACCAGGAATAACCTTGTCATTACTCTTGCTGCTCCTAGGAGGCCTGGACCATTTTATGTCTCTCTACTGATAAATAGACATCAGCTGAACAATTACATCATTGATTCTGGTCTTCTGACAATGTCATTCCTGCCAAAGTGGCATAATCCCTTGGTCTCACACTAACCAAGACTTTTAGGAGATGTTTTTCTATGGAGAACAAATAAGTGCCATTGCTGGGATAGATTAAGGACACCTAATTTGCATTTGCAACATTTACAGACAAAAGAATCAAGATGACTATCCTGGTGGCTGACGTCTCAGCATCATATGGCATCCTTCTTGGATGACATTTTTGTAAGGATTGGGTGGCAAATTAAGCATGGACCTATCTGAGGTGAATATTTCAGTCAAAGGTGTTATACAGAGATTGCTCCCTAAGAAGGAAGCAAAATATGTTGTCACTCAAACATCAATGCCTGAAGCTCAAATTCTATTTGAGTCTTCAGGCATGGGTAATTCATTTTTATCCATGAAGGAAGTCCATGAGGCATCTAATGAAATTCCTGAATGTGTTAACCTAAAAATTGGTTTAGATGGAACAGTAGAAGGATTGGTGGAGCACAGTGCAAGTGTAGAAGAGTCTCCCCCTCCAAATGAAGAAGATTCTAAGAAAAAATTAGTGTCTAATGAGGTATGGATTCTAGAATTTGATGGCAGCTGCGCCTCTACCAGTTCAACATCCAGGATTGTGTTGATATGTCCTCAAGGAGATATTTTTCCTTTTTCATACAAGTTGCAGTTCAACAACACCAACAACATAGCTGAGTATGAATCTCTTTTACTTAGATTGAAGGCTGCTCAAGACAAAGGCATCAAACTCCTTCATGCCAAAGGAGATGCTGAACTGGTGGTTTGTCAGGTAAGGAACCTATATCAAACCAAAAATGAGATATTGTGCCACTACTGTAATCTAGTTTGGGATCAAATTGAAAGCTTTGATGCTTTCAACATCTCTGCCATACCCAAGGAATTCGATGACTGAGCTGATGTACTGGCCATTTCAGTAACTCTCTTGGTTCCTCACCCTGATTTTAAGGGAGACAAGTACACTATTAAATTGGTCTTTCGACCAAGTGTGCCTAAAAATGACAATAATTGGCAAGTGTTCAATGGTGACAATCAAATCATTACCTTCCTGGAGCAAAAAGATAGCTTTAAACAGCTTCATTTTGAAGGTAGTGGGCCTCAAAAGCTTAAACTAGCCCCTGAATCAAATGCAGATGCAGGTGAAGAATTCTTACAACTTAAAGGAAATAAAATCCCAAAAGGCCTGGTTTCCCTTGAGAAGCTATTTGAAAAACATGATAGGTTCATCAAACAGCAGCAAACAGATTCAAGCTCCTCCCAAGAGTTTGATCAAATAAATCTGGGTACCAAGGAAAATCCCAAGATGGTGAACATTGGGAGTGCTACACTTAGGAAGAAAAGTTCAAGTTCACTACTCTACTCAGCCAGTACATGGATGTCCTAACATACTCCTATGATGATCTGAAGTCACTTAGGCTTGAAAAAATTTGCCATGAGATTCCTCTCAAGAGTAATTCGATGCCTTACAAGCAAAAATCTAGGTAGTAAAATCCAAAGATATCAGGTACTACTCTATTTGAAATATAGAAAATGCTGAATGCTAGGATAATTTTTTGAATCCATCATTACACATGGATTGCCAACATAGTACCTGTGAGGAAGAAGAATGGCAAAATTCACCTCGGTGTGCACTTAAAAAACTTAAATCAGTCATCTTTAAAGGATAACTATCCTCTATCCATCATGTACCAAGTTATTCAAATAGTGACTAGTTCGGAGATGTTATCAATGCTAGATGGCTTCTCAAGATATAATCAAGTTGAAGTTGGTGAAGCAGACCAGCATAAGACTGCCTTCACCATGCCTTGGGGCACCTTTGCATATCAAAGAATGCCTTTTGGCCTAATAAATGTTGGTGCCACCTTCTAAAGAGCAATGGACCTTGCTTTCAAAGATGAGATGGGTAAGTTCATTATGGTATACCTTGATGACTTGACCATATTTTCCAAGCATCACCCTAACCATGTGCATCATTTACAACAAGTGCTAGAATGCTGCCACCAAAATGGCATTTCTTTAAATCCCAAGAAGTCTATTTTTGGAGTAACAAAATGGAAACTTCTCAGACACATTGTTTTTTGAGAAGGCATAAAAATTGACTCAAAAAGAGTCAAGTCCATCCAAGAGCTTACTTTTCCCACAAGTAAGATTGTAGTTCACTCTTTCTTCAGAAAGGTGAATTTTTTATGAAGGTTCATCCCTGGGTTCACTAAGAAGACTCACTATATTATAAACATGATGAAGGGAAAGGCCACTTTCAGCTAGACTAAAGAAGGCAAATTGGCATTTTGAGACATCAAGACAGCTATTGCCCACGCCCCAATTTTGGTTTGTCTAGATTATGCCAAGGATTTCAAAATGTATAGCTATGCTTCTAAGCACACACTTTTAGCAATTCTAGTTCAATCGAACCAAGAAGGTGTGGAATCTCCCATTTCTTTTATGAGCTGTCCTCTCAAAGCTCATGAGCTGAAGTACTCAAACATGGAGAAACATGCTTATGCAGTGGTAAAGGTAGTGAAGCATTTCTGCTTTTACATCCTGAATTCACACACTACTATCCTAGTTCCTGACACCACAGTCAAATCCATACTAACTTAGCAAGAGTTTGGAACAAAAAGAGGCAATTAGATTGCTAAAATCTAGGAGTTTGATCTAGTCATCAAACCAATGAAGCTGGTGCGGGGAAGGGGCCTATGCCAATTGATTGCTGGCAATAGACCAAATGAAATAGAGCATGGAGAAGAAGAAATTGAAGATACACCAACATTCCTCTTTGTCTCCACCACGAATGAGTGGTATTCAAATATTGCTCATTTTTTTACTTTTGGTGACTATCCTGCTCACCTATCTCATAAAGAAAGGAGGACTGTTACATTGAAAGCTACCAATTTTGTCCTCTGGGACAATGGCCTGTATAAGAGGAGCCTTGATGGCGTGTTCCTTCGCTGCATGGACAAAGAGTAGCATAACCAAATTTTTAAGTCCTTCCATAATCTGGCCTGTGAAAGACATTTTTTTGCTTCTGTGACTGCCCATAAGATTTTGCGAGCCAAGTATTACTAGCCTACTTTGTTTTAAGATGCATACAAATGGGTATGAAGGTGTGAACTATGCCAATAGTTCATTGGAAGACCCAAGATAGCTACTCTGCCTCTCAAACTAGTGGTGATAGAAGAGCCATTTCAGTAATGGGAAATCAATTTCATTGGTGCTCTAAACCCATCTTCAAGTGTTGGACATGATTATGTCCTCACAGCCACCGATTACTTCACTAAGTGGGTGGAATCTATTCCAACCAAGCATGCTACTTTAGAAGTAGTATGCAATTTCCTCAAAGAGAACATCCTTTCCAGGTTTGGGGTCCCAACCAAGATTGTCATAGACAACGCAACTTGTTTCTCTTCCCAGGAGATTACATAGTTCTATTTTCACTATGGGATTCCCCTCTCCCACTCTTCTAATTATTTTTCACAAGGGAATGACCAGGTTGAATCAAGCAACAAAAACTTGGTGACCATCATCAGGAAGCTGGTAGATGACAACCAACAAACATGACATAAAACATTGGTTGATGCTTTATGGGTAGAAAAAATTACACCAAAGAGGGCAATTGGTATGTCAACTTTCCAACTTCTTTATGGTCTCAATGCTGAGATACCAATCACCCTAGAATTTCTAGCATTGAAATCAGCTAAGGCAGTTGAAGATCAGACATATGAAAGCTCCATCGATAAGAGGATCATGTGCTTGACTGAGCTGGATGAGTAACGAACTATGGTGGTGGACCGAATTGCTGTGCATCAAAGTCTGGTGAAGAAGCTCTTCGACCAAAAAGCAAAAAACCATGATTTCTAGATTGGAGATCAAGGCCTGTTGTGGGACAAGAGAAGACAACCAAAGGGAATGCATGGAAAATTTGACTCCCTCTGGAGGGGCCCTTTTACTATCCATCAGCTCAATGGTGAAAATAGTTTCTTGTTGAAGTATCAAGATGGCAAGCCCTTTTCTCTGCCTCACAATGGGCAGCATCTGAAGCACTTCAATTTTTGAAGTATCAGATATGATCATATATACATATGTATATTTGTATAGTCCTTAGTTATATTTTGTGCTTTTTGTATTCATTTTTGGTGCCTTTCTTTTTTGGTAGCATGACTCCATAGCCTAATGGCATACTTAAAGGCACTGAAGATTCTAGTTTCTACTCCCCTAAGCTGTTCCAAGTTTTCAACTAAAGGAAGTTCCCCAACTAGAGCCAACTGTTGTTCCCAAAATCTATCACTCATTTTTGGGACAACATATGAACTATTTTGGTCCTGTAGGACCAAAATTATCTCTTCCCTTCTCAATTTTTTTTGAGCATTCAAATTCCTCATTTTTCAAGTTTTTTCAGTTAAGAGACTAGCAGATTCAACAAGTCAATGGCTTCAATAGGCAAATTCTCATAAAAGAACAAGTTCCCAACACTTAGGCAATTTCAATATTGGTTCAAAGACCTCTGTTCAACTAAAAATATCCATTGGAAGGCTTCAATCAAAGGATTGAACCATTGAACCATTGAACCTCGCTTCTCAAATGTTCAAAGGTTTAACGGGTTCAAAGGTGTAATGATGTCGGCAAGCTTAAAGAGTTAAGCGCTTCACCAAAAGTTCAAAGTTTAACCACTTCAATAAGTTCAATGGCTTTAAAAGACTTATTGAAAAGAAGGAAGATTGAACCGTTGAACCTCGAACCAAAAAGGGTTCAAAGGTACAACGCGGTTGGTTTAAAGAGATTGGTTCAAGCGATCAATTGAATGAGCGAAACAAAGGATTGAACTGTTGAACCGTTGAACCAAAGTTGGTTCAATTAGTCGGTTTAAAAGACTTCCCTAAATCCAAAGGGAAAGTGCCCTTGTGGAGGGTAGTGAATGAAAGGCAGGTGCCCTTGTGGAGGGCAGGGAACACTGGTTCAAAGAGAAGGCCGAAAAGGTAAGGTTTCCTTCTGATTTTTGTTCGAAGAAATTACCAAGTAAAGGAACCAAAAGAATTATTTCAGAAAGATTTTTCATGGGAGAATTTCACAAAGACAAGGCGAATTCTTTTAGACAAAAATTCTGAAGGAATTCCTTCAAACTTTTGTCCAAATGAATTTGCCCGAAAGGGAAAGCCTGAAGAAAATCGGACAAGGCAAAGGAAGGGTTTTGTCTGAAGGAATTCCTTCAGACAAAATGTCTAAAGGAATTCCTTTAGACATTTTGTTTGAAGGAATTAACTTGAAGGAATTAACTCAAAGACCACCTGAATGACCCTGAAAGGCAGATACCCTTGCGGGGGGCTCTCGACACCAAGAAAATAGACCTTTCCCAAAGACCTGAAGGGACACCTTGCCTTCATGGTTTTCCAAAGGCTTGATAAAGATGCAAAAAAAAGCTTCAAAAGACTTAAACAAAAGAAGACTTCAAAGAACAAGGATTGAACCATTGAACCTTGAACCAAATGGTTCAACGGGTTCAAGGGTTCAAAGGTTCAACAAGTTCGATAAATATCAAGAGACTTAGAAAAATAAAGGATTCTAAGAAAGAGATTGAACTGTTGAACCTTGAACCAAAATGGTTCAAAGGCTCAAAGGTTCAAATAAATCTCCAAATGAAGGAAGGAAATGGAAGATTCCAGAGACCAGTTCAAAGAGATGGTTCAACCAAAGATTAGGAAAGCGATTGAACCAGGGAAGTGATGGAACCAAGGAACCAATAAAGACCACCTGAACCATTGACCTAACCAACAACCATTGATGTCTCCACGAATGTCAAATTTAAGGTAATGGAATATCTGTTAACTTTTAAATATAGAGCAGAACTTAAAGGATGAACCAGACGATTGGCTGAAGAAGATAGCCCAAGAGCTCCATTTGCAACAGGAAAGAAGAGAAGACTATAGAAGATATTGAAATATCTACAAGAGAGTTATTTTTGGTAGGTGAAATAGTTCACCAACTATTCATCTGAGCACACCAAATCAAGGACACAACCTATTTTTCTTCCATGAAGTAAAGGCAAAGTAGACAACTGCATAAATAAGAAGGAAAGGACTAGGCGGCCTATACTTTGGAAGAGACATATGAGATGAAGGGGCATGCCACAATTAAGGCTGATGCACTGTTCTAAGCATGGCCCGTTTGATAGAAATGAAAATGCATTCAAGGCATTGAATGCAGTGTGGGCCATCCCATGGGAAAAAGTGCCAAGCCTTTCTTGGCTGCTATACATATAATCTCTTATTTTATGCAAAAAGGAGATCTTTTCCATTATAGAAGTAAAAACTCTGCCCAAATTGAAAGGCGATTGCTGAGACTTTGAGCTCAGATTGTTGATCATATTAATTTATCTGAATGAGAACGCAAGTGACTTTCAGACTTTGTGCTATTATAGCTTGTGCTATTTTAGGAAATTGTTCTTATGTCCATTTCCTAGGAGCATTCTTGTTTATTTAATTTAGCAAGCAGAACTAGTGGAAGTAATCAGGAAGGTGTCCTGAGGTCGATTATGGAAAGACTTTATGATGTCACAATTGTCTTTAGTGTGTTTTTAGTTTATTTCTATGTAAAAGATCTTGGGATGACTTTGTGATCCCATTATCCTTTGTATTTCACTCTTTGGACAGTTGAGGTGGAGACTTTGTGTTCCATTTCATCCTGTTGGTTACTGCACCCTTTTTACCTGTTGGTTACCCACCCGAAAGAACTCCTGCACTCTACTGCAAGACCACTTCTGAAAGAAGAGAAGTGCTTTCAGTATTATCACCGAGATTTCTCCTTTGTCTGTGAACATCATCTCTAAAAAGAGAGAGATGGATGGTGTAGTCATACACCTGAGTGTTATTTTCTGCTTATATATATAGTATATAGCTCCTCATAGTTATAAGGGAACCTCCCCTTGATGAGAGGAGAGATTTGTCCACCTCTGATGTGGTAAACCTACACATTTGGCTGACCAATATCCCTATGCTATGGTTGAAGAGACCTATTTTTCTCATTAGTTAGCTGGTGACAAAATATTCACCCAACAGTGTTCACTGTGTTTTTGCTTGCTTGAAGGAATTACTAATTACTTAAGGCATAATCATTAATTCAATACATAATAATTATCTGCATTATTGAATATCTGACTATAGAACATAATATCAATTTGGGATGGGTTTATGTTGATTGTATTGTTCACTGCTTGAAGGAAATAATGATTACTTAGGGCATAATCATTCATTCAACACATAATCATTGCCTACATTATTTAATATCCCACCCTAGAGCATAATATTGGTTTTGAATTATTTTGTTTTGAATGTATTATTTCATGATTAAAGTAAATAATGATTACTTAGGGCATAATAATTCATTCAATGTATATTCTTTATCTATATTGAAGGAATCAATGATAATTTAGGGCATAATAATTCATTCAATGCATAGATTATTGACTAGTTTGTGTAACTAGGATATGCTACATATAATCTAGTGAGTGCATATGTATTTAATGCATAATCATTGTTGGATATGACACATATAAAGGAATTTGAAATATATTCCTTTGTATTCTAGCTAAACACTATTCACAAAAAACTCCAACTCTTTGCCCAAAACATTAATTGCTTCAAGCAGTCAACAATACATTTAATGGGTGCTTTAAGTGTGGAATGCCATGATGGACATTGAACCCTGACTGGTCACATCTATTTCTCCATCAATTTGACCCTAGTTCATTAGGAGTAATCACTGTCATTTTCCTTGGCCATTATTTTTTGCATTAACCATAGGTTGTTGCCTTAACTTTGATTGTTAAGGTGTAGTTGGGCCTTGTCCATACAATCACAAGGAATTTTAATAATCAAGGAAAAATGAAATTCAATTTTCATTAATTTTTAGTCCCACAACCCTTCATGAGATTAGTTTAGTTCACCTTATTTTCCTCCATGATTGGATAATAGTTAATGGGTTTCCATGATCTTTCTATTATTAACTTGATATAGTTATGAAAAAAGACAAACACAATAAGTATTTTGAAAGCTGTTATACTAGGTACTAAGGTAAGAGAAACATAACAATGAGAGAAAAAAATGTACTATGTTATCCTCTACTTATGTTCATTTTATCCATTAGCAACATGATATGAATAAAGATGAACACAGTAAGTGTTTTTCAAGCCCATATGAAACACTTATACTGGGTACAAGGTTAAGAGAGACATAACATTGAGATAAAAATAGTACTATGTTATCCACCACCTATGTTCATTCTATCCATTAGTAATAGGAAATTAAACATTAGAAAGATCATAAAATCATTACCAAATAGGCATACCATAAGGGGTTCAAGCAGTCAAAAATATAGTCATTGGTTTTCCATGAGATTTCTATTATTAACTTGATTGAGTTATCAAGAAAAAAGAACACAATAAGTGTTTTTTAAGCCCAAAAGAAACAATTAGACATGTCAATCCTTCACATTAGCATAATTATCATTAAAGAACAAAGGAGTGTTATGTTGATTGTATTGTTGACTGATTGAAGGAATTCATGATTAGTTAGCACATAATTTATTTTATGTTGACTGTATTTTAACTTTATTGAAGGAATTAATGATTAGTTAGGGCATAGTCATTCAATCAATGCATAATTTATATAAATAGTTTGTATAATTAGGATATGCTACATAGAATTCATTGAACACATAATTCATTTAATTTTTGTTACTAATTCAAATAAAACTCACACTCCTATACTTTGCCTCCTACAATAGGGCACTAAGTACGTATGGAATTATAATATGGCATGATAATAGTACAATCAAGTATAAAATCAACAGATCATTAGTAAGTATTACATGTCATTAGTGCATATGGAATTATACTTGTTTAGTCAATTATAAAATCACTAGAGTTTTTGAATAAATGTTGCATTAAATTGTAACCAATAGGGATCATATTCTGAGTGAACATACACAATTACTAAGTAGAGTAATGGTCAAAATGTCAAACATTCAAATACAAATGTAAGAAAAAGTATACATATGTACACTAAGACCTATATAAATGGATCAATAAATGGTATACACAGTTAGGAGGAACGTAATGGTATATTCAAATTAGAATATATAAAAAAATTATACACAGTAAAGGAAAGCTCAAAACCTTTACATTCTTTGTAATGGTATACACAGATCAAGTGTTGACATTATTTATATATATATTTTACATACTATAATAAAGATTATTATACTATATATATGTGTGTGTGTGTGTGTGTATATATATATATATATATTGTATAATAATCTTTATTATAGTATGTAAAATGCCCATATTCTTCACCATTATTTTGTCTATTTAATACTCCTTGCATTCTATATATCATTCTTGGATATACTATATATAAAGGAATATGAACTCTATATGTTTGTATTCTAACTTTATATTATAAAGGAATTTGAATGTTGGGTATTTTGACCCATATTGTAGTCACATGGTTGTTCTTCTTTCCACATAAAGGAAAGGAACTAATGAATTGGAACTATCATTCTATATAATGGTCTATTGTTGTTCATTATCAATACTAAGTATTATCTTAAGAATTTTGGATACCCTTCACATAAACACTAAAACAATCATTATTGCTACATAAAGGAAAGGAACCAATGAACCATTAGTCTATATAATGGTCTATTAATGTTCATTATCAATATTAAATATCGTGAATTACAAAAGGGCCTGAACAATCTGATGCATTTGCATTTTAGTGTGTTCACATTTCATAGCTATGTTAACATATGCTAACAACATGTTAAGGTAAACAACAACTGGTTCATTGGTTCCTTTCCTTTATGCATCAAGATGGATAATAGTAGACCATTATATAGAATGTAAAGGGTATTTTACATACAAGAAAGATGCAAGGCATTATATAGACTGTAATAAGGTGGAAAAAAGTAGACCATTATATAAATTGATGGTTCATATCAAACATATATATGGAAGACATATATGTTGTTCATAATCCTATGAAAAAAGGAATACATTTATCTAAACACTTCACAAAACTCTAAATCTTCCCCACCTATTATTAATGGTAATTTCTCCAAGCAGCCACCAAAATAGTAAATGGATTTCAATGATCCTTCTATTATGAACTTGAAATGTGAATGCTACTGATAGTTAAGGCACTTCAACCAATGATTCATATCGAATCTCTATATGCAAGACATATATGTTGTCCATTATCTTATTCAAAAAAGGAATACATTTAGCTAAACACTATTTACAAACTCCAACTATGCCCCACCTATCATTAGTGATAATTACTTTAAGAAATCAATAATATAGTAAATGGATTTCAATGATCCTTCTATTATGAACTTGATTGAGTTATCAACAAAAATAAACACAATAAGTTTTTTACAAGAAACTCTTATACTGAGTACTAAGTTAAGAGAAACATATTACTAAGTTATCCTCCACCTATGTCACTCTTTCCATTACCAATAAGAAATTAAATATTATAAACATCCATTCATATTTCCATTTAAGGGAATGGATTTAACCATCATCAACGTGAACTCATTTAGAAAAGATAGTGACATAGTACTAAGTTATCCACCACCTATGGCCCTATTTCCATTACCAACAAGAAATTAAACATTAGAAACATCCATTCATATTTTCGTTTAAGGGAATGGTTATAACCACCACTAGAATGAGCTCAGTCAGAAAAGATAGATGCACATCTAAGCATAGAATAGGTTAAGATCTTAAAATCATTCCCAAACAAGTATACCATCAGTTTCAAGTAGTCAAAAATACAATCAATCAGTTTCCATGATCCTACTATTATTAACTTGATGGCTTGCGATTAACTTGGCTAACTTTTAAATTTTAGTTGTTTGGGCGATCTTGGGGTTAATGTCCAATGTGGTGGTCCACACCAAATGTACTAGTTGGTTACGCTTAGAGAGAAATCCTTATCTTGTAAATAATGTCTAGCCTTATGTTCTAAAGAAATTATGTCATATAAGTCTTTATTTATTATTGTCCATGTTGAACTTTTTGGTTGATTATGTTTAGCACTCATAAATCATTTGGGTTAGATTGATTATTATGTCCTTCATTATGAGTATAACCAAATGATGTATTTAGCATGGGATATGATGTAGGAAATTTACCTCTAGGCTTATTAGCCAATATAATAGATGGAGGGGAGGATAGATGGAGTATCTAGTAGGCTCATGTAGGTCAATGGTCAGTGTGACCTGTATAGTAAAATGCCTCTCAGGGATGCTCCTAAGGTTTGTGATTCTAGAATCAGGTAATGGTGAGCAAGTCCTTGCATAGGTAGAAAATGAATATTGTAATGAAAAATGATAATTAGTATAATCTTCAAATAGGGGAAAGGTGTACAAATAATAAGTCAAAGTTTAATAGATATTAGCATTTTATTTTTCAACTAACATTTGGATTAATCGATGCTATTTGCCTTAACTATTGGTATTTACCTTAACCATTGTTGTTTGAATTAATTATTATTGTTTGACTTAACATGGTGTTAACAAACATTATCCCAAATGTGAGTGCTAGAATTTGATCGATTTGGTGGGATCCATAGATACATAAGATAGAAATACGAATGCTCATGCTAGTCAAAGAAATCTCATCATCAAAATGCTAACGAGCCAATCAAATGGATGAAGGGGGAGGGTAGATGGAGTATTTGGTAGGCACATGTATGCCAAATTTTAATGTGACCTCCATGAGCCTGATAGATACTCCAAGGGTAGACAAAGTATCCAACATATAAGTAGAGGTCATTTGTTAGTGTGGCTTCTATGTTCCAACTAGATACTTTGATGATGGGCCCCACATATTACATCATCAATTATGAGTTTAATCAATAACTATGCTTAGGGTGAAAATCATGGTTAAGGCAACAAACAATAGTTAATTCAAACAAAAATGGATAAGGCAAATGACAATAGTTAAACCTAATGCACTTGGGGAAAAGTGATGGAGAATTAGATGTGATAGTCTAGCCATATGGGGGTCAAGGTCCATTATGGTAGTCTACACTAGATGCCCTTGCTAGTTATGCTCAACAGTTACTTACAATGAATTTTATTATATACATCATTGAATCTTGAACCTTATTTAGCATAATATAATTTTAGCATCTAAGAAGGGGACAACCATATGGGATATTTTCTTCTTGCTTAGATACAATGATTGAAAATTATCATGCCCACTCATACCTAATATTATGTTTTCCATTATTATTTGAAAATTATTTCAATGTATTAATAACTTTGGAAAACTACAACATATTTCAATTACATTATGTTCTCTCAAACTTATTGTATTAGAGTTATTTTGAGATATACTAGATAGGTACTGCTAATGTCATTTTGTATGACTATAGGTGTTACCTCAGTATGAACTAGGTTGGAAAATGAAATAATTCATTCATATTTGAATGTAAGGTATACAGGTATATCTTTATAGTATAGTACTAATGAGATTCAAATCCAAGACACCTCTACCTTTCCTTGCTCTTATGTTCAGACCACATTTTGCAATTTGATTTCTAAGTTTTGTGTAGTCCATTTATCTACTTGTACAGTAAATTATGTTCTCAATAGTTAATTTCTTGGTTTTGAAATTATTGTGTTCATATTGAATATTTTAAAGTTTTATGAAAATTTAATCATATTTTTTTAAATCTTTTAATTCTTCAATATGAACTTTGGAGTGAACAGTAATCTATTATGTCTCTTTTGAAGCACTATTCAGATCTTATTCATCAACTAATTTAGGCACATGCTTTTATGTTTTGGGTTCAAATCAAATTCACTATTCCTCTCTCCTACCAATGGTTGGGGTGGGTAAGGACCCACTATATGGATGGACTCATTATGTTTATAGACTCTTTGAGGAATAGGTATGAAATTGATGCATAAAAATGATTTTCTCATAGATAATATAGAGTTTGATTTCACCTACTGATGCATGACAATTTCTTCTTTAATTTTTTTGTTTTAGACTTAGTGTACTTGATTTATTTTGAACACTTATGGATAAGTACTGTTGATGTCATTTTGTATGATTACTGGTGTTGCCTCGATGTGAGCTAGGTTGGAAAGTGGAACACTTCATTTGACTTAAAATGTAAGGTATAGATGTATATGTTTATAGTATAGTATGAATGAGATCTACCTCTTCTTTTTCTTGATTCTTATGTTCAGACCCCATCTTGCTCACATTTTTGATGCCGAGTGGCATGGATTATTTACAAGTGACATCTGTGTATGGCTCATAATGAAAATTTAGTGGGGCTTCATGAATTTTAATGTGCCAATTAGTTGTTACATTCATATTCAAACGCTGAGTGTGTAAGCCGTCAAGAAAATAGAGTATTTTAAAGTAGAATAACAATAAGAAAGTGATTGAATGACAAAGACCCCTCTTCTCCCTCTGTAAAACACCATCCAAATTTCATCATTTTAAAATTTGCTCTCAATATACAATCACACTCTAAATTTATACAACTCCATCAAAGATGCAAGGATGCATATCCACTTTCTTGGAAGTAATGGAAAACTCATAGCCTTTATGTTCTTTGTAATGGTATACACAGAGTCTTATATATACATATATATTCAATAAAACACTAAACCCTATATTACTATGGAGGTATTGAGATAGAACTGTGTTTTTCCTACCTTTGGTTAACTTTTAAAATTCCATTTAATGACAAATTAGATTGGAAAGTGGTTTAAAAGAGCAATATCAGTTAAGGATTATACCAATAAAAATGAAAAAGAGGCAAAGGAAAAGTATGGTTAATAAAAAATCATGGCCTTGCTTACTGAAACACCTTAACTAAGATCAACATCCAATTTGTCAATCCATGTTGAATGCTCTTGTTAATTATGTTCAATGCTATATTACAGTTTATACAATGTCCTACATCTTGCTTGTCTATATAATAACCTTTACATTTTGTGTAATGGTCTACCATTGTCCATCTTTATACATAAATGAAAGGATATAATGGACCATTAGTTTGTATAATGATTTATTGTTATCCATCTTATTTAAGTCTATATAATGCCCTACATCTTACCTATATGTATAATACCCTTTCCATTCTTTGTAATGGTGTATTATTATTCATCTTATTATAGCCTACTTTTACTAATTTGATTGTGTTCATTATGTATTACGAATATTTTATCTTCTATGTATTCTCTTATATATATTCATTGAAACCCTAAATCCTATATTATAATCTATATAATGCCCTGCATTTTTCTTATCTGTATAATACCCTTTACATTATGTACAATAGTCTACTGTTGTGCATATTTCTACATAAAGTAAATGAGCCAATAAACAACCGATTTGTATAATGGTCTACTTTTGTCCATCTTATTATATTCTATATAATACTCTACATATTGTCTACCTGTATAATACCCTTTACATTCTGTGTAGTGGTGTATTCTTTTCTATCTTATTACAGTCTACTTTGACTACTTTGAATGTGTAAACTACTTTGACTATTTTACTACCCTACATTGGATCTCATTTGTAAACTACTTTAGACATATGCTTTTATGTTTTGGGTTCAAAATTGAATGTAGTATTCTACTCTTCAGCCAATGGTTGAGGTGGGTAGGGACCCACTATATGGATGGGCGTATTTTTAATTCTAAGAATGTTGATAGACTCTTTGAGGAATATGTATGTTATTGATGCGTAAAAAGTATTTACTCATAGATAATATAGAGGTCAATTTGGTATATCTTTGATTTCACTTACTGATGCATGATGTTTTCTTTAAATGGTTTTAATACACTCATATTACCTTATAAATTAAAAGTGGAATACCAGGCATCATCATAATGACAATGTTAAAGTTTTGGTAAGATTTTCCTATTATAGTATAAGCTAGCTTTTTTTAAAGTATTTAGAGATTACTTTTTTTACCATTTTACAAAGCTTTTGTTTTACTTCATAATCAATTTTTATCATGATCTTCTTTTATGTCTTTTTCCTTGCATAAGAACATGTTACCATCTCCAAACAATAAACATACTCACATCTTTTATGTGAGAATGATGATGATGTGGAATTTCAAATACCACAAGAGTGGAAGAGGAGAAGAAATGTTTTATGTTTGATGGCTTATTTAGTTTGTGGAGATTCACTTTGGTTGTGTGATACATACTGTTGAATGTTATGACATACTATTCTCGGATATAGAAGAAGATACAAATATGAGAGTGTAAATATGTTCTCGGATCATATTATGAATGGATTTGTTCATCATAATGATACTTTTCCCATTAGGGAACTATATCTACATATTGAATTTGAATAAATAAAATTTCTTGTATTTCCTTGTTAAGGGGCTTTTATTGAATGTATTTTATGTTATTGTCCTTCATTTTAATATCTTAATTATGTATCAAGTTGATCGAGTTTAGAAAAACTTTCACTACCCTAAAAATAATTTTTATTTAGATGTTGACACTACCTATGCTATGTTACCCAAAAATTATATAAATAAAAGTACAAACACACAAAATTTCCTAGTCCATGCATGTATGCCAACATGTTTGATATATATATATATATAATGAAAAAGTATAAGATGCATACAATACATGTTTGTGAACTAGGATACCCTTTGCAAAAAATAAAAAATCCTCATTAAATTATAAACAATTGAAGACTAAAATAAACAAATGTACATCTCTCCCTCCCTTGCCCTTAATAAACAATTGAAGACTAAAATAAACCACTTATAAAAAAACCATAGTGCACTTAACAAAATAATTGAAGACTAAAATAAACCATTATAAATGACAATATAAATGATTTTACAATTTCAATAATGCGTTAAAAGGGTCTTAGATCTTGCTATGTCCCCATTGATTTTTATTGTATCATAGACCTCACTTCATCAGTTGTCTAAGGGTGATCTATATTGATCCTTTTGCTTTGAGAATATTGATTTCATTTATATTTTAAGTTAGGTTTAGGTTCAATGTCTAAATCTTGAGATAAACCTTGATATGATTGCAACATTCATATAAGGGACACAAAAGTAATTATGTATTGGAATGTGGATTGATATGTGAGTTATATATCTTGAGCTTGCTAAATTAGTTGAAGCATGATTGGGAAAATTATGTGTTATGAAGGTTTACATTATATAACTTTATTTGACTAATTCTAAGAGTACCTTATTAAAGTCTCTGGCTCCCCACTCAAAATGAAAGGCATAATAGTATGACGAAGTCTCCATTGTAATGGAAACGTTCTTATTTGAATATGAAAATGGTTTTAATTATATACCTTTTTAAGGCAGAGTAAAATTTTTCTTACTCTTTCTATTGGTAAGTATAGAAAAATAGTATAAAATTAGATCATCAACTCTTATTAGTTTTAATCCTAGCTCTACTACTAGTATTGGTATCATCCTATACAAGGAAAAAATGGATGGAGTGCGAATAACTACGTGAAAACTTGAATAACTGCATGAAAGATTCAATTTCCTATTTCATATCTATATAGAGTATGGTAAAGTATAAGATGCATACAATACATGTGTTCATCAATAGGGATTCCTATCTATTTTATCTTAGCTTTACGACCATAACATGATGCATACAACCATGTTATATACTAGGGACAATGAATTACGTTGACATAAATTATATTTTTTTAGATTAAAATATCCCCTTGTTATAAAATACATTATTATTAAAATATCAAATATCTAATTTTTTAAGTCATCATTAAATGCATTATTATAAAATGGACTAACAATAAGAAAGTGATCATGATAGAGAATCCTATACTCCCTTCATAAGACAACATCTGAATTTCCTCATTTATGCATTTTTTCTTAGTATATAATCAAACAAAAACACCATCAAAGTTGTAAGGACCTTTATCCACTTTATTGGAGATAAGGGAAAACTCACAATGATTATATTATTTTTAATGGTATACACAGATCAAGTATATATATATTAACTGCTTATATAACACCCTTTATTAGAGTCTATATAATGCCCAACATCTTGATTATCTATATAATATCCTTTACATTCTGTGTAATGGTCTACTTTTGTCCATATTATTACATTATGTATTATTCCCAATATCCTTTTTTTTTTGTATAATACCCTATACATTTTGTGCAATGGTCTATTGTTATCCATCTTGATACAAAAAGGAAATGAGCCAATGAATCATCGATCTGTATAATGGTCCACTATTATCTATCTTATTTTAGTTTGTATAATGGCCTATATATTTCTTCTTTGTATAATACCTTATACATTCTATGTAATGGTCTATTTTTGCCCATACTGCTACATAAAGGAAAAGAGCCAATGAACCATTAGTCTATATAATGGTCTACTATTTTCCATCTTATTATAGTTTGTATAATGCCCCTATATCTTTATTGTCTGTATAATACCATATACATTTTGTGTAATGGTATAATTTTTTCCATGTTGTTACATAAAGGAAAGGAGCTAATGAACCATCAATCTGTATAATGTTCTACTATTGTGCATCTTATTATAGTCTATATAATTTCCTACATCTTGCTTATCTGTATTAACCCTTCACATTTTGCATATTGGTCTACTATTTTCCATTTGTTACAACAAGTATAGGAACCAATGAAGCTACATGTCATTATATTACAATGTTTGTGTTTGTCCAGTAATGAACATAAATAAAAATAAAAGAAAAGGAACCAATGAAGCTGTCAAGAGGAAACTAATTGACATTTTGAGTGTATATTGTGATCCCAATAATCAGACTTTAAGTGACATCCCTTCATAGGATTAAATGTCTGTTTATTTTTATAGGGTCATCTACTTACTAAATCTCTAAGGTTTCACTTATTTGTAGCTTCCAACAAGCCCAATCCCACTCCACCAACCAATTTTGGGGACCAATCTGAAGGTCTTAAGAAAATTAAAGTAAATGTGGATGACAACCTTTGAGAATGAAAACTAAGACATTTGAAGACCAGGTTGGATGTATGGGAGCAATGGGAAAAGGTTAGAAAAGAAAGGGAGGATAGATTGATGGAAAGCAATAAAGGAATGAACAAAATGATATCATCTCTGATAAATGATAACAAAGATCTAAATCTTTGTATTGAATGTGTAAGGAAAGAAAAAATATAGGCTTAGATATGGCTTGAGGATCAAATCACATCACTGAGAGTATATGATGCTATTGCAAATGCTATGTCTATTGCTTTGGAAGTTGAACATTATAGAAAATCAAGACACAATAAAGTTTATGAGGAAAAGATCAAAGTGTGGACAAAATTTTCAATCCATCTTATGACATGCCCTACAACAAAGTTCACATTGCATCCATGCTTCCTAACTCCAATTATGATAACAATGACCATAATTGGTGTGTACCTTTACTATTATACATTTCATTGAAGTTGTTGAATTTTACATATATATGGTTCATTTCATAGTAGTTGTTAACTTTTTAGTTATTTTAATTTGTGAAATTTGAAAACTAAGAATAGGCATGCCTCACAAAATTGTTAAATTTGAAAAATTTTCCTAACACCAAGTGTGTTGAATTGGCTAAATAAATACTTTCAAAGAACAATAAAATATTTAAATTAGTTGTGTATTTTCATAGTTTTAATTAGTTTTTTATATGTCAATCAATTTTAATGTTTTTCCACATGTCCAACATTTAAATTTACAAGGATTAAATTTTTTAGGATATATAACATCTCATTACAAATAAAAAGACAACAAAACAACTTCAGCTCAATATATATACATCATTCTTTACGAAAACTATTGCTAGTCCACATCTTTTGCATATTCTATGTCCAATTCATCTTAAAAGTAACACACTTTGATTTCAATTTACATTTCAAATAGAATTAGTCATGTTCATTTTCTGGTGGTGCACGCTTATGGATTACCATATTCTTCATAAAATATTTGAACGCTGTAGACTAGTCCTAAAACCATCTTATACATGTTGGAAAGGTTGTGTATGGGAATGATTCACCTTGCCATAATTCAAAATTGACATTACTCGAAACCTATTACAACTATCTTCAACCATATTCTCAAGGAAATTAAGACTTCTATCAACTGGAAGAGTGAGAAGTGCCTTGTCTAGAAATCCATGGATACTAATAATTTTTGGATCATTTAGATAATCCACATCATAAAAAATATTATAATCTACAATAACGTCATAAAAATTATCATGGACAAGGTCATCAAAAATGTTATTGGCACAATTCAAAACAAGTCACAAATATATGCTTGCCAATAACCCTATGAACATCCATGAAAATCATTAACAACTTCAACATAATAAAGACAAATAAGAATCAATACACAAATAATAATTACATGGGAATAAACATTCCCAAATTTATTTTAGAAATCACCATCTTTTGACATGTGCTTGCACACATGTCCTTGGGTTGACTACAAACATTCACACATTACAAAAGATTGACTTGTCATTTTAATCTTGTAAAAAGTTTTTTATTTTCTCTGGATTCTCACCCATGCCACTTTAAGCTCAATATAATTGAATATAATGTTTAAATCATGGATTCTTTATGATTTCATCCATGACTTGTTCTCTAACTGCTCAAGTTTGAAGTTCCTGTAGAAGCCTTTTTCCTTGCATATTTGTCTCCACTAGTAATACACAAATACACAAAACACCAACTTATTCGCTAACCAATCCACTATTTGATGGGATGAAACTCTAATTTCATTTAAAAAAATATGATTCAAATGATAGTGATATAATTTTATGGTAGTGTTTGTCTCTTGACCCGCATGGGGCATTGTATGCAAACATCTTGCCCACATCCCAATACGGTGGAACCAATGATCTTTCCAATAGTTGATGAATGATTATTAAGTCATAGTTTCTCATGAATATGTTTGCATCACAAATTGATGCATCTTTAATGGGTGAATTATGCATTATTTCACAAAAGCTTCTAAAAATTTGATGCCTTGTTTTATCATCATTGACCTTTGAAATTAATTTTTTTAGCCACACTCTCCTCACATGTCAAATGCAAAGGTATACCTTGCATTGAAACACCTCCCTCAAATCAAAATGAAAAAGTAAATAGAACAAAATTAGTAAATAAATAATTGTTTTCAAAAATAAAAATAAATATTTATAATAGACATGGGCTCAACTTAACTAATAGAAACAATTTTAGTATAGGCATCATCCACCATGAAAGCATTTGGTTTCCATTCCAACATGTGGCAATGTGAATTGACCACTAACTTATGCATCCATGATGTTAGGTCTATAAAAATAGCCCTCAACATCAAAACCCATGCAAAAATAAATCCATTGTGAAAACTATCAAATACAAGATGCATGCACAACATGAATTGCATCATAAAATGCAAACATATGTCTTATACAATAATAAGTGTGAAGTTTAATTTTTTTTAAATCCACAAGTACCTTCTGTGAATTTGTACCATATGTGGAGTCCATTGAAAATATACTATTGTGTGGATACTTCAACATCCACTAAAGTTTTTTAAGAAGCTAGAGACCTAAGATAAATGGTTGCTCTTGCATTCCTATATTTTCAAATTATTCATACACAAATACTTTTTAAGGATTTTTAGTGAAAAATGTTCAAACACTATCCACAACAATAGGCTCAAAGTTGTGTTTTACTTCATCCTTATTTGAATATTATGGATGTCATGTTTTGTCATGAAATCATCTCTCTTTGTATGACCTTCGAACAATGTAAGTTTTTCATGCACGATGTCACAATGTTTTTGGTGAACAAGTTCAGGAGTTAGGCCTAACAATAACCACCTCTCCACCCAATCCTTCAATACATCACTAAAGAATGGAGCTAGAGTCAAATGACTACCCCTAAAGTCATCAATATTTTTCCCACGGCAAACCATGCCCTTTCGATTTGTATGTCCCATGTTGTTATACGAAATCAAATCTTGTTATTGCATCTCAATCAACAAATGGATAGAAAAGTTACATCGGCATACATGATGTAAATGCTTATGGTGAAGTTGGATGCCAATACCAAACTTTGTAAATTTTGAAATATCATAATGCACACCATCTTCTGCCCTATAATCCTCGGGGACATATGTACACCAATACCTATATAATACATACATAAACTATAAATAAAAAAGACCAATTCATATTTAAAAAAAAAAAAAAATGATTAAAATACACAAGACCCACATTATGTAATGGAGAGATCAATCAATCCTAACTTTTTTCAAGCAAGATGACACAAGATTGAATATATTATCTTCAATAGGAAGGTAGTGGGATACCCTAATCCCTTGCATTCAATATTTAAGAAATCTTATGTATAAGCTCTTTATATCCAAGGAACAAGATCTTTATCATTCCTAGATTGTACTCCACCTCTCTCCACTCCAATATATTGGAAGAGAACTCCCCAGGACATGGATTTTGCACCATAAGAGATAACAATCTATTCCACTTGGACATCATCTATGAAGTGAGTAAGCCAAAAAGAAAATAGAATTATTAATTTTTGCATAAACTAGGCACAATAATAAGTAATTGACATTCATAAATAAGAAGCATTGTTAAATAATTATCATTGACAAACAAGGGGCAATGACCTCAACACTTTGATAGGGTTATCCTTAGATAATGTTGATACTGAGTACTAGTACTAATGCTGAGTACTGAGAAAAGAGAAACATAACATTAAGAGAAAACATAGTACTAAGTTATCCACCATATATTTTACTCTTTCCATTAGCAATAAGAAATTAAAAATTAGAAACATCCATTCATATCACCATTTAAGGGAATAACTGAGTCATATAAGATAGATGCAGGTTTACAAAGAACATGACAAGATCTTAAAATGATTCCCAAATAAGCATACCATTAGATTCAAGCAGTCCAAAACACATTCAATAGATTTCCATGAGACTTCTATTATTAATTTGATTGAGTTATCAATGAAAATGAACACAACAAGTGTTTTATAAGCCCACAATAGACAATCATACATGCCCATCCTTCACATTAGCATAATTATCTATTATGTTGATTGTATTGTTGTCTGCTTGAAGGAATTAATAATTATTTAGTTAATAATCGTTCATTAAATGCATAATCATTGTTGAATATCCAACCCTCGATCATAAAATGATTCCCAAATAAAAATACCATCAACTTGAAGCAGTCAACAATATAGTCAATGGGTTTCTGTGATCCTTCTATTATTGACAAGTGTTTTACAATACCATCAACAACACTTATTCTAAATACTAACTTAAGAAAAACATAACACTGAGATAAACATAGTATTAGGTTATCCACCACCTATGTTTCTCTTTCCATTAACAACATGAACTTAAACATTAGAAACATCCATTCATATAATCATTTAAGAGAATAACTGAGTCACAAATGATGTAGGTTTAAAGAAATAACAGGATAAGATCCTAAAATGATTCCTAAATAAGCATATCATCAAATTCAAGCAATCAAAAATATAATCAATGGGTTTCCATGAGCCTTTGATTATTAACGTGGTTGAGTTATCAATGAAAATGAACACAATAAGTGTTTTGCATGCCCACAATAAACAATCATACATGCCCATCCTTCACATTAGCACAATTATCATTGAAGAAATGATGAGTATTATGTTGACTGCATTAAATAAAAATTGATGATTATTTAGCTCGTAGTCATTCATTAAATGCATAATCATTATCTGCATTGTTAATGCCCAATCCTAGAGCATAAACTGATTCCCAAATAAACATACCATTAGGTTGAAGCAATTAACAATATAGTCAATGGGTTTCAATGATATTTCTATTATTAACTTTATAAGTGTTTTTCAATATCACCAGAAACACCTATATTAAATACTACGTTAAGAGAAACATAACATTGAAAGAAACATATACTAAGTTATCCACCACCTACGACACTCTTTCAATTAACAACATGAAATTAAACATTAGAAACATCCATCATATTTTCATTTAAAGGGGATAGTTATAGCCATCGTCAACAATAGATCATAAAAGATAGATGCATGTTTAAACACAAAATAGGGTAAGATCTAAAAATAATTCCTAAATATGCATACCATCAGGGCTTCAAGCAGTCACCAATACAATCAATGGTTTTTCAAGAGCCTTCTATTATTAACTTGATTGAGTTATCAATAAAAATTAACATAATAAGTGTTTTGTAAGCCCAAAATAAATAATCATACATGGCCATCCTTCACATTAACACAATTATCAATGAAGAATAGAGGAGTATTATGTTGAATGTATTGTTGATTGATTGAAGGAATTAATGATTAGTTAAGGCATAGTTTGTTTTATATTGACTATATTTTTGTCTGCTTAAAGGAATTAATGATTACTTAGGGCATAGTCATTCGTTAAATGTATAATTTATTTAAATAGTTTGTATAATTAGGATATGTTACATATAATTCATTAAACACATCATTAATTCAATGTCAGTTACTACTTCAAATATAACTCACATTTCTATACTCTACATCCTAAAATAGGGCATTGACTATATTTTCAACTGCTTGAACCCATTAATTTATTCTATTACTCATCTCAAGCTGATGGTGGTTATAACTATACTTGATTATATGTACAATATGGGTCAAATATACCATATCCACCAATGATTATGAGTTAAACTCATATAAGTTCACTGAATTACATGTATCATATCTTAATTACACAAACTTCAATAAACTATGCATTGCATGAATGATTATGCCCTAACTAATCATTATTTTTTTCACATAGTCAATAATATAGTCAATATAAAATAAACTTAAATTTAGATTCAACAATGCATACAATGTAGTTCATTGTAGCTACCACCCTGTATAGTAAAATTTCTCCTTGGAGATGTTCCTATGATTTGTGCTTCTAGAATTAGGTAATGGCAAATGGGCTCCTGCATAGATAGAAAAGTAATACTGTAATGATAGTTGAGAAATGGTATCCTTTTTGAATAGGAGAAAGGCATATAAGTAACAAGTTTGTGGAAATTAACAGTTTATTTCTCAACTAGCATTTCACTTAACTGTTGTCATTTGCCTTAACCACTATCATTTGCCTTGACAACTGTTGTTTACCTTAACATGTTGTTAATAGATGTTAGCCCCGTCATGAGTGCTAGACTTTGACTGATTTGGTGGGCCCTACAAACACGTCAGCCAGAAATGTGAATGCTACTTCTAGTTAAGGCACTCTTGGGTAGACATGACAAAGTGTGTCATGCATATCTCTCTGATTTCTTATGACTAACACACACATTTTTTTCCACCAAAATAGTTTATTGTCTATGTTTGTGTCTCAATTTGAGCCAAAAGGAAGCGATTGTGAAAAGGCTCTCCAATGTTAATTTCTTCTTTATAAAATAATTTTTGCTCATTTGTTTATACTAGGGATATTCCAAATTATTAATCTAGAGGCTTATATAGTGGGCGAAGCCCCAAGATTCATCTCACAAAGAGACAAAAAAACATATTCCTTGATAAACAACCTAGTTTTGAATGGTGGTGGTTTGAGGGAGGGGGTGGTGTAGAGCGGTTTGGTAGACATGGAGATAAACACATATTTGTAGTCTGTTGAAAGTGCAGAGGAGCTTTCTGAGTCCATTGAAATCCTTGACTGAAATGGAATGCAGTTCCACTTGAGTTGAAATAGTTGAGATAAAAAGAGTGGTGGCAATGTTGCTCTTGGGCTCAGTTAAAGAAAAGGATATAACTTGATATGGAAACAATGTTAATGTTGTTGGATGAATAGGCTAATTTAAGAGGTTCAAACCCTAGACATGGTGATAACAAGGATTGCATGAGATTGCAAGAGTAGAAGAAGCGATTGCAGGAAGATATGACCATGGTGGCAATAATTGTATCTACGAATAATCATATGGCATATATATCATTGTATGGATACAAAAGGTTGCCTGAGGTGTATTCTTTTCTTAGGCATCATCATCAATCTAAATATTTGTCTGCATGTTCATCCAATAGAAATATGTTTGGTTTGCAGTAGGTCACTTGTTCGAATCACGGGAGAAGCTTTTTAAATGCTGAACTTGTAGCTCAATTAGCGCAGACAAGATCCTTCATAAAATTTAAGATTTAATTTATTGTTTTATAATTTTTAATTTAAATTAATAATCAAATAAATTATAATTTAAATTAACAATCAAATAAAATATAATTTAAATTAACAATCAGATAATATAATTTAAATTAATAATCAAATAAAATAATTTATTATTTTAAAATTTATATTTGAACAATGACAAAATAAAAAGAAATTAAAATTTAATTTATTATTCTATAATTTTTAATTTAAATTTGCAATCAAATCAAATAATTTATTATTTTAAAATTTATATTTGAACAATTATAAAGTAAAAATAATTTAAGATTTATTTTATTGTTCTCAAAAAAATAAAAAGAATTTAAAATTTAATTTATTGTTCTATAATTTTCACTTCAAATTAAAAATAAAATAAAATAATGTATTATTTTAAAATTTGTAATTAAATATTTATAAAATAAAAACTAAAAAGAATTTCTCCTAATATACATTATTATTTATTATTTATGTTGATTTCTTATGGATTTATTATTATTTAGTGTATATATATATATATATATATATATATATATATATATATATATATATGGTGTGACTTCATAATATTGTGTTTAAAATAGTTCTCTACAATACAACGAGTCTCTATAGTATACAATGAAAGCGATTTTATTTGATTCCATCACAAGTTTTTTTATATGTTGGATGGCGTATATTTGATTTTATGTTATTGTAAATTGACAGGAAGGGTAGAGGAAAACCCACATTTAGTTAGTTAGTATAATTTATGATTGGTTTTGGTGGCTCTATTTGGGAATTAAATGGTAAGGTTAAAATCCTCGAAAGGGTCTATTTTAATGATGTCAATAATTTTTTTTTTTAAATTATTTAGTTTATTATGTCGAGAGGTGTAACTTAGAGTGACAATCAAGGAGTGTAATGGTGTGAGTGGATAATTTTACTTTTATTTGAACTGACATATCAAAAAAAAATATATAAAGAGTATAACCCGCTAACAAAAAGACACATTCCCGCTAACCAAACTAATTCAAAATAATTTTCATTTTTTAAGTGATCATATTCCAAGCCTAAATGCACTCTCATGATTTGTATAAATGGGGATGATGAATTATTGAAAATGAGAGTTTTTTTTCCTGAATTTGAAATATCCATGTGGGGAAGTAAAAATATATTACAGTTTATGTTCTTTTATGTAATTACTAAATTTTATTATGAGTTTCAGTTGGAGCGGACATATTCGATGTGGTATTGCGCAGAGAGTGGTGTCTATATCTTGCAATCTTCTTTCTATTATTTTTTGATGTACATCCACACCAACAATGTGGATAACACTTAATAGACCATGAAACACGATTTGGACATCATTCATCTCATCCATCTCAACTTTACATTCTCTAACCAAATTGGTAATCTACCACACCCTATCACAAATAATTATTGTGATTGGAAATTCAATTTCAAGGAATCTAATCCCATGTATAAAATATGTAACCCCGATTCCCTTAATCTATTAAGACAAAACAAAATTAATTAAACAAAGATCCATATATTAACCATAAATGAAAAGGAAACACTCATTCCTTTCAGTGTAACTTGCACCTTTAATGCAACTGTTAGTAATAACTTAACGTCTAGCGATTTTCATGATTTGAGTTGTACAGTGATTGTGGCTACATCTTTGTGCTTAATCTTAATTTGGAATTAGAATTTTAGTAATTGTTATGAGTGCTAATTTTTGTTACATAAATTTTCATAATTTAAATATTTAATTCTTCTACAATTTATTGCCATTCATATGATTTATATATTATATAAGATAATATTTATATATATTTGATGTATTATATATTAATACATACTAAATATAACCGTAAAACAAAAATATACAATTCCTTCAACTTTCTTTGCACTTTTGGAACAATTGCTAGTAATATAAACACAACCCAACCTATATTTATAACAGGGAAATCACTAAAAATGACTATCATTCTCAAGGGAATGACCTATTTTATATTGGGAAACCGCTAACCTTAGCCTTGGGCCCACTTGATGGATGGGTAGTCTATCACTTAAATTTTATTGGTGGATTGCATTAACATGCAAATCCTTCGTCCACTTAGTAAGATGGCAGATTAACAAGCATGGTTCATTATGTTTTACAAAATTTAATACATCAAAGTTTTCTTGAATTTACAATTTCTTCGTATGACAATTTATTATATTTTATTTTTTAAAAATATAATTTAATATTTATTTATTTATATATATATTTTAAAATTTTAATTAGTTTTTTTTTTTAATTTGGAGAATTTTCTAGATCCGTGGGAAGCAGTGCCATCAGAAGTGTCAACTACCAATGGCAAGGGAGACTTGAACACGGGACATCATGAGTAAAACTCACCTTACTTATCGTTTGGTCACCGATATAAATATTATGTAAATTATGCTAAAAAGGAATTATCTTGAATTTTATAATTTTTAGTGTTTATATTTATTTATTTATTTTAATTTTAGTGTTGATATTATTAAATAAATGAGTTTCTAAAAATAATTGTGCATTAAATATTATTATTGTCTATCTAATTTAATTATATTAGTTTTTAAAATTAGATGTAATTTTTAGTAAATTGTTTTGGGGTTAAATAAGTTGGGTAATAATTATTTTTCATATTATATTTTAATATGATATTTTAACGTTTTTCATTTTTTCAGATGGAAGGAATATAGACAATTGTCAATATATATTTAAAGCTATTTCAACTCATTTGGTAGAGATAAATTGTACAATTTTTTTTTTTTTTTTTTGCATGTCATGATTTCACTTTCGATCTTGAATGCAAGCCATGTCAATCTTGACACATAAAAAAAAAAGAATCCAGTTCAATGCATTGCAATATTTAATTTTGTTTCTGCTGTTATTTTTACAATTATAGTACGCACTTTTTTTCGTAACGATTTAACTATTCCAAACAGATTTCCATTTGTTTGTATTGGTCTATTTCTTCTCCACAATATCTTTTATTTAAATGAATATTAAACAATTTATATGAGAAATAATAAATTCAAAATTGTTTATAATATAGTTGTTTGGTATAGGTAAATGTTTGAGTTTGTTTATTCCTAAGAAACCATGCATACTTGTTAAATTTTATAATGTTGTACCACGTGTAATATGAGCTGTACAGATTATGTCATTAGGATTAATACTTTCGGTAGTTTTGGGTGTTCGTGTAGAAGTTGGAAACTGCCCGCAAAACAAATTGAACGCATAAAAAATCAGACAAATGTTTAAGCAAGAAATATTTTACTAATTAAAATACAAGTGTTTGACATGTCAAAATATATTGGAGGAATGATCAAATTCGAAAGGCTTGATTTAATTTCAAGTTGAAGTGTATTTATTCATTTAATATTTTGGTGATAAAAAGTTATAAAAAATAGTCGCATTTTAATTGATAAGAGTAAATTTAGTACACATGTTATTAAAAAATATGAAGTATAGAAGCTTCGATTCTAATTTACTGGAGAATGATTCAAACAAACATAAATAAAATATATATTTACTTAACTTATATATCTAATTACAAACTTCTATTCAAAAATTTCCTTCCAAGACTACAACGATTGCATTAAATCGTTCTCATAAACCATAATACATCATTTATTTATTTACTAGCAATTTCTCCAAAGGTGAAATTTATTTATTTTTGTTTAAATTAAATTAAACAAAAATACTTAATAAAATTATGGAAATGCAACCAAAAGGGTACAACAATCATAATTCATAACATCTTACTTTATATAAATCAAATGTACTACTATTTTCCAAGGATGAGCTAAAAAAAAACATTTAAATTACAATAACCATCAGAGGACTACCTTATTATATCCCGTAATAGTTTACAACTGATTATAACAAAGAAGAGACATAATACATTCAAGGACTAAATTAACATAAAACATACACCGCTGTAAAAAGATAAACCATTTAAAGTACTAAATAGAGATTAGGTCGAATGACCCTAACCAAGTTTTATATACAATAGATTACACTCAATTCACTAAGAAACCCACAATCTCATTATAAATGGAATTGAGTTGAATAAAATCTAACCATGCAATGTTACAATATCAGCTCAAATATTCAAAACTTTCGTATCAAGTTGGTTCATTTCATGGTAATTCCTCTGTATGCCAAGACCTTGTCTATGCACCTACTAATCCCATCCATTAGTGGGTATCCCTACTAACCCCAACCATCAGTTGGAGATGAAAGTAGGAATGCAGTAGACAACTTGGAGCATACAACTAAAACCAACAACATGTTGTAGAATAACCACAAGTACAAAAAAGCGTATATTCAAAACCAAGGTATTTCAATACACACTAAATTAAATAAAGTAATTTCAAAGGGAAAAACATTTCAAGTTTCCAAACTTCAATTGGTCTTACAAATGGAGGAGTTATAAAGCTTTAAAGGGTCTCATGACCTTTAACATCCATTTATTTAGCATTCAGATGACAATTCAAAATCCATTTAAATCATGTTCCTAACTCAATGTTGGTTGGTTTCTCACTTATGAAATAATTCAAAATCGACAATGGACAAATCAAATAACATAGATATGACATAAGACTATCTCACCATCAAAATATTAAAAATAGACAGTTCAATCCACAAAAGGAAGAAAAGGGGTTTAGTTATGGGGTGACCATACTGCATCATTCTTTTATTTTTCCCTATATACACCTATTTCGCCACCACACAACAAACTTCTAAGACCAAACTAGCTCATTACTATTGCATTTGCACCCAATCTAATAAGAAGGGCATTAAAAGTACCTGTTCATAGTTTAGTAATAAAACATATATAAATGTAAATGTCGTATTAATGATTATAAACAATCATAAATAATATTTAAAAATTCTGAAAGTCTCCAAAATATCAAAAAAAAAGTAAAATAACCTCAAAATAATCATTCAGATATTTTTCCATATCCTTTTCTAAGTAAAAATCTTCAAAGGAAACTCAACATTCTCATGTTACTTCTCAACTAGACATTCTTTGAAGTATTGTACTTTAAAATATGGACACAAAGCAGAAGGTCAAGAAAAGAAGCATGCATATTCTCAATCTGAACATAATCCCCTTTAATCTTAGTAGAGCACAGACCCATTTCATAGTGAAAAATACCCACCCATAGAAAAATTGGTGTTGATAGGAGAAATCCACATTTTACATCTTAGAAAGGATATTAATAATGCCATTCTGGTCATTCATAGTGGGTTTAGTTTTTACAACAAAGACACGAACCGACTTGCCAAAAAACCTAGGAGAAGTTTTTTAACAAATTTCATAAGCCATAATCCCAATTTTCTAGACATTGTTTTGTCTCCTAGAATGTCTAAGGTCATGACCAACAAGCCAATCCATGTTATAAATATCAATTACTTATTCTTTGGCATCTTCTATCCAAATATTTTCTCCCTTTTCATTGTAGGCTTTGAGCAACCAAATCTATGTTAGGGATATCTATTACTTCTTTTTGGCATCCTCCAGGTAATAATTTTCTCCTCTTTTATTACAGACTTTGAGTATAGAAAAATTACTTATTTTTGGCATCTTTTTATTGTAGGCAAATTATTAAAAAAATCAATTTCAATCAACTTTCATTTCACTTAAAAAATGTTGATCATTAAAATTATGAACTATAGAATCTTTGATTCTAATTTGTTGGAAAATGATTCAAACACACAAATAAAATATATATTTATTTAACTTATATCGCTGGTTACAAACTTCTATTCAAGAATTTCCTTTCAAGACTACAATTGTTGCAATGTTTTTGTTTTCTTCTATTCTTTTGGAGGAAGAGGCTTTCATACTTTTATATGCTTCTATGCATCATAATTAGCATTCCATTATATCTCATTAAGAGCATGAGGTACAGAAAGGGAAAGAAACATTAACATATCCAATGTGTTTAAAGAAAGTCTAAATCGATCATCATTCTTTATCATGTTTAGCTTTGAGAAACCACTTTCACATACTATTTTGCTCATTGGAATAATAAGAATAAATTGTCATCACTGCATAAAAATGAAAACCCTTCAAACCATTCAAGTTCACCCCAAAAAATATTCCATCCTCCAAATATATGTTTTTTTTGGGTATGATTTATAAATAGTACAAATAAAATCTATCTCATCTAAACATTTGATAGTATCTATAATAGGTGAGTTCCCAACACTAATTTTTTCACATAAAAATGTTAACCATATTTTTTTTTGATGGTCTCTATCATTCATCTTATGATAATGATTATGAGGACTGAAAAACTATTTTCTGTTTGATGGTCTCTATCATTCATCTCATCACAATAATTATAAAGACTAAAAAACTTAACAACCTTAAAAATAGGTAAATCTTTGAACCTTGCATCTCGAGAGCCAAAAACCTTCACTATAAAACTTTTTATTAATACAATGCAATCATCTAGTGTCCTTGATCTTTGTGAGTTATGCAATCTCTCAAATCTCAATGCATGTATATGTATTTTACCTTATCCATCTGCAAACTCAAGAGTTCTTTCATATGCTCTATTTTAAAAAGATGAAATATATATTGTACCTACCTCAAATATGTCTCTTTGAAATCTCCTATGAAACATGTCAATAATAATATCTAAAGTAGTGCAAATAGAATTAATGTCAACATGGTCCTCTTGAAACTTTTTATTTAACTTATTTAACTCAATAAGCATGTCTGCAAGTAAATGGATGTAAAACTATACTTGAAAAATTCTTGCCAAACATACATTTTTTTCTCCTCTAACTCCCATTGTTTCAACAAAATAATCATGAGTTTGACAATCCTTTCCATGGCCTTTTCTATAAAGAGCCACCTAATTTGATGAATTTGAAACACCTCTAACCGATTGATTTGAAATGACTCCATCAACTCTTTTAATGTTCCATGTATTATAGCAGATTTTCCAAGCCATGAATAAATTTTGTTTGTAAAATTTTCAATAAATTATAACTTTGAAAAATAAGATGAAACATCATTTGTTACTAATGATTTTTGATGAGATATGCAATGAATATGTAATAATTGAGTAACATCTCAATGAAGCTCAGTAGATAAACATTCACATATGCCCCTCATAACATATCCCCATTAGATTTAATTCCAAATAACTTTTTCGAAGATAAATTCATCTCTGCTAAAAGAGTTATCACAACATCATACATAGACTGATTTGTTCTATCTTTTATTTTAAGGATGCATATAAATTTTATTACACATTTACCTCTTATTTAATTTGTTAAATATGCAATATAAACTATCAAATATTATTCCATAATCTGAACAGTACTTTTATCAACTAAAATTGAGTAAAATAGACTATGTAAAATCTTATCTTTTAATTTTTTCAATATACCTCCTTCACAACTTGAAGAAACTATTTCCCAGATGTGGTGTTTTTATATTCAGATTATTCATTTGTTAGAGGCATGTGTGGAGTGCATTTATACCTATTCAAGTTACAAATTGGATTATAAAGTTCTAAAAGTATGACAAAAAAAACATATTTTCTATTACAGATATGATTCTCTCCTCAACATCTACCATTAGTTTTACATGTATGATAATTGGAATAATAATTCATTTGCTTTTTACCTAAAAAAATTATAAGACAAATTTATGAGGCTCTAATTCTGCATGGATTCTTAGACCACTGACTTGAAGGGTGGTACTCCTATCTTTAGCAAATAAAGCTCTCTCTTATATTTTACACACTAAGAATATTTTATCCTTTCAACACAAATGTAGTCTTTTACAACATAAGCCCATGAAAAACTTATTTTCCATTTGGATTTGAATGTTTTTTTCCATTTCTTTGATGCTTTTTCCTCTTCTTAAATTTGTTCTCCATCTGATTAATCATTTTTTTCATACATATGGACATCAAAGTTGTTGATTAGAATCTTAAGAGATACGAAATACATCAGCAAGTGATAGTCATCTTTTATCCTTCTTAAGACAACTAAAAAAATCCATTTTATCACAATTTATACCTTCTATGTGATAACCCTTCTAAAAAATTACATGTAAATAATATTCAAACTAAAAATGTGTTTTATTTCAACTTTCATAACACCCAAATTTTCCCTACATTGATTAAAACTATGAATGAAAATTTTGACACAAATATAATGAGAAACTTATTAAAACTCATAATATTGATAAATAACAAAAAATATTAGTAATGTTATAGCCTCATGCTATTCTATATCATAAATTTTCTATATTTGATCACAAACACAAATTTACACTAAAAACTTGCAATTTCACTCTATCTAATTTCTTCGAAAGTCATAGAAATGATAAATTATGATCTCTAGATTATATTAATGAGATATTTGATGAAATTAAAATGAAATGGGATGTTTTAAAATAAAAATAGTAGCAAGAAACAACTAAAACAAATCTAAAATCCACATTAGAATCTACTCAAACTACACACTCCACAACCTATAAACATATAAACCAATCAGAACACAAAAATGTGTAAATCTATAAAGCTTCAATGCAATCTCTGTATGAGATTGCCTTTATAAAATCAAAGTGAGTTTGTCATATGATCTCCAATAACCTAAGTGGTTTCATCTTTAATTTCTGTAGTTGAAACACAAGTGCAACAAGTATAAAAAAAATGTTAATTTGACAAAAGATATTCCATAATGAAATTATGACATATTAATACACAAGATGCCCAAATATGAGGTGCCAAAATAATTTTTTTGAGGAGAACATCAATTGGAAAAAGTAACCAATTTCCATATTTTATTCACTTGTTATAATTTATTTAGATCCTGCTTTTCTCTTCTTTGTTTCTACTCCCAAACTTTCCCAAATTTGACCCACTTATAAAATAGCAAGTTTCATTAGAACCCCATCAATATCCTCTCTTAGAAATCCATGCCCCATTTAGTGTTTTTATTTAGAAATTCATCATTAATTCCTCCTAAAATACCACTCCCCACTTTGGTTATTAAAATATTCAATACTAATATTTAATTATTTAACCCTTATTAAGAAATAATGAATATTTAGGACCAAATAATCAATTTTAAATAAACTATTTTCCTTTCACTTTCTTGCCACCCAAAGATAGAAATGGGAATGGACATTATGTTCATAAATATAGATTAATTGGAAAGGGACATGACATAGTCAATGAAAAAATTTAAAAAAAAAAAAAAAATCTAAAATAATTAAGTGCCATATACCAGATTGCAATATGATTTATTTCACTATTATATATATATATATATATTAGTATTATAATTTATTAGTAAAAAATAAAATATTAAATAAAAATATAATAATTTATTTCTTTTTTTCTCTTAAAAAATATAGTGCACACTTCAATTAAAATAAAATAAATAGTCCAATTTTTTTTGAAAATTTAAAATGCTAAAGAAAAAGTGCATGTGAATAAAAAGACACTACATCAGTAGGGAGATTTTTAGTTCTTTCAACCATGTTTTAAATTTGATGGTCGAATCTATCCCTTAAATAAAATTTTAATGACAACAATACATTCAATATCGCTTTTCAAATGTAAGTATCCTTCATTAAAAAACAAGGAAACATTAAAACACTATCTATATATTTACTATCATCTCTCATATATATATATATATATATATATATATATATATATATATATATATATATATTGAAGGTTCTATATATATTGAAGGTTCCTAAACAATTTATTTTTCATCAGATGTGATTTTTGAAAAAAAATCCACTCTATTTTAGAGTTAAAGAGTTTTAAAAAAATTATATGGCTATCAAATTTAAACCATTGCTCTACCTTTATGGAAAAAAAATTATTGTGTAAAAGTGTGTGGATCCTATTTTTCATCTTCACTTTATTATTGTGGTTATTGTGAACAAGAAATACATAGAAGGGAGGTTACTATTATGTTAGTCCAATAAAATGAAATAAAAAAAACATGCTAACACTTACACTCCTAGCCTAGACACTAGGGAGAGCATATGTAATAAGCATACAAGTGAAAACACAAAATGAATCACTCTTTTACCTTCCTTTGAGCTCTAAATGACTTATTGAAGTGGCTTGCTCAGTCTTGTATATCGATAAGTCTTTATCAATGAAACTCCATTGGCTCTTTCTCTCCTTGGTACCTTATCTTGGTTGATTGGCTTATGACTTTGACATGGTAACATTACTTGAAAGGTTTATTTGCATCCAAATGAGCATTATAACTTTGCACCAAGATAACTTATTGATCAATAAGTATGACCTTGTATTTATAGCCTCTAAAACTAACTCTCACCCAAGTTGAGTTAGGTTAGGATTAAATATGGTTGAGTTCAAGCTAACCATATGTGATTTGAGGTTAACTCTAGTTGAGTTAAAGAGGGGACATGAAATTAATATTTGGGATAAGATCCCATTTATTAGGCATGTATCTCTATTTTTACATTTATTGTATTTAGGGAAATATTTTCAATTCCATTGACTTTGAGGATGATGATGTCATCATGACCTTATATTTATTGAAATTTACTTTTTGTAAAATTTGTTTTCACTAATTGCACATGAAAAATACACTTAAGAATTTAATTTGGTTTATTTAATTAATTCATTTTGATTAGCATTTTAGCTCTTTTAAGAATTGTTTAAGTGCCACACTTAATATGTCCATAGGCTAAACTGTCAGTTGTTAGGTCAGAAGGTGATCGAAGATGATCCCGTGAAAGGTTATTATTGAGTACAATAGAATACCCTAAATATGGATGCCGTAAAATAATTTTGAGCACTAGTGAATGATGTACAAAATAAATTGAGACATTAAATGATTCCTAGGCTTAATTTGTAATGTTTGGTAGGAATTAATTTGAAGTCCAATTGTGACTAGAATGGGGTGTCTATAGTTTTCCCATGTTTGGAAAGATGTTGCAAGCTATATGTGTAGTAACATATTATCAAAGAATGAAAAGGTCCTGTATGCCTAATGCCCCAACAAGTGATGAATGACATGTAGATGCCCCATAGAGGGAGTAGGTGGTAAAAAGGTTGGTGACCATTCCCTCAAAAAGAAGGAAACAATGGGACCTAATAGTAAAGGGGGTGAGAAAAATTGATTTGCCCAAAGGTAATTATAATTAGTGGTATAATGAGATGCTCCCATTGGGCAAATAAAAAATATGATTTTACCAAAGGCAATTATAATCATCAACATAATAAGGAAAATAAATAATGATTTGCCCAACGCTGGTTATAATCATTAGAAAAAGGAAAGGGGAAAAAAATAATGATTTGGCCAGAGTCAGTTATAATAACTAACTAAATGAAAACATGTCCTAGTTGGGTAGATAGAGATAATGATTTGCCCAAAGGTGGTTATAATCATTAGCAAAATAAAAACATGCCTCAGTTGGGAGGATAAAAAGAATGATTTTCTCAAAGATGGCTATAATCATTAGCACAATGAGGTGAAGAGATAATGATTTACCCAAAGGTGGTTAGAATCATTAGAAAAATAAAAAAAATCCCCAATTAGGTAGATAAAGATAATTATTTATCCAAATGTGGTTATAATCATTGGTACTATGGTGGGGACAATATGGAAAAATGGAAAATGGAGCTTACATACTGAATCCATATTCACGGAGTAAGAGTAAGGTAATATAGAGGAGAAATATGAATTTGGGTTACCTACTAGTATGGATATGCACATACTAACCATCAAGGATTAAAATTCATTCATGATTTAATTACTTTGTATTTGGGTAATGAATTAGATAGATTGGGAATTGTTTTAGGTGACCAAGGAGAAGTAATGCAACATCATTCATTGTAAGATTTTTTGATCTAAATTTTGTTGTAGCACATGACAATATGTACTATGATATAAAACACTATGATAACTTAGCTAAAATATGCATGAAGATTGACATGAGATCCAATAAATAAATGAAAATAATGCACCAATGATAAAAACTATGATGACAATGTGGACATATGAATATGGATGGACTTAAGTATAATGCACAAAGAATCACCCAATGAGCACATATATACTAAGTCAAGGCACAATAATCAAAGCAAAAAAACATGCAAATAAAAAATAAAATAAAATAAAACACTAATAAATAGAATCACAATAAAACATCGATAAACATAAACACAATAAAACATCGATAAAAAAATAGTGAACAAAAAAATCAAAACAAAAACAAACAAACAAACAAACAAATAAAAATGGGGGGAATAAAAGAAAAAGAAGGGATAGCCGAGCTAAATCCAGATGCACTAGGCAAGTAGACATTACCTACATATTTCTGTGGATGCAAGATCTAATATGAACTTCAGGCCAAATGTAATTCTCCTATGATATGGGATAGAAGAAAAAAATATGATAAAGCAAACATGATTGACTTGTAGAGGAAGATAGGAATGGTCTCGTAAAATGACGAGAGTGGGATAAAAAAGAATGAGGTCATAAGATGGTGAGAGAATGATTAACTCATAAAATGGTGAGAACATGAATAACTTGAAAAATGATGAGAGCATAAAATGAAGCTAAATGGGCAGAAATGTATCAAAGTTGAATACATAATGCTCACAATATGAACTCACAAAATGATGAGAGTGTAAGTCTTATGGTTAGTAAGGATGGGAAAAATAAATGACAAGTGGTTACTCATGAAATAATTAGGGTTCTCAATATTTTGAAGGCAAAGAAGTGGTCAAAAAATAAAGGAAGGTATAGTCGAGTTAACTTGAGATACCTCATGTATCTAAGTGTTGCCTACATAGTCCGTGCGAACCTTAGGACAATGTAGTTCTCCCAAAAATGGGAGGAAAAAGACCAAGGTAGTCTAAAAATAAACTAAACAAACAAGATGGCCCAACCCAAAAAATATGATGACTTTATATCTCATGTCGAAATTCAAAGCCAATTTTCATGATTTTATGATTTTTATGATTTGGTAGGTTGGTTATAAATGTTTTTGGATTTTTCTAAGAATATCAACTCGATTAAGCATTATGAGATACTAAATGGTCCAAATCAAAAAATGATGAGAGTTTTCAAAATTTAAATTCTTGTAAAATGACAAGAGTTTGGAAAATTTAAATGTTTGCAAAATGATGAGAGCATAACAACTTTAAATGCTCACAAAATGGTGAGAGTGTGGCAAAATTAAAATGATCACAAAATGGAGAGAGAATATAAAAAGAGTGACTAAGATGACCTCAACATGAATTGAGCACTGCCTACATAGTCCTGGGATGGGACCTCAAGTAACTGTAGTTATGCCTTATAATGGAGGACATTGACTAGGTAAGAAAAAGTTCTCAAATTAGGCAAAAGGCATAATATGGAAATATGAATGGCAAGGTGATATGATAATGTATGATAAATACGGTTCTCCTAATTTTTCCATAGGTGATTATGATTAGGAAATAACAACATGGGTTAATGATATGTTTTCCCAATGGTGGTTATAACTAGTAGCATGAAGTGGGATGTTGATTTGCCTAAAGGTGGTTATAATCAGTAACATTCATAATGAAATGAAACAATAAATAAAGGATGTAATTTACAAACCACTATCATACTCATTTAAGAGACTGACTTTGTTTAGCATACTAAATCAACTGTTGAAACTTGATCTAAATCGTGTCGATGAAGGTGCTCAAAGAACCAATGGAGTGAAACCAAGGTAAAAGGGTTGGGTAGGGAGAAAAAAACAAATTTGGTTAATAGGGAAGGTATGGTATAATGGTATATTATATGATATAATATAGGGAATATATAGATATGATACAATGTAAATAGGCCTCATAAACAATGCTTCAAGTCTCTTAATCAAAATAATGCTTAAGATGTGTGATATTCATCAGCTCATCAAGTTCAACTCCATTTGGTGTAGTGAGCCTATATGTTCCGGTGCCATAATTTATAACAATGACATATGGGCCTACCCAATTAGGTTTGAAATTTACCTTCTTCTTCTTGGTTGTGGTGTTATTTTGGTTATTTTTAGGACAAGATCCCCAAGATTAAATTCTCTATCTTTAACCCATCAATTATATTGACCACATATCCTGTTTTGGTAATCTTGGAGGCTATTAACAATGGCCATGCATTTCTCATCTAGTAACTATAGATCTTGTAGGTGAGCTACTCTATAACCTTCATCATCCATGATGTGTTTCAATGGGATACACTAAGAGGGTAACTCAACCTCGATTGGAAGGATGGCCTCAGTGCTATAAACCAAGGAATATGGAGTGGATCTTATTGGAGTAAGGTAATTAGTGCGGTATGCCCAAAGGGCATAAAATATTTGTAAGTGCCAAATATGGCCAACATCATTGACAATATTTTTAAGGATATTGAAAATGGTCTTATTGGATTCCTCTACTTGGCCATTACCTTGTGGGTTTTATATGGAAGAAAAATGTTGGGTGATTTTGTACTTGACACAAAGCATTTTTACATATTTATTTTTAAACAAGTTGCCATTATTAGATATAATGTCAAATGGGATACTATTATGGTAGATGAAGTGATTAAATATGAATTTGAAAATTTGTTTTCCATTTATGTAACTAAGGGGTATAGCTTCAACCCATTTAGTGAAATATTTGGTAGCAGTAAGGATGTGTTTATGGCCATCTAATGAGGTTGGGTTAATATTACCAATGAGATCAAGTCCCCATGTTACAAACAACCATGGTCTAAGCATAGGTTTGAGTGTTTTAGCTAGGGCATGAATCAAATTAGCATGTCATTGACATTTGTCATACCTTTTAACATAGGTAGTTGCATCTGCATCTATAGTTAATCAATAATAACCATGATGTAGGAGATTTTTGGCTAGGATGAAGCTGTTGGTGTGAGATCTACATACTCCATGAATATTTGTAATTTTAATGTTGCTTCTACCAAATTTAAACAATGAAATAGAGTTCCATCAAAGCTATGGTAGTAAAGGGTTGGGCCAAGTAAGGTATAATGAGAGGCTTGATGTGTAAAATATTTTCGTCATTTATGTGATGGGTTTATTGGCATGATATGGTTGTGAATATAATTATAAAGGTCATCAAATAGACATAGGACCAATAATATCATAGATCATTATGATGGTTGAAGGTTCATGAGTAGGCACTAGAAAATTTTCAATGAGGAATTGATATTATTTTACCTTGTCTATGTAGTGGATCAAAGAACTAATGGTGCCCATAGCATCCAATGTCCTATTATCCTTAGGTATGTGTTAAAATTTTATGTTGGGAATCTGTTGGTTGAGATTGTCCACCATGGTCTTGTAGGGTACAACTTGTCATCTTTAGGCTGAAAATGGTTTGTAACCTGATTGATAATTAACTGAGAGTCACCATAAACTATGAGATGTTGAATATTCCATTATACTAGTTAACAAAGACCTATAACAAGTGATTCATATTCAACCATGTTTTTAGTATAAGTAAAAGTGATACAAAAAGATTTAGGGATAATATCTCCCTATGGTGTAATAAACAATAGGCCTACTTTTGATCCATGCGATGTGAATCACCCATTAACATACAACCTTCAGTGCTATTCTTTAAGAGGTGTATCTGCTTATTTAATAGTCATAATCGCCTCATATAGAAATTGAAAAGTGATTGGTGTGGTATCTGTAAAGGGAGATTCAACAAGCTAATATGTAAGTACCTATCCCTTCATATCTTTCTAGTTGACATACTCAATCTTGAACTCATTCAAAAGTTTAATCCATTTATCCATGCGGCCTTATAGAGTTGTCTTGGATAGTAGATAATTAAGAAAATATACTTTGGTAATAACAATGGTCTTGTTGTTTAACATATGATGACACTATTTTTGGGCTATGAACACCTTTGCTGAGTAGGATTTTTAAATTGGCATATAGTTGTGTTCATACATGACCAATGTTTGGCTCAGATAATACATGCCATGATCTTTTTCATTGTCATCAATATGGGCTAGATGTTCCCCCAGGGCTTTGTCTGTGGTAGATAGATATAGAAGGAATGGCTTCCCTAGCCTTGGTGGTAACAAAACAGGTGGATTGGCTAGATATTCTTTTAGGTACTGAAAGGCTTTTTGATAGTCTTCATCCTAAATAAATGTAACACCCTTCTTAAATAAGTGAAAGGATGGCATTTATTAGCCAATTGGGATATGAAGCATCTAATATATTGAATCTTGCCCTGTAAACTATGGAGTTGCTTCAAGGTAGATAGTGGTGGCATTTCAATAATTACATAGTCTTTGATTGGGTCAACTTCAATGCCCTTGTGAGAGACAATGAAACCTAATAGTTTACCAGAAGTGACAAAAAATACACATTTATTTGGATTAATCCTACCATTTTACTCACAAAGTCTCTCAAAGATTATTTGAAGCACAACTGGGTGATCAACATGGGTCTTGGATGTACCCAAAATATCATCGACATAGTTCTCAATAATGACATGCATCATGTCATGAAAAATCATTATCATAGCTCTTTTATGTAGCCCCAATGTTTTTGAGACCAAATTATATAACCTAATAATAAAACATTCCCCATAGAGTGATTAATGCTATTTTGTGTTGGTCTTCTGGCACTATCATCATCTAATTGTATTATGAAAATACATCCATTAACATTTCATATCCAATTGTTGAGTCAACTATCATGTCAATATTAGGTAGGGAAAATTCATCCTTAAGAAAATCCTTGTTGATATCCCTAAAATTAGTATAGATTATGATCCCTTTAGGTTTCTTGCTAATAGGTAAAACATTATATATCCACTCTAAATAGTCAATCGATCTAATACATATTGATTCTAAGAGATTTTATAACCCTCTCTTAAACAATACAATAATATGAGGTTATTTCACAGGTTTGTCATCAAGATGTACAACAAGGTGATTCACAACCAAGGTAGGGTCCAAACCTGGCATGTTTGAATAGGCCCAAACAAATATGTCAATAAATTCTCTCAAAAAGGTTGTAATAATTTCACATTCCTCCTCAGTAAGGGATGTACCTAATTTGATCTATTTGCGGTCATTTAGAGTTTTAATATTCACCTCAAAAGTGTCCTCTACTAGAAGTGTAGAATCATCATCTAAAATAGTTGGTAAGGAGTTGAACTATACTACAACATCATAATACTCTAGTTGGACTGGTTCTTCAAGCTTTCCCAAACATGATGAATATGAATCTCCTAATGGTAGTGATGGTCATGTCACAAATAATGTAAGAAATTTTTGGGAATTTTGATCAAAGTCATTTTTTTCTAGTTGAACTGAACTCAAACACTAAAGTAAGTTCATCATTGGTGGTCTCCTAAGCTTCCTTTGAGAAAAAGTGAACACCCCATCTAGTGACACCTAGGTTTTCACCAAAAACTAACCTTTCTATTTACTATTACCTTGGTCTAAAAGTACCTCAAAGAGGTTTTCAATTTGAGACCTCAATGTTTTATTTATTTATTTTTGGCTAAGGGTCTTCACCCATTTTCCAAAATAGGCTGTAACATCCAATTTGATAGAGAACCCTTGTTTGTGGTCTCCCAATGAAGCATTTCTCTTAGGCCTAGAAAATCACAAAAGGCCCCATCATTCTCAAACTCATCCATATGCATTATGGAGTCTTGTTGGTACCAGTGTATTAGTTGAGTATGATATAAAGGAAGCAAATTATGTCTGTTGACTAGGGTAATGGTACAAATAGTATATGGGTCAAATAGGTTGGTATTGGCAAGGTATTAATAAATGCTATGATCAAACTCTGCTTCAATATCGACATCATTATCACTAGACCTTGGCATTGGAATATGAATAAGATATGTGGGGTCAATCCCAAGTGGTTTAAATTTGAGACCATATGTTCTTTTGTACCTAGTCATAAAAATTAGTTCAAATGTACTTGATGATTTGGACCTGGGCTTCCACCTTCATAAGCGTGATTCTCTATGATCCTATTAGGGATGGGATATTTGGAATTTTTATAACAATTGACCAAATTGTCATTATATAACCATGATTCATCATTGGAAAGTGGGTCTTCTTCTTGGCTAGTGGTCGATGTGAAGATAATTGGGTTATGAAGCTTGATTTTTCATTTGCATTGCCATTCCATACGAGGTGGCCTAGTTGTAGGTCATCCATAGGACTTGGGACTCTATAGAAGCTTGGCAATATGGAGTATGTCATGGGTCAAATGCTCTCCTAGAACATTGTCTGAGATGGTAAAATGATTAGATATTTTTGTAGGAGGATTATGTGAAGATGAGGCTAGGCTATTTGGGTCTATACAATTGGCCTCTGGTAATTTAAAAAGTACCTCTTTATCTGTGTCCCTCTTGAGTAATGGATCTAGACCAAAATAGTAATTGTAACTTTCATACCCAGCTTCTAAATGTTTACAATGTTCATAGGGATGTAAGTCTCCATTGATAGTGACTTCCATGATTGAGTGTAAGAACTTGAGACATGGGTGTAATGTCTAAGGGATTGCATGGATTTCATGTATCCAAGGGTAAACCAAGAGAAAATTGTATAATAGGTCTAGGTTTAACACATGGTAAAGTATATCATGAGTCAAAGGCCCAATAATCATTGGCAAGATGATAGTTTTTTGTGATTCTTACTCTTAATTGTCATAGGCTTTGATAGTAATTGTTTTTAATTGGAGATCAGCTATTGTATATCCTAGATGTTTGATGAGATTTAGAGACACAATATTTCAGCTCGATTCATTATCTATGAGCACACATTTGACTTTGTGTTGTGTGATGACAACTTCAATGTATATTGGGTAGTTATAGAGAGGGTCAAAGGATGACATATCACTTTGGTTGAAGGTCAACTATTGGCATGGGGCTAGATGTCCACCAAATCTTAGAATTTTTTAGGGGTTATGTCATTTGGAACTTTGGATTGGCCTAGGAGATCTGTTAAGATGTTCTTGTAGATAGTAGATGTATGAAACAAATCCAAGATGGAAATTTATGTAGGTGTCTTTTGGAGTTGTTCCATAATGTCATATGATTTTTCCTTAACAATGGTATATGGCTTGCTCTTAGATAGGATACTGGGTTAGATTGGTTCATTAGTAGGAAGCTATGGGTTGGGAATGGTAATCTTAGACCATCAAGTTGTGATTGCATAATCAAGATTGAATACATGACTGTTATTGCTTGAAAAGAATGGATATAAGCTAGATAGGATAAGTATTGATTACGAGTGTACTTGGTTGTCATCATGGGGCATTGATAAGTTATCAGTATAAGGTATTGAAATAGTAATCCTTGGTTGTTATTGCACTTGACTATGGTCTCAGGAAAAGGAAGGATTACTGACATATATAGGTTGATTGAAATTATTTGGCAATAGTCCTAGTCTATAGGCACTTGGTCTAGGATTAATGGTGATGGTTGAAATGTGACTCTTGCAATATAATTTACAACCTTGTTGTAGTTATGTGTAGCTGAGTGGCAGGTCTGTTGGTTATTAGAATTATTTTGGCCTTGGTTCCTCCCATTCAATTGACATTATTGTTGTTACTGAGTTTTTTATTGTTGTCATGGACACTATTGTTTTTATGGTAGACTTTGTTTTTGTTGTTGTTGATTGTTATTGTTATGCTATGGAAAGGGGTTTTGGTAAATACCTAGGTTCTAATTGGATGTAGATGCTATATTATCCAATATAATATCCACATTTTCTAGCATTATTTTGATGAGGTGTTTTATCTGTACACAATAATGTAGATTATGCTAATGAACATGATAGTATTCACAAAATTCATTCTCTCTCTACCAATTTGGATATAGAATACACTTAGGATAGCATTCAAAATTTGTCATTTAATCATATTAGATATGACCATCTTAAAAAACACTGCTTTAATGGGTTCAACATGGTCACTAAAGACTCAATGAGAAGGGACATTTCTTCTTAGAGGAGGGGTTTGTAAAGGTAGTGGTGGTTGTGTTTGTGGAGTTGGTTGGTTTAGGTTATTTCATAGTCTACACTTTCTAAATAGGTTGCATTTGTGGCATGGGTTGAGTGGATGGTGTTTTCACTATTTGGACATGGTGTGAATTAGTAACTCCATTACCAATAACATTCTTATTATAGTTGTATTGCTTGGATTTCTCATAGTTACTAGCTTGGGTTGGGGTTGATGCTTGCACTTGGACTTGGTTTTGGTTCTAATTTTGGTTTGAGGAGGTTAACCTGATAATACCTTTATTAATGAGTGTATTTTTGATCAATAAACCTTTGTCAATAATCTCTTTGAAGGTATATGCACACTGAAGCTCTATATGATAGGATACCTCACTGTACAAATTTTTAGTAAACACAACGACTAATTATTTGTCTAGTAAGCTGTGAGTGAAGTGACTAGCAGGTAATCTCCATTTTTATAGATAGCTAGAAAATATTTCACCAACTTTATATTTGGTCTGGGTTAAGTGATTTGTGTAAATGGGTCTATTCCTAAATTATCTTGACTTTTCAACTTAATTAACACTCTTGTTAAAGGAGCTAACTCTATGAGTGAAGCATTTGACATAGTCATGGCATTGAAATTACATGCTAGATTCAAATAGGTTTGATATGCTTGTTTCATTTGTGTAAAGTGGGGGTCCTTTCATCTAGTTAGCATATTTGGGTATTAATATGACATAGGTACAAGCACTTGTAATAACTATTAGAGGCCTGATTGATGGTTTAGGTATAAGGCATGTTGAGAGGCACTCTAACTAGACTAGGTAAATTTTCATGGGAGAAGTCTGTTGGAAGCTTGCCCCCTACCTCTATGGATCTAACTAAAATCTCATCCTTGTTTTAAAGTAAGTGATGATCAAAAAATAAGTATCATATGTTCATGGTGTAGTGACATAATATGGTTATTGTGGAACTTGTTCTATGATTAATGGTGCACTAGCAAGGTATTGCTCAGTTGCTCTTAATCTTGTTCTGAATAGAGAGGTGTGTTAACCAAATAATGGGCCAATAGATATTGAATATGTTCCCTAGATTGTGCAATGTAAGGAGGATAAGGGTTCATCTCACAAAATACATAATCTTTGTATGGGTATTGAATTTAAGTTATCATTCATTACTATGTTATTGTAACCTAGATTGTACATGGATCCACTATTAGTGTAATGACACATATCCAAATCAATGACTAACATTTCATGAAGATAGGTCTACAGTTTTACAAACTCTAAAAAATAAGGTCTAAAAGATAAAAGGTCCAAATTTGGTCTAATTTGGTCTAAGAATGGAGATACTTCTCTAAAATGGTCTATGATAAACTTGGTTTAAAATGGTCCAATGTGAAATGTCAAACGTAAAATGTCTTACACAAATGGTCAAGTAGATGGGTAAACCGAATGCTAAACTTAGGTAAAAAGTTCTTCAAATAATGTTGAACTAGGTATAAAGAAAAAAAAGGTTGCTAGGTATTTTGGGAACAAGACACAAAATCTAGGCTTAAAACAATTAGGTCTATAACAAAGAGGTAAGATGCTACGATTCTTGGAAACATGACACAAGATCTAGACTTGAAACAAAACAAAAGGGAAATTGCTAGGTATAAAAGACAAGAGACAAAACCAACACATTTGAAACACTTTAACTCAAACTAGTGATTCAGAATTAAACATAAACTTGATCATTTGTCAAAAGACATTGGACCTTAGGCACATGGAAGATAAACCACTTCCCTAGATTTAGGCACATATATAGTCTTTAAATTGAGCAAGAAACTAGTTTAAGTTGCACAAACCAAAAGTAAAGGGTGAACACATAAGCCAAAATTATGCAAGGCATAGGCATTAACCAATCAATGTTTGGATCTAAACTTGTCAAGACTAATTTTGAACTTGATTTAGAAGGCTAAGTTCCTCAAATAGATAACAAGCTAGACAAGAATGAACAACATGACAGCATTAGGCATAGATCTAAGAAGTCACACGTGGTTTTGAATTTATAATTATATACAAGGCAACAAGTATTTTAAATAATATGAGTAGTGTAATAACGTTATCTTTCTCTAAAGGTATTAAAAATGGTTTGTTTCAAGAATCTAAGGCATAAAACTTGGAATTAAATGGGTAGCATAATTACGCCCCTTTCAAACAAGTGATACACACACATGAAAGTTTTGACAAATGACCAAGGTAAAATACAACATCAAATTGACAAAATAACACCTCTTTAGACAAAAGAGTGATGTTTAAACATGATTCATTTTGGATGCGGTTTTAAACAAACAAATAATTTTGACTCAATACCATGCAAGTAAAAAGGAAAAGATAAAAATACACCTAAGTGTATTATCCTAACTCTAAAAATTGACAAGGTAGCTTCATACTATCAAATTCCATCTATATTATTTATTTTGAGAGGATTTTAATTGTTAATCCAAAAAGTAAATTTGTATTAAAAGTAGGGTTTTTAATCTCCCTCTTCTCTCAAGAGTTTGTATGGTGACCTGGAACTTCAGGCTACTCACCCTGCATTGATAGTATATCCATGGTAAATGGGGTTGTCTAAACTATTCATTTTCATTTATATCTAAATGGTCCCGTATGTGTGGAAAACACTAAGGCATAATCATGTAATTTGGATTTACATTAGATGGCTTGTTATGGAAATTTCTATTCCTTTTCATAACCACTACATCTATCAATTAATTAGTGTAGCGTGATGTCTGAATTATCCCTATGTTTTGAGGATGAGTACCACTAACAGAGCTTATTTTAACTACTCAAAACAAGTGTCCAAATGGGTCACCCGAAATTTATATACTCCATCATGGAGTGGGGTTGCAATGATGCTAGGAGATGAATTCTTGAGTCAACACTTCCCTAGAAAACTCATGGGGAGGCGATGAACTCCCACCCACAAGTCAAAATGCATAAAAATAAAGAAAGTGGAAGGAATTTAGGGTCATTTTGGGGTCACCCAAATCATTTGAATTTTGGGGAGGGTCTCAACTAATTTCATTCCATGCTTTTGGACAAAGTGATAAAATGTAATAAGTGAAGCATTTTTGATCACCCAAGTTCCATAAAGGGGATGGGGGGGGGGGGGAGAGCATACATGCGACACTTGTCTTGCTAAACAAACAATCAAAAAATAAATATAAAAATGAAAATTATTATGAGTATTTAACTAAAGTGTGAGTTCATTTTCATAGCACCAAAATGAAATATGTTATAAAGTTTGAGCTCCTTAGCATTGTTGATAATTACAAAAACTCTAAAAATAACTAAGAGATGAAAATAACTAAGTACATTTTAAGCATCAAATACAATGTGTGTAAGGTTTAGTCATGCTTAAAATTTTCTCTTTCTACCTTAGGGCCTACAACTGGTTAGAGGGTTTGCCTGCTTAGAAGTCCAAAATCAAGTGAGAAAACAACATTTTAAATTTAGCTCTTGGTTTTATGATTTCTTGTCTCAGAGACCAATTATCACTGATCCATAGAGATCGATGTTAATTATAAAATTTGATGTCGATTAAGGTAGATCATTGATGTTTCCTATGAAAAACATAAAAACAAAGTCTATTTTGATGAAAAATGATCAAGAAATGAGATTAAAACCCAAACATCTCATAGATTATGCAAGAAATGGGTTATACAAACAACATGCAAATCATCAAACACAAAATAAAGGAAAGAAAAATTGAGTAAAATCATTTTTAGCCATGTTCCCTAATTTTTTCTATTTTTTACACAGAGATCATGATCAATTCTTGTAATCGACATCGATCTATAAAATCAGTGTCGATCCCTACAACCTATGACTTGCTTAAAAAAATATGTAAAAAAAATCTAAAACTTGAAACTTAAAGATTTATATGTCTCTATTAAAAAAATTAAAACTAGCATATCAATCTCCTTGGCCATACAAGATACTTGGTTCCACTGGGCAAGCCATAATGTGAACAAGGAATACATAGAAGAGAGGTTAGTATTGTGTTAGTCTAATAGAATAAAATCAAAACAATACATTAATACTTACACTCCTCGCCTAGACACTAGGGAGAGCATATGTAATAAGCATATAAGTGAAAAATCATATAAGTGAAAACACAACTAGAACACAAAATAAATCACTATTTTACCTTCCTTAGAGCTCCAAATGGCTTGTTGAAGTGGCTTGCTCGATCTTGTGCATCAAGAAGTCTTTTTCAATGAAGTTCCATTGGCTCTTTCTCTCCTTGGCACCTTAACTTGGTTGGTTGACTTATGAATTTGGCATGGTAACATTACTTGAAAGGTTTATTTGCTTCCAAATGAGAATTCTAACTTTGCACCAAGATAGCTTGTTGATCAATTGGTATGGCCTTGTATTTATAGCCTCCAAAACTAACTCTCACCCAAGTTGAGTTAGGTCAGGATTAAACATGGTTGAGTTTGAACTAACCACATGTGAGTTGAGGCTAACTTTGATTGAGTTAAAGAGGGGACATGCAATTAATATTAGGGATAGAGATCCCATTTATTAGGTATGGCTCTCCATTTTTGAATTTATAACATTTATGGAGACATTTTCAATTCCATTGACTTTGAGGAATATGATGTCATCATGACCTCATATTTATTGAAATTTCCTTTCTGTAAAATTTGTTTTCACTAATTGCACATGGAAAATTCACTTAAGCATTTAGTTTGGTTTAGTTAATTGATTCATTTTGATTATTATTTTAGATCTTTTAAGAATTGTTCAAATGCTCCAATTAATGTGTCCATAGGCCAAAATATCAGTGGATAGGTTGCAAGGTGATTGAAGATGATTCCATGAGAGGTTATTATTACGTATGATAGAATACCCCAAATAGGGATGCCTGAACATGATTTTGAGCACTAGTGAATGATATGCAGATGAAATTGGGATGTTATGTGATTCCTAAGCTTAATTTACAATATTTGATAGGAATCAGTTTGAAATCTGGTTTGAAGCCAGTTGTGACCAAAATAGAGTGTCTACAGTTATATTATTTCATTTTATGAAACCAATCTCCCTTTTAAATTAGTATTATATATATAATATTATTAAATTACACACACACACACACATACACACACACATATTTAATTTTTATATATATTTATAATACTAATTTAAAGTGAGATTGGTCTCTCATATATATATAATTTCATTTCTATATATATTTATAATGAGATTAGTAATTTTTAGTGAGAAAAGTCTCATAAAAATGAAACACACACACATATATAAACATTGTAAATTAATATTATAAATATATATAAAAATAAAACTAAAAAAAATTATATGAATGATAATTCTAGGGTGATATTTATCACTATGTGTGGTTTCTTCACTGTCCCCTCAACATAAACATAAAAACAATATAAAGGTAAGTAACCTTGCACTGCCAAGATGTCACATGACTCACATGATACATCTCATCCTCTTTCCAAAGTTTCAACATAGTGGTTGCATTTTTCATATGCTAAGGTTGGTACCCATAAGAAAACAACTGTAAGTGAAATGGGTATGCACATTGCATAATACTATTATTCAATCCAATGGATTTACCTTCCCAATGGCAACGGCAATGGCAATTATTAACATCTTAATTCTTTTTCTACCTTCCCCAATCCCTAGGAGGTTGGCAAATGCACTAGGTTTTTTTAATCTATATTCGATCATTATTTGTGACATCAACATGTGTTATTGTGTATTAAATTTCATGAGTTTTCTCATAGAAAGCTTTTCCCACTTGCCCATTTTCATCACCATCAGACTCGGAGTCAGTGTGAAACCATGTCAATAGTAAATACATAATTTATAAATATGCTAGCAATAACTTCCCCAGTTGGTAGTGAGCACTATCATAAATATTATAATAAAAAATTCTAGACTATTTTATCAATCTGCACTTTTTTTTCATTTGTTAAATAAATCAGCACTTTGATTGTGACGTGTAAAATCCAAACATCGATTGTTTTTCAACGGTCAATTTTCTCTTCATACTTTTGAGATGTGTCAAACACCCCTTGGAAGTGCTATGATGTGTTCAATTTTTAATGCTAGTTAGAAGTTTGGAACTGAGGGTTCCATTTACTGAAGATTGGCATGTGTATATGTGAAGTCTAACTCAACATCTTCCATGTGCTAAAGATATTGGCACATGTGAGCCTATGAATCAAAATGTATCCTATATGGTAGATTTTGGGCTGTGAAGATGACATTATTAAAAAATTGAAACCAACTTTGAAAAAGGTCCATCATTCCACTCCATGGTTTTAGTGTTCCTTAAAATCGATGCTAAGTGTTGGGAAAATAACAGAAGCACACAATTGATTACCAAGCAACTTAATATGCGGAAATTAACTAGAATACACAAGTAACTAGAATTTAGAAATAACACATGATATGAGAGACAATACACAACTTGTATTAAAACTCTTTTAGAAGGAAATACAACAAAGATGGCTGCCACAGTTCTTCTTCCTCACACACCTCTAGGGCTCCCACACCTCTAGGGCATAAACAATAAATCTTCCCTCAAAGCTCTCTCTCTTAGGTCCCAACACACAACTCAAACATAGAGTTGGTGTTGACCTCCAACCAGCTAGTATCCACTACTGCCAGTACACTTGTGCTCCACGCACTCCACAAGTGCTCCATGCACTCCAAGTACACAAATGTACTTCAAGTAGATCTCCCCTAAACTGCAACAACCTGCAACCCAATTTGATCTTACTTATGGAAGGAACTACCTTGCCTTCCTCTTTGATCTGAGTACACACCTGTACTCCAAGTAGATCCTACCTGATCCTGCTCCTTGTTGTGTTGCTGTCCTATCTGATCTTGCACACCTGCAAATCAATCTGGTTCTGCACACCTGTGAACCTTGACCTTGCACACACATACACCTGCAGATCAATGATCTTACTTACCATGTAGATCTCCTAAAGTAGCCATGATCACCTGATGACCAAGATCATACATACATGAAGAACCCTGCTGATTCTCCAATCCAGCACCCACCCTGGTACTGCTGTGGAACTAGGAGGAACACCTTTGCTCACCTCACACACAGAAGAAGCAAACTTTGCTCAACTCAAACTAGAACAACTTACAATACAATCCATGAGTCTATTATATAGATCTCATCCAAACAATAATTAGACACCTAATTACAATAATTAGATCCACAGCTTCTAGTCTAAAATTGGATCTTGACATGCAAACACTTGGTTCGTTAGCTAACTGCCCGTAAAACACTCGCAGCCGAACCACACAGGTGACCAACGTCGGTCCCTGTCTACCTGGGGGGTGCCGACACCGTCCGACTTCTGACCGACGTCGGTTGCCTTCTATCTCTTCCCTGCCGACGTCGGTTGGCCTGATCGATGCCGATGCCTGACACACTCAGCAACCTTCCTGAAACCTCCTCCTCTGTTTGCATCAGTGAAACTTTTAGCTCCACAACCTAACACTAAGTAGGGAGAAAGGCCAACTTTGGACATTATTTTAATTGGTATTAGGGAGTCTAAATGATTTTATAATTTGACAATCAGCCTTTCCTATCAAATGGAAATACTATGACAATATGTTTGTTTATTTGCCTTTTAATTTAAAGTTCAAATAAATTTATAGACAGTTAAATTTTTAATGTTTAATTACAGTTATTCATAAACTCCACTGTGATTAAATAAAATTATATTATTACAATTTTAAATTTCTAAATATAATCAAATAATTAGAATAGTCTAATTATATGGCTTAAAATTTCTTCACTCTATGCCCCTCCAATAATATTCAAAACATTAATGCATGAAGACAAGAAAAGAAGAGGGCATGGACAAATTTCAATGTGACTTGCTATAAAGTTTACATTAAAAAAAAATTAAAATTCAATGTTATAATTAAAATTAATGATTTAATTATCTTAAAAAATACAATCTACAAAAAATTATTATAATTTTTAAAAACATAAAAATTTAATTTCTCTACACAAAAATTTAAAATTTATTTGTGATTTGTAAAACTTACACATAAGAAAATAAGGTTATGAAATGATAAATATTCTCAAAACTAGTACACTGCTATAAAAGATGTTGGTGTAAATATTTGTTGTACACTTTTAGTTAAACTTGTGCACCTTTAGTTAAACTGACTCAGGGAGTGAGTTTTTATACTAAAGTTAGTTAGTGTTTAGTTAAGGTGTGCACATGCTCAAAGATATCCTGAATGCTTAACTTATCACATGTGTCATCACTAGTAGATTCCACCTTTTGTGTGGCCAATAGGAAAAGAGGTGTAGTTTCAAGACAAGTAGTTATAATTTTGTAAACTTATAAATGTATTTGGGGTTTAGTTAGTTAGGTAGAGTAGAGATTCAAGAATATCCAACATGAGAGGCCATGGAGGGTAAGATTAGGAGTAATTTATATTTCCTCAAATGGATTTGTAATAGAGAAAAATTATAAAAACTTGATTTTATAAGGTTTTTGTGTGTCTCAGGGCAAGACACCTATTTGGTTGAGGTGAGTGTTACCATGGATTAGTCTTATTTGACATTAATTGTAATAAATGAGAAAATAGATATATGAGGTGTCAAGGATGAGTTTAAGAGTCATTAGAAAATAAAAGTCAAAATAGAATGTGATGAGTCATTTAAAAGCCTTTATAGGCAAGTGTATGGGAAAGAAGCAATTTAGGCCATTATCAAATAAAGATTTATCATTTATGATCTCTTTCTGAATTTGTTTCGTCTTCTTCTCTATTTATCATTGTTTCCCATCATTTAATGCTTTGTGTGCAAATATGCTTATTTATCATTCTTGCCACTAAACTACTATTAATTTTTGTAACCGGACTTTCATGTCTTTAAATATGGTGTGATTGTAAGTAAATGATAATGCAAAAAAATATTCAATATACTGGTAAATTAGAGTGAATATAGTAAATATAAATAGAAATTGAAAATAAACCAAGCTTGGGAATGTATATGCCTGGTGGTGTGTGAACCAAGATGCCACTCATGGGTAACTAGAACTAAAAATAGAATTTACTTGGGTACGTAAGAACTTTTAGAATAAGTTTTACAAACTCATGTTTGATTCTTGATATTGGAAGCAAATATGTGGCACTTCTTAGTTCATCTTAGTATTTTCAAACATCTTATTCTATTTTAGTTTTGTGAAATTTATTTAGATTTACAATAGCTCAATTATTATATCCAAAATTAGGATGTAAAATATCTCGACATATGCACCCTTTTAAAGCTATGGATCGGTACCTTTTCTTTCAAATAAATTATCTCAAAACAAAAAATCATATAATCACATGTAATCATGCAATATAGATGAAAAAATTATAATATTCTAAAAAATATTTAAATACACCTATATGTAGTTATAAAAAATATCAAATCATGTAAATGATGATAGTAATATTTGACTTAAGGGAGGATGAGGTGATTTATAGTGATGAAAAATAACATTCCCCATTGTAGGTAATAGGATTGACAGGTAAAATGTCCACTCAAAAATTATATATAATAGATATCTTCGTATGATGATTGATAGGTAGATTCAACCTATTATGAGGATGAGATAGTGAGGGTAAAAATATATGCCCCAATATAAATTGGTGAAGTGGAAAATTTTTATGCCCCAAAGTAAGAAGATATATCAATATTTGTTTCATATGTGAAAAACTTCATGTGACTAGGTGTAAACTTAGGATAGTGTAGTATCCTGATAAATAAGTAGTGTAAGAGCATTATGCACATGAGTGTGAAGCTATCTGTATGAGTAAAATTACACCATTAAGCTTTATAGAGTAGGATACATGGGTATTCTACCCCAAAAGGTGATAAGTAACATCTATACTATGGATACCATAATATTGATATGATTACAAGTCATCCTCATCAACATGAGATAAAATAAATGAAAGTCACATGAGGAATAAGTGACTATAATGCCTTTAAATGAAATATGTGTATCGTAATGAAAAATGGACCATTTCATAAAATATTAGTCATTGCATAGGTGACAATATCACATGCCATACTCAAACCTAAAGTGTGATAAATGCACCCCATGAGAGGGGGGAGTTCTCACTCTTGTGTCAAAATGAGTAATCATATTGTGTATTTGTAGAGGTAATTGCTATTATAAATAGTGCATATAATATTATAAAATAAAATCCCTGATATGATGAGGGGAAGTATTAAATGCTTTAAAAAATGTAATAAATACCATGAAACTGATAGACATAGATTGTGGTGTCTGATAATGTGATTAGGTAAGAAAATGTATCCATATGTTGCTCTTTAGGTTAGATATGCTTTTTGATTAATAAAATCAGCTCTTGTAGGTATAATCTTTAATATTTGTCAAATAAATTGTAATAATAATTTATAGTATATAAAATAACTCAACTCTATTTTTTGATTCATTTGAAAATTCAAGAGTACCAATTTTCTTAATTTAGAGCTCTATGAACGACACCATGGTTGTTAGATGTGATTCCATTCTATGTCATTTGGAAAATATGAGGGCACATATTGGTACAAAGAAGGACATTGAGGAGTTAAGTACCATTTTTATATTTTTTTTTTGTCAATTTTTGATTTTTTAGAAAGTGTTTAAATCTAAATTTTAAACATTTTTGTCCTAGTTAGGAGTCTCATCAAATATGTACCCAAATTGATGAGAGCATGTTGATATCCATCAATAGTGTCTTGAAAATCTATGATAGTGTCTTGACAACCTTTTATTTTGAACCTAGACCTTGTGATTCTGACCCACCTATGTTTTTGACTAAATATTGACTATTTTAATTTTATTACTCATTTTTCCATTTTTTTCTAGAGTAAGGCATTTTTATTATTTATTTGTGGTGGTAGAGTGTATTAAATGTGTGAGAGTGGTGCAAAAACTTTAAATGGGAGATGATATCTAGGAACATATGCATGCACTAGGTTTGGGACATGAAAGCTGACTGGGGCTTGTACCATGTAATATTCCATTATCAAATATTCTATCCAAACACTAAAACTATGATACTTGTACTTTATGGCTACCGACATGTTATATGACCATCACCCTAGAGGATGTTAGATGCATATTGCATATCCACAATAGATGCTGCGAGGTAGGGGTGGATAATTTTACATGGGATGAGAGATGATCAATAATATGGATATTTGCAACATAACTTTCTTACAATAATTGGGTGAAATATAGATACTCTTGAAAAAATAGATCAAAACATAAAAGGATTTGAGAATATTCCATGTCATGTACTTGGATCAATATCATTGTATGTGATAATAGGACTTATGACATTGCCTACCCTATTTCAAGTTAGGGCTAATCATCTACATTACAGTTTTCTCTTAGGTTGACTTTGGATACATTTTATGGGTGTAGTACCATCTATAATACATAGGTGTGTGAAATTATTACATGATGGATAATTATATACATGCCTTGTAGATAATAATCCATTTAAATATTGTAAAATGATGAAACTTAATAATGAGGGTAATTCACAATCATATTCTATGCAATATTTTATACTACCTCCATCACAACATATTCCAATAAACAACATTCATACATATGAGGTTAGAGAATCATGTATAGTAAATGAAAAGTATCTAGTTATGACCATTAATTAGGAACCACAAGTTACTACAGAGCAAAAAGAGACAATTTTTAGAGTTTCAAATACTCATCATTCAAGATCAATTCCACATACCAAAACCACATTGATAAACAAGGCCATAATACACATAATAATATGAACACCTGATTATACACAAAATTATGTACATGTATCTCTCTCTTTCATGTACATTCAAGATTTTACAATAGGAAGTCCTAGGTATAAATAACTAAGAAAGTTTGTCTCATAATAACCAATTATCTATTGTGAATAAACTCTTGGTTAGAGCGATTTCTTAAATATTCATTCACATAAATTATACATGCACATAATGAGTTGTCACTAAAAACCACTTAAAACCACCATAAATTAAGTTTAACCTTATTCTAGTGTGAACCTAGAAAAAACTAAGTTGAAGAGCTAAAGACCTATTTTATCCTAGTGTGAACACACCAAAACCCTCCCTTAAGCATACAATCAAGGAGAGAGAAAAGGGAAAATAAAAGAGATAAATCCTTAGATATGGGTCCTGATAATTAGGCTTAATTACTTATCCATGTGCAATGAAGTGTATTTGGAAAAAATAAGTCACTGTAAGGTTTATAGAAAAATAGTAAATTAACATAAGTGTCTAGAGGTGTTTAAATATACTACAAGGCATACTAAAAATTAATGCAACACAACAGGAGAACACAATGTTGAATAAGGTTCTTGGATGCAATAAATTCCATTATAAAAGTAATAGTTGGATTAAAAGACATTAAATATGCATTTATATGGGATGAAAAGCATAACTAAAGGTGTAATAAGTTTTAAACATAAAATCTAGTATTTGACTCTTGAAAATATCAATATTGACCTACACTTATTCTACTTGATTTGTGCATCTCCAAAAAACTCCCACTTACCATTTACATACACTTAATGTTAGTTATGAACTCAATCAATTTTAAGTTTCTATTAGTCACCCACATGGACTTCTCAGTCTACATTAATTCAATTAAATACCCTATTTAAAAATTCCCAAACCACCACATTTATATTTATATCTCTTAGATAGTAATGTCACACATAGATACTAATGTCAATGTTACTATCCTAAGGCTGACATTAATATCCTTCACCTAACAATGATTATATTTAAAAATTAAACCCTTCCAATAGGTTATCCCATTCACCTAACATGCCATTACTGTAGGAAACTACCCAATTGAGGACATATAAATAAAACTCAAGGTCAAAATTATTCACAATTTGGGATTATAAAGTATACCACTACACATTGAGTGAATATGCCTTATTATTCCCAAATTACAAATCAAGCACTAGGAGTAGTCATTGGCAAATTTTGAAACACACCAAGTTTGGGCAAGTCAACATTTTCAAGGTCAAAGTCAAATTTTTAGGTGCATTCATATAGTGAATGATCAAAATTACACATTAAAACCAATGGGAAGAACAACATGTATATTAAATTACATATTTGGAGGATTATATATGTAAGGCAATAGGCAATCATCAACATGGGTGATTGGGATCAACTCAACCAAGTTACAATTCCTCACTTTTTATAGGTTTTCATCTTTGATAACAAAACATAGAGTTTTAATGAAAAGAAGTTGATTTTTTGAGTTACACACATTCAAAGGTCATAGATTAAAATAATAGAGACCTACCAAATATATGCACTGCATTATATGGTCACAGAGATATACAATTTCCCAATACAATATCGTCAACCCTTATCACTAATAACAATGTTCCTATCTAGGATTATTAGTACTAACCCTGTGCATATAAAGATATAATTATGAATTTTGAATAATCGTAGCCTAGTTGTAGTCTATTTACACTATCAGAACATAGTCATAGTTATCTATTGAATTAGTAAAGTTGAGCATCTTTATCTCCTCAATACTTTCCATAAATAATGAATTACATTATCAAATAAATCTAGATTAGTTATGTTTATATTTATGCTTGATTTATATATATTACAATCTTAATTTTTTCTAAAAGTTTATCCTATTGTGATTCACATTAAATACAAAAGTAAGGGTAAAAATATTGGTGAACCAATATATTTCTTGAATAGTGTCAAACCCTAGGTTGCCCTTAAGGTTTCATCATGCTTTTTAGGGTTTTTCAAATTTCTACCATAAGATTTTATTGTCAAAACTAATTTTTGATTCTCCTTCACATTAAAAATTACACATGGATTTAATTATTGAACATTGTTTCTATTTATTTATTCTTGTCATGATTGCACTTATTTCATGTTATTCTACTTGGTTATGTATTAAATGAGTTCAATATAAATTTACTAATAAGGATCAAATCAATAATGAATCACATTTTGATTCCTTTAAATGATATTCTTGAAATATCCAATCCAACTTATTTATTTTCACTACTATGCACTAAAGGGAATGCATGATTATTTTCATTCCTCTTCCTTCTAGATCTTCATGTTGTAAAAGCTACCATCCTGAATTAATTATTCATCCATGGATTATATTTGGACACATAGTCCATGTTGTCAATACTATGTGAGGTAAGGTACCAAAAAACATAGGTTGTCAACAATTTACTCCTCAACCCCTTCCACCTCCCATGAATAAATATAATCAAACTAAATGATATGATATCATTGACCAACTACATAATACCCATGCTCACATTTTTTTCCTTGACTTATTGAAAATATAAACTATATATAAAAATATCTTACATGCAATAATGCATGAGACAAATCTCTAAAGTGACACACAACTGACATCTTTTGTATTTATAATGAATACATCTCAAGGATATATAAAAATCCATTGCTTTTGAAAAAGAAGATTTACCTCCTAAGAACACTATTGATCAAAATTAACCATTATTCATTCAAGTTGAGATTCAAAACAAAGTAGTCAAATGTGTGATGGTAAATAGTGGTTTAGGTTAAAAAATTTATAGTATGCCTTTATTACAATGATTGGGTATAAGTATGAATGCAAATAAAAATCACACAAAAAAAATACATGTATTTAATAACACATCCCATAAAGTAGTTGGATCAATATCATTGGATGTGAGATTAGGACCAAAAATGGTTACCACTTTATTTCATGTCATGCCCAATTATTTTCATTATAATTTACTTATGGGGTGATCTTGGATACATACCATGGAACTGGTACCATCTACATTACATAGATATATCAAATTCATACATTATGGCTACATATATACTCTTTTTGTTGATTATCACCCCTTATGATATTAAAAAATGATATCATTTACTAATAAGATCTAATCACATTCTATTTAACACTTTATAGTGGCACGAACACAACCCATTGCACTAGATCATAAGTATACATATGAGGTGGGTAAATCAATAAATTAAATGACAAGGAATCAATTATACATATCAATTAAACTAGAAGGACAACATCAAAAGTTACTTTTAAACAAGAATAAAAAATTACACACCTCTTTGTTTTAGTTACTTCATAAAACCATAATTACATAGTTATAGATTGGTATTATAGTCATGAGGATGATATGCAAGATCCTATAGACACATAAATCTGGTGATTGGTACTTGACAATGCTAATTATTGACACATCTTAAGCCACATTAATTGGTCTCAAATACATGAATATTATTCACCATTCATCTAAGCCATTTATCTATATTTGGGTTCAACCCTTTATTTTCTATTACTATTGTATAGAAAATTCCAATGTCAAATGCTCAAGATATAAAAAATTACCTTTCGACTATCTTCAAAAAAAGACATATGTCCATGATCCTTTTGTATATGTCCACTCTAGGTGGATATGAGTGCTCTACACTCTTGTCTAGTTAGACTAGCTGTGTGTAGTGCCAAATATTTGCTAGTTTCCAAAATTCAAATCATTATTTTGGTCCCCTACACATTTCACTTGGTAAAAAAAGGAAAGCAACAAAAGGTTTTCCTATAAATACACATAAAAGGTCATTATTTTTCCCTGCGTGGTATTCACTTCTCTCAACCATTCACACTATTTCACATTGAGAAAATCTATCCTTTTCTCTCCAAATTCAAGATCACTCACAAGGAGTAGCCATAACCCAAGTATAGATCATCTCAAATCAACTCAAGATTTATTAATCTCAAGTATCAAAGCAATTTTATAGTTATATACATAGTCAAGAAGCACAATTACACAAACACTTTAGGTGGGAAATATACATGGGATTGATTTCCCTATTTGGAATATTGGATACATAGGCAATGGCCAGTCATTAAGAGGGTGATTGAGGTCATTTAAACCTGTTACACTCCCCTATTTTTCATAGGTTTCAAAGATAGAAAATTACCCTTAGGGTTTTCAAAGATAAGATAAGATAAATAATGATTTCTACATGACACATTATAGATAGAAATTTCATAGAATAGCCAACATACGTAGGTGCATTGATCATTTTTTATCCCAAAAACTATGATAAACCCATAGTCAATGAACTCAAGTGTACTATACTACTGTCCAATTATAGTGGTAAAGTTTAAGAATGTTAACTAGTTCTACCTCAAATATATCACTATCAAGAATTTATTTATTTTCATGTCAATCAATCAACTAGGACAAGTCTGTAGTCAACACATTCAAATGACTTGCACAATAGTTCACTTACAATGGACTTGTCCTGATTTTATTTATGATTTTTTTCCTAATTATGAACATGCATAATCACCTCTCTTATTTATTTCCACCTTCAAATAGTTAGAACAATAAAAAAAATCTATGTGCAACCTAAGTATATCTCTTCATAGTGTTTTCCAAATATAACTTTTTAATTTATTTATCAATATCAAATTGAGATTTTTTGATCATTTTACATATTTAATATTATGATATTTCCAATTTTACACCTATTGAAAAACATTGTAATTTATTTTATTTTTATCAAAATAGGGTAAAATAGATCCAACATATGATAAATTCCATTAACTAAAATTCAATCTTATTGATCTAGATGAATACTTGTGTCATAACATGTTCACACCTACTGGTCTAGTTGAATACTTGGATAATTTATATGCAAAAATCACTAATAATGCAAAGGTTTATACTCATTCAATATTGGTTTAAGGAAAATAAAAACTAATAAAGTTAGACCTTCAATACAATCAACATACAAATCATATTTACAATATTATATCATGCCATGCTTCTTCTATGATACAAACACTGTTAAACTAATTTTTTGCAAAATAAAATAGGATTTGGAAACAAGAGAAGTTATATATTTCATCTTCCACCAAAGTTTATGGGAATTATTTAGTAAATAATGTGGAGATTTCAAATATATGATCATCTACACCATTATAAATAACAAAGCTCCAAGACTCACAAGTAAAATACTACAACTACTACTTGATAATAACTTAATGAAATTACCATCTAATAGGCACATAGAAATCAAGTGTCTTTCATATAAAAAATAAAAGTCATATTGTGACTACCACAGGATCACATGACATGATACAACTCATTACAAAAAATTACAAAAGAAGATACATAATAACAAGAGTCAGGGTGTTATCCGAGTAATACACTCTCATTGAATTGATCACAATAAGAGGTCTTGACCATTAAAACATACACTAAGGGTCAATATCAATGATATATTAATATTAATGAATAACAAGGACCAAATATGTGCAATATTACATTTTTAGTAGTTATGTCTTGACACAAATGAATTATAACATAATATATATTGTGAGGGATCATTGGAAATATTATATTAGTAGTTTATTGTGGTCCTAAGGTTGTTAACACATTGATACTTGTGATGAAACCTAGGAATAAATTATGGGATACATTCAATCAATAAGGATTTCTGAAAAGATGAGTTTTTTACCTTAATTTGATTTTAGAAACCCTAATAGGATGGAAACTAGTAGAATGGTGAATAATCTAGATTTGTATAATAAACATAATTAATCCTAAAAAATAATTTTAACTATGATAAAACATAAAAGATAAATATAAAAGTGAATGTAGAATAAGAGGTAATAACACTTTTAACTTTTTCTATTTTACTTTGAATTTTGATTGTCTGAATATTGCATATCTACACTGTGTAAATACCTTGTGTATAACTCTTTTTGGCATGTTGCCTTTTGGTCATTTTCATCAGGTTTAGTCATTACCAATAGATGACACTAACCTAATATTGTTGGTACTAAACCTACACATAAATGGATCCTATTTTTTTATAAGATAACATGCTTATGTATATAATAATTGTTTTAACCTTTTACCTTTGGAATCATGCAAATGCATGGGTGATCAAAACCTTAATTCTACACAAGCAATCTAATATCAAATGGGGATGTCAGGTGAAAGGGTTGAGTTGTATTTACTTTGATAAATCATGCCATTTATTTATCAAGTGATACATTACAATATAAATACTTTGAAGAGGGATTAAACTCTAATGTAGTTCTCCCACTAATGTGTGTGTGTAATTGTGGATAGAAGTATAGATACTCTTTTTCCTAGATTTCCATTAGTACAAATATGTATCTATAAACTAACCTTTATAAAATTTAGATTCATCTCTAATAATTTAGTAGGTGCAATATGTAATCTTTCTAGCTCTTGATAATGCAAAGTGCTTGTCTCTATATAACTTATAGTTAATTTGTATATATAGGAGCCTCTAAATTTGAAGCAAGGACATAGTGGAATGTAAAACCCAACCAAAAGAAGTTAAAACATGCCCAAAAAATGGTAATAATATGAATTGTGCTCAAAATAAATTAAATATTCCTAGTTCACTTTCATTATCTTTTATCAATGTCGATGATCGATATTGACTGTAAATGGTGTAACTAACCCAAGGCCTAAAAATACTCCACGATGCATGGGATAAAGATATTTATAATTTGGAAAATAATGTTTAAGATGATAGGTTAAAGGTGTCACATAGCCAAATAGAATAATTGAGATTATCAAAATACCAAAATAAAATTTCCACTAACTAATTAGCTCTTAGTTTGAGATCCATACATGCAAAGTTTATTAAATGTATTGTGAAACAATGACTTACCAAATTAGGTATACACATTAAAATATAGTTAAAATTCACAAAAAACATATTTTGATCTTCCATAATGAACAAGAAATAAATAGACACCATGATGGAAATAATGACCATCGAAAAGTGAAAGATTTAAAGCAAACAAGGAAGTATTATCTAATCATAAGGATTAAAATGTAATACCTTCAGTTGATGAAGATACATTGGATATGCATAAAATTTAGGAAAGATAAAAAGGAAAATAAAAATTAATAAAAATGGATTATTATAATTATAATCATGATGATGACATATAGACATTTAATGATATCATATACACCGATATTAGTAGTTTATCATTAACACCACTTGAAAGGTCATGACATCCATTGGATGCCCTTTGGGGTATTTAATATTTTTAAAATATATTCAAATCTATTTAAATAAGTTACAAAATAAAAAATAAAAAATATTAAAGCATTAAAAATATTAAAAACATAAAAAATTAGGACATGAACATAACATGAATAGCTAGAGTATGTTGTTTACATATGTTATTTATCACATGTCTGGTGTATGAGTGTGATACATGACATACATATCATACATAGACATGTATATTTTGGATATTTCCTATACCTAATGACCAAGCCAATTTTGGGCATCTTCTTTCACATGATACATTATCACAAGTTATATCTTTATTTGACCTTTTCCCATGTTGAAATACATAGATTGATTACACATGACTTGTAAGAAAATAATTTATTACATAGTGCCACATGGATATGTTATTTACTATGCTATGATACTGACATATATGGATAGTGTAGACTGGTTTTCACTTGTTCTATGCTTCATCGATGTTGTTAATTTTGGATGATAAGCTAGTTTTATTATTTATTATGTTCATCCTTATCCTTTTTTGTTGTAGAATTTATATAAGTTGTTTATGGCTTCTTAGTATTTCTTTTAGAAATAAATTTATGTTCCTTGTATGTAACCCCTTGGCCCTATGTATGACATTCTATAATATTGTGTGACATGGCTTGTATAACTTGTGTAATTTATAAGTTTATAGGTGTTGTGATCCATATCACTCACCTCTACTTTTTATGTTGTGCTATGATTTACATCATACACTTACTACATTTTACTATTTAAAGATTATCACTACTACATGCTTCATAGATACATATATCTTGGAATAAAACTTCAATGCCTTTACATTGAATATGTTAAATGCATGTCTTGATGCTATATACATTATTGTGATGACATAATCTTCAAATATTGACATGATTCTATATGAGATTATCCTTATACATGACATGCTATAACTCAATTTATTTTGAGATGAGTGACTTTCAGGATCCATCACTCAAATCAAAATGGGGCCATATTAGTGGGCTTTGTCATAGAGACTAAAGTCTCCACGAGTAGACTTTAGTAAAGTATAAATATTTTACATTTGATTCAACTATAAAATAAGGACAATTATTTATAGGTTTCAAAAATATTTGGGGGCATATACAAGACATATGTACTCCATTTTTATACTCCACAAGTGATAAATTTAAGATTGATATAGATTCATATACATTTTGGTTCATATACTCCATTTTAAAGTATAAACTCAATTAATCATGATAATAAATAATGCACACATATACACCATATACATATTTATTTAGGCATGATGCTGGTTCATGCCCACAAATAATTTTTATCAGATTTTAATTAGGCATGATGTTTTTTCATTCACACTTACAAATTTACACATCTACAATTATTTATCAAGTATTTTCAAGTATGCAAAAGATTTGAATTTATAAGTCCATTTTCAATAGTCGACTCATCATTTTAAGGTAATGTGTGTTTAGGTTCAATGGTGCTTAATCACATTAGCATTGCCAATAACGAACCCATTTTGTGGTTCTTACCTTATCATCTTGGGGTTATAAGATCAATTTTGGATTAGTTACATATGGGTTGTGGCATTTGTCTTCTAATTCATGGACTTTGCCTTAGTTAAATTTAAAATTGAACTTCTCCATTGCTTCAACAAAGAACCACATTTATCTAATGCTTCGACCATCTTCAACAAGCTACAAGGCAACACAATTTATTCAATTATAAGTACATTTCCTCCTTGCTCTTTTAAAGTTAAAGTTAAAATTATAATTTAGATTTAAAATTTCAATACATTGACATTAATTATTAAATTTTAATTTTAGGTTTTTCTTGGGGCAATATGCACATTTAGAGCCTTCCCAAAGAAAAAGTTTTTTTTACATACCCAGGTATATATTTATCCTTTTACTCTAGTATTTTCATTAAATTATTATACTAGAATAAAAAGAGGGAAGTTTTAAAAACTAAAATATGGTATTCGATAATTTTAAATATTAATCTTGACCTACACCTATCCTACATTACTTGTGTGTCTCCAAGCAACTCTCACTTGCCATTCCTGAACACCTACATGCTAGTTATGAGCTCAATCCATTGCAAGTTGTTATAGTCAATTACAAGAACTTGTTATAGCCTATAATTTCACCCTTGTGAGAGAGTTATTTAGGATCTCTCACTTCTAGCTATAAGCATAGGGACAACCTCAGGATGTGGGTATCCTATGGTGAGGTTGAACCTCTAGGATTTTTTATGAGGCTAGTTCCTCAGTTGCTTCACTTAAACTCTTGATTATCACACTAAAATCTACTTATTAGATAAAGAAAAGGGGTAGGTGGATGAATAAAAATAAATATAAGCTAAGGAAGGTGATGAACCAAAAAGAAGTGATCCACTTGGTCTAGAAAAGAGCCAACTACTAATGAACCCAAATAGGACATAGGCTATTCTGATTCTATCTCAAGGCATAGGCATGTAGATTTTTCATGAAGGTTGAAGGGAATCCTTACACTTTTAAGGATAAAAAATAGGTTTAAGGGAGACACTACGAACTGGTAACACTTCAAAGAGAGCTTGACACACACACACACACTTCATGTAATCCGATAAAAAATCAAAAGGCTCAAAAGCAAGGTGTTGGAAAAAATCACAGGTGATGAATGACAATCATACATTCTAAAAATGAAACCAAATGTGCACACTTGTTTCAACTAGAAACAAAAAAGTCTTCCTTGTATTGCTTCAAAAGAGTCTTTTACAAAGTGATTTACTTAGAGTAATCTTATCTCTAGTCTAGGGATAAATTGATTGGCTCTAAGGCCTCTATTTATATAGAAAAGGGGGGAGAGAAAAGGGGAAGAAAGAAGTCACTGATGGATAGAACTATGATGTTGTGCTTCCTTGACTTCCCTAAATACATCACTTAATATCACTAAACCATCCTCTTGAGGCCCTCCTATCTTTAAGTTTTTCTTTGGCACATCTGAGAAGCTATGCTGTGAGCAACTAGAATGTCTCTTCTTGGCATGACGTATTTAATATTTTCACTCAATATTGACATGGCTCATTTCTCTTTATGTGCCATACTGAAAGGATGCGACTCTCCATGTATTTCAACCATGCTACATTTAAGCATCAAATAGTGATTGTGGGGAGTAAACTATGATAGATGAAAGCCTTTATTATTTCTAGCTACCAGTCACTTAGACTCTCCCTTGCTCATTGGTTATCCTTGTGTCACTTATACTTTACTGATTAGCTCTTTCTACTCTATCTTACACCACATAGTAGCCTTTTATTCATTGCATCATGATTCTCATGTTGTTAGACCAAGCTTAAGCCAAACACTTAAATAATCCTGATTTACTCTATGCATGGTAATTCAGGTTCTTTGATCTCTCCAACTTTGGAATTTACCAGATCCTTTACTTATAATTTTTTTAAGTAAAGTACTTGGAGAAACCTGATTTACTCTATGTAGAGTAATTTAGATTTTTCAAGCTTACTTACTTTAGACTTATCCATATTGAAGTCTTCTTTATTCTATGAGCTCTTATTTATCTTGGGGAAATTTCCTAAAGGAATTCTTTGGGATAATTTGTTTGAAGGAATTTCTTCAGACTTTTTGTTTAAAGCTTCCTTCTTGCTCTCTTCCTTCAAAAATTCCCTTTTAGACTTTTGAAAATGGACTTTCTCGAAGGGTGAGAGACCCTTCAGGCTTCCTATATGTCCCTTCTAAATTATACAAATGATCCTCCAAAAGGGAAAGATACCCTTTGGGAATTTTTAAATGGTCCTTTCAAAGGGTAATGTACCCTTTGAAAAACTTTCAACTATCCACTTGGAGAAGGAAAAGCCCTTCAGATTTATGAAAATGACCTTCTAGAAAAGTTGATTAGTCTTTCAAAAATGTTGAAAAGATACTTTTTACCAAAAATAGGCCCTTTGGCATTTTAAAATGCCCTTTAGATTTTGGAGAAGACTTGTCCCTTGAAGTAACCAAGAAGTACTATTTTTTGAGACTAAATCAGGTTGGTCAAGCCCCTTTACTTATTTTGGGCTTTTGATTACTCACAACTTATGAAGTAATTGAGTAGTGCTCCTTGGAGAACCCAAAATACACTATCCATGAGTAATTCAAGTTTTTCAACCTGAATAACTTCTACTTATAAAACATTTAGAAGTCAAACACTGCTCGAAACCCAATTTTCATTGTGCCCTCAGAAACCTGAAATCTTGCAACTTTGAAATCCCAAAGACTTATCCTTTGGAGAACCCAAGGTTGTCTGAGCTTGTCACTTTTGCTTGAATTTACAACTTCTCACACTTGGGAAAATTTTGGGTGTGTGGGCCAAAAATGGCCAACATTTTTGGTGACTTGCAGGGAAGCATGCTTGCTATGTTTGAGAACCCAATTAATTTGATTCATTCGATCCATTGGGCATGAAGTCACTAATTTTTTACAAAGATAGATCTATCTAAATACTTCCCTTGAAGCAACAAGAAAAAATAAAATGAAACAAACTACACCCAAGGCACTTAGGGAAGGGGAAACACTCAACTAAAATGGATGTGCATAAGGCACATAGAGAAAAATATAAAAAGCTATAAAAAATGTACAATACCATACAATGGCTGAAAAATATTTTTATAACATGGATTTATAACTAGGATGGGCAATACCTATCCATCTAGTTAGGCTATTTGAAAGGCATTAATCTATTTGCATCTATGGATCAAATAAGGTAAACTCCATAAGCTATTAAACATAGTATGGTTGCCTAGTTTGGCCTTATTTGAGTCCCATTTGAGAACTAGGTCTCCATCCTTAAATGTCCTTGATATAACTCTCTTGTCAAAAGCCTTTTTGACCTAAGTTTGATGTGCCTCCAACATCTTCATTATAAGGTCCCTTATCTCCTCAAGTTTTATGAGTTTTACCAATCTCACATTCATGGGTTCATCTTCTAGTATCTCCAGTTGATGGGTTATCTCTAATGCAGGTAGCTCAAGAGAAATAGGTAGCTTGGCCTCCCTTCCATACACTAGAACACATGGAGTATTTCCAATAATAGCCTTAGGAGTTACTTGATCAGCCCTCAAGGTTGTCTTCAATTTGGTGTGCCATGTCCTTTGATTCTCCTCCATGGCCCTCTTGGTAATCCTCAATAAATTTTTATTTGTGGACTTGGCCAGCCTTTTGCCTTGAGGGTAATAGTTTGAGGAAATGATGAGGTATATGCCCATTTTGAGAGCCCATTCACTTGTTTTCAAACTAAGGAAAGCCAAAGGATTATCAGATATGATAGTGGATGGAACACCAAACTTGGTCACAATACTGTCATAAAAATCTAAGACTACACTTTCATTGGCTTCCTTCAATGCAATGGCTTCCAACCACCTGGTGAAGTAATTAGTTGTAGTAAGCACCCACTTATGCCCTGTAATTGATGGGGGGTTGATTACTCCAATGAAGTCCAAAGCCCACTGCATGAATGGTTGCTCTACCTAAATTGGGTTGATAGGGAAAGCTGCTAACCTTTACTTGCCTATGAAGAGAATACATTCCTAACACTTCCTCACCCATGCATAAGCATCCTTGAAGAGGCTGGTCCAGTAGTAACCAACCCTCATGATCTTTACTATAGTAGTCCTTGGAGCAAAATGACCTCCTATAGGCCCATCATGGAAATGCTCCAAAAGCTTGACTACTTAATCATCACCTACGAACCTCAGGAGCAATCCATTGAGGTCTATTCTAAACAAAACCCCATCAATCAATGCATAAGGTATGGATTGAATTCTAAAATACGTTATTTTTACTTTGTCCATACCTTGAGGGCACTCACCTATTAGCAAAAAGTGCATCATATCATGGAGCCAGCTAGTGTGAGATGGAGGTTCATCTATTTGTGAGTTATCTTGTGTTACTAAGATGACCTCTTTAGCTTCATGAAGGTCATCAACTGTATGCTCACATAAGCTTTTACCTCTTACTAGCTTAGTGACCTTGAGCTCCATGTCATATTCCATGAATTTAGTATTCCAACTAGCTCTTTTTTGGCTCAAATCCTTGTTAAGAAAGAAGTCTCTTACTCAAGGATGAGACACCATAAGGTGTATTTTGCTATTGGATAGCATTGGCCTAAACTTATTGAGGCTCATTACTATTTCAAGGACTTGCTTCTCTACAAAGGTATACCTTACCTCATACTCTTTAAGCCCCTGACTGAAAAATGCTAATGGTTTCTCAAGTCCTTCACCATTTCTTTACATCAATATGGCTGATATATTATCAATGTTGGCAAAATCATACAATATTAAATCCATTAAAAAATTAGGATTCATAAGTGTGGGTGCTTGAGCAATGGCTTGCTTGATAGCCTCAAATGCTAACTTGCCTTCATTTGACCAAGTGAACACTTGGTTCTTTTTCAACATAGAAGTGATGGGATTGACCAAACTTGAAAAATTAAGGATAAATATTCTCATAAAGTTTATCTTTCTGAGGAAACTTTGGAGTCCCTTCTTATGGTTGGGCATGGATAAGGCCAAGATGGCACTTATTCTCTCAGGATCAATGGACAACCCCTCCTTTAAGATGATGTGGCCCATCAACTTGCCTTCATGAAGAACAAAAATTCACTTCTTGGGATTTTATGAAATCCCATACTCTATGCACCTTTTAAAATTTATCCTTAGGTGGTTCATATGCTCATTGACATTATTGGAGAATATTATGATGTTATCCAAGTATACCAACAACATTTGGTTTAACAGCCCCTAGAAAGCCATGTCTATGGCTCTTTGGAAATTTAAGCTAGCATTTGATAGACCAAAGTGCATCTTTTGGTATGTATAAATGCCCCATTTGGTGGTGAAATCAGTCTTGTACCAATCTTGATATTTCACCTAGACTTAGTTGTAGCCTAAAAATCCATCTAATAGAGAGAAGCATTTTGATCCTACAACTACTTGGAGAAGTTGCTCCATGGATGGTAGAGGGTAGTGATCCTTCAAGGAGACTTTGTTTTAATCTCTGAAGTCCACACACAACCTAATCTCCCCTCTCTTCTTCCTTATGGGCACTAGGGTGGCTACCCATGATGAGTGTTTGATGGGAAAGATGATCTTAGACTCGATCAATTTGGTTAACTCTTTCCTCATGAGCTCTTCTATCTTGGGGTTGACCGGCCTTTGCTTCTACCTTACATGCTTTGCATTGGCCTCTAATTCTAAGGTATGCTGAGCTAACTTTAGATGAAAATGTGCCTCTCAGCCTTCCTGCTTACCTTCCTAAGCTTGAAAAGCTTATCCTTAAAGATGAGGACTCTCTCATAATTTTTTTCATTAGTAGACATTACTGCCTTCTCTTTCCTCATGTGGTCTCCTTCATGAAAAAATCCCTCAAGTGTAACTAGCCCCTTAGGAAGCTTGTTCAACTTTAGCTAAACAATCTGATCCTCATATTGATGCTACAATTTAGCTTGATTGGAGGAGGAGAACTCAGCGTCTTGCTGTAAGAAACAAGCAATTTACTTGTCACTTTTAAAAACATACCAGTGAGATTCATTATCTAGCACTGATGGCCTCACCACCACCTTGACATGTAGTTGAACCTTAGCTTCTTTCAGCTCACTTGGAATGTCAAACTAAGCTCGCATGGCTACCAACCTGTCAACATGCTAGTTTTGATTTCTTATGATAGCTTGAATGTCAAAGGCCTCAAAATCTTTAGTTAGGTCCCGCACTCAATTTTTATAGGACCTCATCAATGAATTCTTTATAAAATTTAAGCCTTTGAATTGGTTTACTATGAGCTCACTATCCCCATAAAATTGGAGTAGTTTGATTCCTATTTTATTGGCCCATTGAAGGCCATGGATCAAGCATTCATATTCTACTGCATTTGAAGAGCAATTGAAATGGAACCTGTAAGAAGAGAAAAGCTTGTTACCCAAAGGGTAAACCAACATTGCCCCAACACATACACCATTTTTTCTCCTTGAACCATCAAATAACAATTTCCATAAACCATTGGGGTCTTTTTTAGGTCCAATGAGGTAAGGCATGGGTTGATTCTCTTCATGTAGCAAATAAACACCCATGTCTATTTCCTCAAAACCTTCCAAAGGGTTGAAAAATTATTTCTCTCCATAGCTCATATAAAAATAAGTTTGAAACCTCTTCAAGATGAGTGTTTAGCTCTTAGTTAATTGTAAACTCATCTTCATCAAGGATAGTACAATTAAGGTTTATTTTATCTAGATGATGGGATTCCATGTGGAATTATGCCATGGGTTGAGCCTTGGTTGAGACCTTAGTCATATAACTTGTTCTAAATGCCATGTAAGACCAATTTGATACAAGGTAAACCCCAATATTGGCTGTGAACTCCCTAGAAAGACATAATGCAAAGAGAGGAGTGATATCTAGGATTAACACGTCTTGCACCATGAACATGACAAGATAAGCATGCAAGGTTAGGCTCAAATTCTTGATGATACCTAATGTTTTTGTGGAAGAACCATCAAGTTGTAGGATTCCCTTGGTGTGTAGCTCATACTTGAGGTTCAAATGGTCAACAATAGACTTTGGCATGACTAAGGTGCTAGCCCCACTATCCACCAAGAAGTTGTGCACCAAGGAATCACTGATGATTAATGAGATGTAAAATGGGGGGGGCTTGGTCACACTACTTGACCTTTCTCTCAAAGGACTCTTAGCTATATTAGTGAGGACTTCAACTTCCTTGCTTGGTTGATTACTTGTAGTTGTAGAAACACTCATGTTGGACAAACCTTTCTAAAGAATGTCTACTTGGATGGGCATGGAAAGCATATCCCACATTGGTACACTCATGTTAGATTTATTCATTTTCTCCATAATGTTGATTTGCATACCCACAACCTTTGCCTAGGTTTTGGGATCAGCTACTACTGGATTTATCAGTGAAGGAACGGTGACAAGATGTTCTTTTAAAGCTTCCTGATTGTCACCCATATTCCTTCTCTTAAACTTTGTGTTTGCTAAGACTAGGATGTGGGCCAAACTAAGAGTAGCCTATGAATTGGATGCATATCACTCTTATTGCTCATTGATAACCATTGAGGCCTTTGGTTGGTTTGATCCTTGATCTGAGCCTTATTCTTGTAGAGGCTACTCTTGCTTTTTCATCATGGACACCTTTGTGCTTTGGCCCATAAGAGCCTAGTTATATCCATAAGCAACAACCTACTACCATTGATCATTAAATTCCTAGTTAGAGCCATTAGTTGGGATAATGGATTATCCAAAAGAATGATTCCAAGGCATTGTCCCTTCAGCCTCCTGAGCCATATTGTTTTGAATTGGGATTAAGGAATTAGAAGGGCCTGTAGCATTTAGATTATAATTATGTTGTCTAGCATAGTTAGGCTACCCCTATCCTTGAAAATTTCCCTTATAGGGTGGCCTATTTACTTGATAAGGCTAATGTTAAGGCTGGTATGGAGCTTGATATGGCTTTCTATAAGCATGTTTCCTATTGATATTGACCACATAATTCCCCAAGGATTGGAGCATACTCTTCAATTCCAAGTAATTATTATGCTCTTGGGAGTCATTGGATCCACTAGTAGATGCCTTCTCTTGCGTAAGTGAAGGCACAACATAGCATTGGAAGTATAACATCAAGTGGAGGAATGACTACAAGAGGTGGTCCAATCTCTGGAAAAAGAGGCATTGGGGGTCTGGGAGTAAGCTTGCTAGCCTAAACTAGGAAATTTTTTGCCTTGATTTCCACCTCATATGCAGCTGGCAGTATGTCCCCTCTCATAGAGTGAATCATTAAAACTATGTCGCTATTGACAACCTTCAAGTAATACAAAAAAGTAAAGTTTTGAGATGGTCTAATAGCTATTAGAATTCTATCCCATGCCTTCTAAAATATCATATTGAAGTCTTGCATGACTTCATGGGGAGATCTCTTGATTGTGGTCAACTACTCTGCAAGTGACATATGATCACTCTTATCTACAAACCTTTTACACAGGGTTGTTCCCAGCTCATCCCATGAGTGGATAGAATTAGGAGCTAGGCCCTCATACTAGTATGATAACTTTCCTTTAAAAGATATAACCATTATCCTAATATCCACATTCTCCATTGTGATATTGTGAATGTTGTAGAAGTTGGCTATGTCTATTATGTGCTTAGTAGGAGTTACAACTTAGTCTCCTATGTAATAAGGAACACTTTTGAGGGATACTGATAGCATAAGATCATACTATGGTAAATTTAAAGGATTATGGCCATTGAAGCCCATAAAATATCTTTGGGGAATCATGGTATCAAGAGGAGCTAACAAGGATCTTCTTACGTAGGTATACCTTATAACTAGTTTAGGAAAGTAGCTTCTTATGTAAGGGTGAGTATGGGTGAACCTTAACCTTCTTTCTAAGTTTAAAGCTAATTCAAAAAACTCAAAAGGAATACCTATAGAATTTGATTTTTTAGTCTCCTTTGGCATGAAAGATAACTACTACTCTACCACCAGATAGCTAGGTATTCTGAAGATTTTCTAGGTGCTGAAGGATGAATGCTACCACTGTTGCAAAATGACCAAAATAGCATAAAATTTAAACAATCTTTCATAAAAATGATAATAAAATGGTAGCTATCCTATCGAGCATGACAAAACTATTATAGATTTGAATTGTACCCTTGTGAGAGAGTTATTTAGCTCTCTCACTTCCAGCTACAAGCATGGGGACAACCTTAAGATGTGGGTATCCTATGGTGAGGTTGAACCTCTAAGATTTTTTATGAGGATAGTTCCTCAGGTGCTTCACTTTAGCTATTAATTCTCACACTAAAATCTACTTATTAGCTAAGAAAAAGGGGTAAGAGGATGACTAAAAATAAATCTAAGCTAAGGGAGGTGATGCACCAAAAAGAAGTGATCCACTTGGTCTAGAAAAGTGCTGACTACCGATGAACCTAAATAGGACATAAGCTATTCTAGTTCAATCTCAAGGCCATAGGCATGGAGCTTTTGTATAGAGGTTAAAGGGAAGCTTTGAGCTTTGAAGGATAAAAAAATAGGTCTATGAGAGACAATATGAACTGGTAACACTTCAAAGAGATCTTGACACATAGATACTTCAAGTAATCCTGCATAAAATTGAAAGGATCAAAATCAAGGTGCTGAAAAAAAATTTAGGTGATGAATGACAATCATACATTCTAAAAATGAAACCAAATGTGCACACTTGTTTTAACCAGAAACAAAAAAGTCTTCCTTGTATTGCTTCAAAAGAGTCTTTTACAAAATAATTTTTGTAGAGTAATCTTATCCCTAGTCCAGGGATAAATTGCTTGGCTCCAAGGCCTCTATTTATATAGAAAGGGGGGAGAGAAGGGGAAGAAAGAAGTCATTGATGGCTTGAAATATGATGTTATACTTCCTTGTTGTCCCTTATTGCATCGCTTAGGATCACTAAACCATCCTCTCAAGCCCCTCCCATCTATAAGTTTTTCTTTGGCACATCTAAGAAGCCATGTTATGAGAAACTGAAATGTCTCTTCTTGGCATGACTCATTTAATATTTTCACTCAAGATTGACATGGCTTCTTTCTCTTTATGTTCCATGCTAAAAGGATGTGGGTCTCCATGTATTTCAGCCATGCTGCATTTAAGTATTGAATGATGATTGTGGGGAGTGAACTATGATGGATGAGAGCCTTTATAATTTCTAGCTACAAATGACTCGGACTCTTCCATGCTCATTGGTAATCCTTGTGCCACTTATCCTTTACTTATTGGCCCTTTCTACTCTAACTTACACCATGTAGTAAAATTTCATTTGTTGCATCATCATTCTCACATTTTTGGACCAAACTTAAGTCAAACACTTAAATAATCTTGATTTAATTTATGTAGAGTAATTTGGGTTCTTTGATCTCTCTAACTTTGAACTTTCCTAGATCCTTTACCTATAAATCTTTTTAAGTAAAGTACTTAGAGAAACCTAATTTACTCTATGCAGAGTAATTTGGGTTTTCCAAGATTACCTATTTTAGAATTGTCCATCTTGAAGTCTTATTTATTCTATGGGCTCCTATTTGTCTTAGGAAAATCTCCCAAAGGAATTCCTTGGGATAATTTATCTGAATGAATTCCTTCAAAATTTTTATCTAAAGCTTCCTTCTTGCTCTCTTCCTTCAAAAATTACCTTTTGAACTTTACAAAATGGACTTTCTCAAAGGGTGAGAGACCCTTCGAGCTTCTTGTATGTCCTTTAAAACTTCCAAAAATGATCTTCCTGAAGGGAAAGATACCCTTTAGGAATTTTGAAATGGTCCTTCCAAAGGGTAACATACACTTTGGGAAACTTGTAACTATCCACTTGGAGAAGGAAAAGCCCTTCAAATTTATGAAAGTGACCTTCGAAAAAGTTGATTGGTCTTTTGGAAATGTTAAAAATATACCTTTTACCAAAAAAAGGCCCTTCAACATTTTGAAAATTCCCTTCAAGTTTTGGAAAATACTTGTCCCTTGAAGAACCTAAGAAGCACTATTTTTCAAGACCAAATCGGGTTTGTCAAGCCCCCTTAGTTATTTTAGGCTTCCGACTACTCACAACTTATGAATTAATTAAGTAGTAAACACTCAACATAACACTATATACACCAAAATATATATGTACAAGTAAACACTCAACATGTCAAAGATACAAAAATATGATCACTCAATATGTAAGATGGCCCTGGTGGAGACAAGAGAGTCAAGAAATGCAAATAATGAAAAAGTGTGTAGAATAGAGCACACATGTATTAAGGTAGATGAGACTAAAGCAACAATCCCATGTGGCACTTTATAACCTAGTGTGACATAATATAACCCAAAATAACTATGAAATGAGAAAAAAATGACACTATATTCACTAGAATAGTTCAGTATATAAATGTCTTAAAGGAAGCCATCATTAATATGAGAGTTTCTCTAAATACAAGGGATCACTAAAAAATATAACGACACTAATAAAAATAGGAATCATAATTCAAGAGTAAGAATTATAAGATCAATAACATAATTAAAAAATGACATAAATACACTATCCTAAATTAATAATACAATTGCCTAGCTTTTGCATTAGCTTACTCATTTTAGTTGTTGTTAATTTTTTCAATTTTCATGTGGATGACACCATGTATTCATTCAAGTAAATATGGTGGTAGTAAACATGGAAATTGGTACACAATGATTTAATATAGTTGAGATCCAATGAAGAAGTTGTCATAGTGAAATGTACATATTTAATATCAAGGACTTATATTTTCACCATGACTGTTGATATATATTTTTTGGGAATGTATAATTAAGTGTGGGATAATTTACACCATAATTATAAGGAAAATAGTTCCTTAATATCTAGGACAAAATGAGTTTTTCATATGTTCATGAAATTGAGCAATGGAAAAAAAATGAGTGCATGCTAAATTGTCCAATAAAATAACTGTAGTGGTTCCATGTTTCTGAATGGAATGTGGTCACTACAAAACATATACATGCAATTGTGGTCGTGGGCATAGATATATGTACTACAACCATTATGCTAAGGAAATGCATGACCACTAATTTGAGTGAAAGAAAGGATTTTTATCCCTTAAGAGTGAATAGGGTAATATGTTGTAGGGTATACTGGAACCAAAGTATAATGAATGAATATCATGGAGTGGGAATTCATAAAAGTACACCTATAGAGGTGACTAATGTTGTAGTTGTTATAAGTAATACACTATAACAGTGTAAAGTTACTTGTAAAATTGGTACAAAAACCTTAGTTTATTACCAACAAAGGCAATTTTGCATGTAGCGACAAGGCAACAAATCAACAAATAAAACATCAAAAAATTGTAAGGCACTTTATTTCTATTTTTTCCTTTTTCATTTTATTATTATTAGTTTTATTTATTTATTTTTATGTTTTTGACCTTGATCAACCAACAACCTAGTTTTCCAATTAAAGATATTTGTTTTTTAACTGGAACTATCAATAATGCCCAAGGGTTTTCACTATTGATTTATTACCATTTTTTAATTTTTTATCATTATTGACATTAAAATCAAGAATATTCTCTTAGATGTTGTACCATATCCTCTATAACCTCCAGTTCAACCCTTGATTGAAGGGTATGAATAAATTTTTACATTTTTGGGGGCTAGTTGTATAATTTTAAGTGGTGACTATTGACCAAAAACCTAAATTTTATAGAGTCAACAATGAACAATTTTATTTATCCATTATCAAATACTAGCTCAACTTCATATAGTCTAAGCCAATGAGCTTGTAACTTACCTTTGTGATAGTGAATAAAAAATTAATTTCCAATCTCCATTTTGAAACATGTGTTTGTTGATGAACTTATCATGCCACATGGATATTTTATTTTGGAAAACTTATGTATGATAAATGGATTCATAAAAAATCTAATCTAATGCATTAAGTTGAGTTATTCATTGTTTCTAAGCTTTAGATAGATATAAGCCATTTTAAAATGTAGTACTTAGAGTTTTGATCTCAAACTCTATAGGGAGAATAGTCTATTTACTATAGATCAATTCATATAGTGTGAATCATGTTGTGGTATTTCATGTGATTATCAACCAAGTCTAGAACACACCAAGAGAGGTCAAGTGTCAAAATTATCAGGATCAAATCTATATTTATAGTTTCATTAATATAGTGAAAGAGCACAATTACACGTTCACACTAAGGGGAATAAATTTGTGTGGCTTGAATTCCATCAACCCAATTACACTTTCTCATTTTCTACATGTTTTCATCCTTCACAAGTAAGCCTAAAGTTTCATGGACAATTAAATTATTTCTACAGTTGTGCACATAGTCAAGAGTCATAAATCATAAAAAAGAGATTTATCAAACAAACATACCACATTATAAAATCATAGAGATAATCCTTCCCAAGATAATAATGTCAACCCTAGTCACTAGCATCGATGTTTAGTTCTTGGCATGATGGTACCAAACTTGTGTGCATAGAGATAAAGTTCCACATTTGGATGAATCACGTGGCTATTTCTAGAATATTTCCATTGTCAAAACATAGTCATAGTTAACTAGTCAAATAGTAAATCTAAGTATATTATCTCCTTAGTACTTTCCATAAATATAAATTTATAATATTATATTATCCTAGAATAACTACATTTAGATTTATGTTTTAATGTCATATATTGAGATATCAATTTATTATACAAGTTTATCATACTGTGATTGATATTAAATAAAAAAATAGGATAAACAAAAGTCAAATAGATGGATAACTATTGAATAACTCAAAACTGTGTGAGTGGTATGAATCCACTACTCTATCACTGAAGAAGTTAGGTTGATATCGTATAACCTAGAATATATCCATAAAAGGAGATTGTCAATCTATCAAATGAAGCGTTGAAATTACAAAGGTGTTCATCAAACTATAATGCCAACAACTGAATAAATATTGAAGTAGGTGAAATGGACACTCAACGCCCAAATGATTAGTACTTGTATACACGCCCCTCTATAATACTAAAATAGTGGAGTAAAAAATATGTATGAGTGGTCAAAGCCACTACTTGAATAATGAAGAATAAAATATAACACTATATACACCAAAATATATATGTACAAGTAAACACTCAACATGTCAAATATACAAAAATATGATCACTCAATATGTAAGATGGCCCTGGTGGAGACAAGAGAGTCAAAAAATTGAAATAATGAAAAAGTGTGTAGAATAGAGCACACATATATTAAGGTAGATGAGACTAAAGCAACAATCCCATGTGGCACTTTATAACCTAGTGTGACATAATATAACCCAAAATAACTATGAAATGAGAAAAAAATGACACTATATTCATTAGAATAGTTCAATATAAGGAGATTATAAATGTCTTAAAGGAAGCCATCAGTAATATGAGAGTTTCTCTAAATACAAGGGATCACTACAAAATATAACTACACTAATAAAAATAGGAATCATAAATCAAGAGTAAGAATTATAAGATCAATAACATAATTAAAAATGACATAAATACACTATCCTAAATTAATAATACAATTGCCTAGCTTTTGCATTGGCTTACCCATTTTCGTTGTTGTTAAATTTTTTCAATTTTCATGTGGATGACACCATGTATTCATTCAAGTAAATATGGTGGTAGTAAACATGGAAATGGTATGAAATGATTTAATATAGTTGAGATCCAATGAAGAAGTTGTCATAGTGAAATGTACATATTTAATATCAAGGACTTATATTTTCAACATGATTGTTGATATATATTTTTTGGGAATGTTTAATTAAGTGTGGGATAATTTACACCCTAACTATAAGGAAAATAGTTCCTTAATATCCAGGACAAAATGATTTTTTCATATGTTCATGAAATTGAGCAATGGAAAAAAAATGAGTGCATGCTAAATTTTCCAATAAAATAGTTGTAGTGGTTCCATGTTTCTGAATGGAATGTGGTCACTACAAAACATATACATGCAATTGTGGTTTTGGGCATAGATATATGTCCTGCAACCATTATGCTAAGGAAATGCATGACCACCAATTTGAGTGAAAGAAAGGATTTTTATCCCTTAAGAGTGAATGGGGCAATATGTTGTAGGGTATACTGGAACCAAAGTATAATGAATGAATATCATGGAGTGGGACTTCATGAAAGTACACCTATAGAGGTGACTAATGTTGTAGTTTTTATAAGTAATACACTATAATAGTGTAAAATTACTTGTAAAATTGGTACAAAAGCCTTAGTTTATTACCAACAAAGGCAATTCAACATGTAGCGGTAAGGCAACAAATCAACAAATAAAACATCAAAAAATTGTAAGGCACTTTATTTCTATTTTTTCCTTTTTCCTTTTATTATTATTAGTTTTATTTATTTATTTTTATGTTTTTGACCTTGATCAACCAACAACCTCGTTTTCCAATCAAAGATATTTGTTTTCTAATTGGAACTATCAATAATGCCCAAGGGTTTTCACTATTGATTTATTACCTTTTTGTTTATTTTTTTTATCATTATTGAAATTAAAATCAAGAATATTCTCTTAGAAGATGTACCATATCCTCTATAACCTCTAGTTCAACCCTTGATTGAAGGGTATGAATAATTTTTTACATTTTTGGGGGCTAGTTGTATAATTTTAAGTGGTGACTATTGACTGAAAACCTAAATTTTACAGAGTCAACAATAAACAATTTTATTTATCCATCATAAAATACTAGCTCAACTTCATATAGTCTAAGCCCATGAGCTTGTAACTTACCTTTGTGATAGTGAATAAAAAATTAATTTCCAATCTCCATTTTGAAACATGTGTTTGCTGATGAACTTATCGTGCCACATGGATATTTTATTTTGGAAAACTTATGTATGATAAATGGATTCATAAAAAATATAATCTAATGCATTAAGTTGAGTTATTCATTATTTCTAAGCTTCAGATAGATATAGTCCATTTTACAATGCAATACTTAGAGTTTTGATCTCAAACTCTATAGGGAGAATAGTCTATTTACCATAGACCAATTCATATAGTGTGAATAATGTTGTGGTATTTCATGTGATTATATATTCTCAAACAACATCCAAAATATGAGTTTCCTAATCTCAATGGTGTAAGGCTACTATTTTGGTCAAAATGCTCTCAAACTCTTTATTTGTGGCCTCCACTTGGCCATTAGACTATGGATGATATGGAGTAAAATTATTATGATGTATCTTATACTCAAAAGGAAGGGTTGAAATCAAATCTGATGTGAATTATGGCCCTTGATCAGTGATATTTTTTTTGGAACTCAATACCATGTGAAAATCTCCTCATATATAGTTTCAACAACATTTTCATCCCTTGAATGTGTGAGTGCCTTTACCTCGACCCATTTTATAAGATAATAGGTAAAAAATAATATGTATTCCTTCTCACTAGAAGGAGGTTCTACAGGACAAAAAAATCTAACTCATACTTTCAAAAGGTTCTAAATAAATTTGAGGTTTTTTAGGCATCTCATATGTTCATGCGGTTTTTCCCATATGCTAAGATTAATTACATTATTTTTTGTATCTTTGTGCAGATTAGGTTAGTAGTATCATATTGTGTAAATTTTAATGGAAATACTTTTTGTTGTAAAACTATCCTCATAGGGTTCATCATGACAATTTCCTAGCATGCAAAATATCTCATCCCCTATCACACACTAGTGTATGATTGAGTCAAACCCCATGTTGAAGAGATAACCTAATATACAAGAAAATGAGTACTACAAGCAACTAGTTTATGTATTTACCTTCATGAAAAATGCTTTGGTAATTTACCCATAGCTAAATGATTGAAAATATCTGTAAACCATAGTGTTGTTATTGAAACAATGAATAAATTTTCATACGGAAAAACATGATCAACATATAGAGTTTGTCATTAGATATTAGAATATAAAGGAAATATGCAACTAATTATCCTTTCCTAGTTTATCTATAAAAATAATGTCAAATTATTGAAGGAATAATAAACATATAACAATAAAATCATTTATTGATAGTTTATTCATCAAGTATTCAATTTCATAATGATTAGTGTATGAAAATAGGATAGTTAGTGATACAATGACATTTTTTTTGACAACATAGATTACACCAATAAATTAAGTTTCCATTAATGTGTAGTTAAGATATACATTTGAAATATTCTTATTGATAATTTAGATAGCATAGTTTAATTGGACATCCTTTTAACAAAGGATAACACCAAGTGTTATATCAGATATATCTATGTGGCTATGGAATGGAAAGTTCCAATTTAGTCCTCTCAACACAAATGTTACTACTGAGATATGTTTTAGATCCTAAAAATATATTTTTTGTTCATTAGTCTTGTTGAATTCAACATCTTTGGTTAGAAAAATAATTAAATAAGACATAATTTTACTTAAATATTTAATGAGGTATTTATAATAACTAGCATGTCCAAGAAGGCCTCTAACATATTTTTGTTTTTGTGGTGTGGGAATGTAATTAATAACTTAAAAATTCATTGTATCCACTTATATTCCTTAAGATGAAATATGATGTCTAATATAGTACCTTTTTTCATTAACATATAACATTTCTTGTGACTTAATCCAGGGCAATTGTCTTGGTAATGTTGAAGAACTTTTTATAGATTGTTGATGTCTTCTTCTTAGGAATCCTTGTAGAAATTAAAATCATTTATTTAATTTTATATGTAGTCTTGAGAAAGATCAAAAAAATGATCAAAACATTCCTTTGAAAAGTGGTTTGGGCATTAAATACTCTAAAAGGAAGATCATAGTAAGCGTATGGTCTATACAAACATGTGAAAGTAGTTTTATCTTATTCTTTTGGTGTAATTTTGATATGATTGTATCCAATAAATACATCAAGAAATTAAAATTACTTATTTATATAAAGAGTTTCAAGGGATTATTCAATGAATGGTAATGGAATGTGATGTTTCTTAGAGTTATTCAGTGCTTTGTAGTTCACACAGATACACAATTTACCTATATTGAGATTTTTTTTCAATTTTATTTAACAATAGGATCATCCACCTTTGTAGGTTGGCATATGGGTTTGAAATCATATTTTATGTAAATGTGATGAGTGTAAAAATATAAAATGTATACATTCCATATCATGATATCCCCATGTGAATGTAATTTTGTGCCTATGAAGGAAGGAAACAAGCTTATCTTGTTGCTAATGCGTTAAATAGTTAATTATGTTAAACGTTTGGCCACAAAAATTTTCAAATACCTTGGAAAGTAAGGCCATATAATTAAAAAAACCCATAAGATTAGGTAGGGCATGTTTTCGTGGTACCAGTTGGTGAAAAGTAAGGATGCTACTGGTTGGATCTTCAAAATTGTTAGTAAACATATGTTTAAAGAGATGGTCCTTGTATGGAATAAAATATTCTATAATTTAGTATTTTAGATATACATTTTGTGTAAATTTTGAAATAATTGTGTCATCATTTGATACTTTCATTTTGAATAGGTGTTTGATCATTTTCATCTATTTCTAGCTAAATGGGTTGTTTAGTTTCTAATTCAATATGCACATGGAGGTATAGTACTAATTTCTTGGTGCCAATCCTATTGGAGATGACCATGTTTCCTGACCTATAGATGATATAGGCATCACTAGTTTTAACCAAGGTCTTCTTAAGATGAGAATATACCCTCCCAAACTAGCCTTTGCATGTAGGACCATAAAATCAACTAGGTATTCCCATGAATAAACATAAATAACAAGGTCTCTGATCACCCTTTTAGGATATAATTTAGATATATCTACCATTTGGAGAGTAGTTAGTGTTTGGAAAAGGTTTTGTAACTTAAGTTGTTTGAGGGTATCCTTAGTCATGACATTGATAGTAGCTCCTAGGTCAATAGGAGTGATTTGGACAATGAACCTTAAAATATGCACACATATAATTGGGCGATTAAAGTCAATATATTTAGGAGGTACAACATTACCCAACATGGGATTATCTAAATGTTCAACAACATGAATAGTTTAAGTATATTTCTTCTTTTGATTAAGTTTTTATAAGCATAACTCTTTTACAACTCTAGTGTGGATGGAACCTATTATGCTTATTTTTCACACCACATCAAATTTTTCTAAAACTAATAACTTTTTGCCATAAAGATGACTCAGTAATGAGGTTTAAAATTATGTTGAGGACCCAGTCAATTAGTAGTATATTTGGATGCATATTTTTAATTATGAATTGATGATGATTGGTTTATAAATTGATGTTTATATTTAAGTGGTTTTGAAGAGAATAAATGGATAAATGAATAAAATATGCATATGTATGTTGTCATTTCTGAGATAGATGTGATCAGTCATTTTGATTTTTAGATCATGATAAAATTAAAACTCAACACTTTTAGTTTGAAATAGTGATACTTTAAATGGTTGAGAGTATTATAATTGTTATGATGATTCAAATATTCATAGATTTTCAATTGAGCATGATATTAATTTTAGATCAATTTTCATTTGACAGTATGAGTAGTTTGTGGTGACTATTGTGTTATTTTTATTTTCATGGCAAAATTAAACATGGTTTGTCTTAGATAAATGGTTATTATTCAATAATAATAGTTTTATGGTTAGTTCATTTCCAGTTATAAATATGTACATGGATCAATCATAATATTTTTAGTTTGAGAAAACAATGTATTTATCATTTATCAAATCAATACATCATTTGATTTATTATGAACTTTTTATTTGAAAGTTGATCATAATCATCATATGGTTCAATTAATGGATCCATCAGTTTCATATAGTATTTAGTGACAATACAGTTGATATTTTGAAATTTTGATGTGATTGAAGATGGTTTGAGAATTGGACTAAGTAATTCCTAAGGACAATTAACATCTTACGAAGGTTCTAAATTTAAATACTTCATAATACTAAGATTTTATTTTAATGTCCTAAGTCCAATTCAACCTAATTTGAAGGCCCTAGTGACCATTAAAGACTATTGTTTCAAAGATTAATATTTCAAGTCTATGTATTGAAGCATAAGTTTCAAAAGGTATTAAGGTTGGAAATTTGAAAGGTAATAATATGTATGACTTTATTCCAAGTCATAAACTTACATGACATGGTATGTGGTTTGGTGAGTTGCTATTCAAGTTGCCAATTCATTGGATGGCTCATCATAGCACATGGAGTTGGCAAAGGAGTTAATGTAAAGGCATATTCGAGGCTTTAAGATATTTGAAGGAGATTCCGTGGATTTTTTTTTTTAATGGTGAGGCATACATGCCTCGATTCAAAAATATTAGTTAAAGGTTTAGTAAAGGTTTTGATGATTACTAAGTTTGATTGTTTTTCTAAACTAGTTGGTGGAATTGCTAAGTACATCTTCGATTGGATGAAGCCAATAGGAATTGGACACATGATCAAGGTAGTTATAGTGAGGCATGAAAATTAAAAATAGGTTGGTTTTCTTTATTTTAGTCATTTTTGAAATCTTTCTTGTAGAAAGGAAACTCTGTCAGTTTTGATTTTGAGAGGATTTTGAGTTGTAGAGAAGGATTGTAAGTAAAAGAAGCACTTTCAGGTACGCCTTGAGTAATATAAACAAGTTTGAGGAGTGGTTTTATTATTATTTTTAATAGTTTTATGGTTACATGAGAATAATTTGATATCGACCTGCATGCTAATGAATTTTGAGTTAAGTTTGTGCATGCATGTTTGAGAAGGTTATATAATGTTTTAGGTTTCATGGATTTAAGTTTTGATATAGATGGTTATGTTGAAACAAATGGATTTAAGATTGATATATTCTCAGGATGAGATAAGATAAATGGATTTATTAGTTTGAGCATAATATTTGATAATATATGAGTTTAGTTTTATCTCTCGATTTCATAGATTATGTCAACTTTCACTTTTCAAAAGGTTTTGGTTGGAACTTTAAAGATAAGCTCTGTGCAAATGATAAAGGTTATTATGTGTGTTTAATATATTATAAATGATTGATTTGGTATATTTGACATGTAAATACATTTTCTCAGATGAAATTTTTTTACAGTTTCATATATTGTGGGTTTTGAAGGAAAGACTTTGCATGATTATATAATGGGTCAAGTTTCAAAATATGGAAAATTCTATCAGATTTTCTTTTTTCAGTTTTGGATTTTGAGAGACTATGCATAGTAGGGTTTGTTAATCTTGATATATTGAAATATTTACATATTTGAAAGTCATTCTGAGTTTTCTTTCAAACATGGGAAATAAAAGAACAATAGAAAAGAATATATTTATTTCTCGATTTCAGAAAAGTGATTTAAAAAGATATGTTTTAAACATAAAAAGTTTTGTTTTGAGTTTTATAAGGTTGAATGCATTATTTGGTTTGAAATGTATTAGTGAAGGTTTTGGAGACCTATTGAGCTATGTTAGGGTTTTGATGTGAGATGAATATATAAATGCACAAAGATATTTATGGATAAGTTTATTAGTTGTGTCTGCCATGGAGGGTTTGTTTGGTAACAAAGTTTTTGAAGTCTTGGTTTCTATTTTGATGACAAAATGATTGATAATTATGGTTGAACATGATAGAGAAGTTATGTTGGAAAGTACTTTGAACATATAAAAGTGACTATATTTTGGTATTGTGAGGATATAATTTTCAGTCTCAATTTCAAATTTTCTTTGACATAGTTTAGTGTATTAAGAATAGTGGATATATTTCTGTAAATAATGAAAGTATTTCTAGTTTTACATCTTAGTCTTGAAGTTCATGGTTTTGTCTTAAAATTAGATATCAACATAATGGTACTTTGAAAGCTATAATAAGTGAAAGAATTATGTTGTGTTGAAATTCTCTTTTTTAAAGGCTCCTATAGAAATTATACATAATATATATGTATAAGATACTGCTCAAATTGTGAAATAGTGATTAAAAGAATGAAACAAGATATACTTTGAGGGTTTCATTTTGAATTTTTTGGATAGTTTATTGTTTATATTTCAAAGGATCATAAAGTTGGTTTTAGTTTGACATATGACATGTGGAAAAGATGATGGTTTCTGAGAGATGTTTTTTATGAATTAAAATTTCTGAAATATTGTTTCAATTTTGGATTGATTCAATTTATTTTTAGATAATTTCATACAATGAAAATGAAACTTATAACATATATAATAATATGTTTGAAATAAAATTGACATTATAATTTTATTTTGAAGATTCAGTTGATTTTTTTAATAGATACAATTATAACAGTGGCATATTGTCTCTTTTAATGAAATTAATAGAATATTACAAGTTGTTGGATACACTAGGCATAATACAGTTCAATGTTTTTTTGTTGATATGTGACTGTTTGTTTGAAATTAAATTTGGTTTCATTTTAAATATGCACATGTTGATTTTTAGATTGTATTTAAGATGTCTAGATGGGATCAATCTGGATCAAATAGGAATAATGATAGTAGAGAATGGGGTCAAAATTTTGATAATGTAAATCAATAGAATGCAAATAGAATTTCCTAAGGGGTGGTTTTCAAACTAGGAGATTTGGCCCTATAATTCATAGAGGTGATAGGATGTCTATTCACTTTAATGTAGCAGACCTTAAGTTTTGGAATGTCCTAAACAATCTGCCTTTCAATCCAGCCAATCATAGGGGAAATAGGGGATTTCATTGGCATAGGTTTGGTGCTAAGACTCCTTCTCACAGTAGTTCCTCTCACCATTTCAAAAGTAATCCACATAATTTTCCAATTAAATCACCTACTCTTGAAAGAATTTAACTTGTTAAACCATAACCTATTTATAGAACCACTTAGCTTGATATTGAGACAACTCATGCCAAAAACTTTGTTAATCTTACCTTGCCTTCAGTTTCTAATGAGCCTTCATCTTCTTAAAGGGAACCTATTTTGGGATGTAGGAAATTAAGTCTGGAGAAGCCTATCTTAGATAGAAAAAAATGTGTAATTGAAATTCATCCAAATACTTTAGATAAGTAGTCAGACAACTAGAATGATATAGATTTACCAGTTAAGGTCAGAGTTATCAAATGGATTAAGATGGATATGGATGATGTCTCAACTGATTTAGGAACAAATTTAGTTGATCTTCCATTAGTTGAGATGGAATATAATGAATGCATGAATGGACAAGGGAAGACTGTAATTGAAGTTCTTTTAGATTCTAACAATTACTGGATGTCAGTAGGATAAACTTTTATTTTTAGTTGAACTTTACTTAGCAGAATTCTATGCTTTTAAGATTGATAATTTGAATTTAATTTTTGTTATTTTGGTGGTGATGTTTTAGAAAGTATAGAAGTTTTTAATTTTTATGTGTGTGTGTGTGTGTGTGTGTGTGTGTGTGTGTGTGTGTGTGTGTGTGTGTGTGTGCCTAAGTAATTTTTAAAAATATGCATTATGGTTGATATAAATAAGAATTTTACTAGACTTTAGTTTGTCTATTTATTGATTGATATATGTATTCCATTTATTATTAATGATTAGGGTCTCCAACTATTATAAATTCATGGTCTATATTCAAAAAATTGATTCATTAATAATTTTTAAGTCTTAATTAAACATAACCTTAACTAAGAATTATTTATAATTAATGAACTTTTAAATACAATTAGTTAAGTAAAACTAATAACTAGCTAAGATTAGTTATAACTTATTTTTCAACTAAGTTTGAAGCATAAAAAGAGATAAAAGATTCATTTGAAAGAGGAACAACACAAGTATTGAAGACTTATACATTTTGTGAAGTCAATCATTCATCTCTCTTTTATATACAACTTCTCTAAGATAGCATGACTTTTGTAGATAGACCCAATGGTACTTTCTCTGATTGTTGAGTAATTTCTTAGGCAACAAAACTATATCCAATTTTTATATCATCATTTATAATGGATTATTTGAAGTTTGTCAAGTTTAACATCTTTTGATGATTGGTATTTGCAGTCTTATGTGTAGAATCTAAGTAGTCAATTTGAATAATGATCACTATTTATGATATTTTATTGATCTATTTTGATTGTAAAAATTGTCTCTCAAGTATTTGTAACGAAAAATGTTGGTTTCTTAAATAAAATCTATCTTTTCTACTAAGATGACTCTCTCTTTTTAGATTCATAAAGTTTATTGTACTAAATTATATTGACTTTAATTTTAATATAGTTTATTTTTTTTAGATTAATCTTTAATTAATTCATTTCCTTTTCTGTTTATTTAGATTAATATCTTTATCTTTTAGTTTGTTTTAATATATTCTTATTTTCTATTTTGTTATTTCTTCAATAGATCTTCTTATTTATTTTATTTAGGATAGATTTTTTTCTTCTGATTAGTTCCTTCTCATAGTTTAGATATAATTTTAAGTTCACTTGTTAGACTTTCTTAGATTATAGATTATTAATTTATAGATACATATTTCAGTTCTAGATTGTTTGAAGGTTTAGTCCTAGTTTAGATTATTTTCTTTGATTTATTTGACTTAGATTAGTGTAATTGATTAGTATTAATTCTTTTCTTATTTAGTTTACTTGATAGTTTAGACTTAATTTTTTTATGGTTTGTTATGTTTTTCTTAACTTGTTTTCTATTTGCTCTGTTCGCTCTCTTTTTGTTCCTTTATAGATTATTGATTTCTATTTTTTCCATCTCTTTATGTTAATTTATATTTGAATATTGACTTGATTGAAGATGTATTTATTTTGATTTATCTCAAATCTATCTTACTTTATATTTCTAATTTATTATCTTAAAGTTATTTGGAGGATAACACAACAAAAACAAGATATTACTTGAAATTTATTATTGTATTGAATCAAATTTATTTTCTTCAAGATATTTATTAATTAAAAGGCCTTATCTATTGAGTAGGATAGATTATACATTCATATCTAAACTGATTCATTATTTGATAAAGTGAATTTCTAAAATTATAATGGAATATGTTATGTTCGATAGCTTATTCATTATTTCTTAGAATATTTAAAAAAACCCCTCACATCTTTAAGATCATAATTGAACCTTTAGAACCTTACTAATATGCTAGTATGATTTCAAATTGACCTTCATGATAGGTGAAAGGATTGATTAGTTGAAGGTACAATTTTCATCATCAATAGAACCATATTTAATAGATTGAATCAAAAGTATATGGATACATGTTTTTAAGTTCCCCAATAAAATCAAATTATAGTTGGGGATCCTAACTGATTTGAGTAAAGAGCTCAATAAAAGGAGGGTCAATAGGCACAATAGTACTATTTGATATACATGGTTCAATGTTGGGTTAATTATTAGAAGGTGGGGATGGGTCAATTGTGTGTTCAAGAACCCTCTCAGGGGGGAGGGGGTTATATTATTCAATGAGAGGTTGAGTTTGTGTAACCTTCCATAAATTAAGTTTAACATTATTCAAATCCATTACATATGTAGGACATGTAATTGTATCATTATTATATACAAGCTAATTTGATTTATTCTTTGGGTTGGTTGTAGGTTTGGAAAGGTGGTTTTGGTGGTAAAGGAAGTTGTTGCTTTTAATTATTAGTAATTAAAATTGTTTTTTTACTATTATTGATGTGGGAAACCATTATTTTTATTGGATATACATGGATTTACCTTCCATTGTTGTTATCATGGGCTGGAAAATTGTTGCCACTACATATTATGAGGTTGTGGCCACCATTTTTGGTCTTGAAAATACTAGCAATTGGTCTGAGGTTGAAGATTTTGTTGTGGCCAATTCAAATAATGGGGTGGTATTTGGGAAAATTTGTTCTAAAGAGTTGGTTTATACCAATTATTAAGAGGAGCATATTAAAATTGTGAATTTAAAAATTAAGGATTTGATGAGATACTTGATTTTTTTGGTCTTTGTGACCATGGTTTCCATCAAACCACATCATATATTAGATCTCTATCTCCTCAAAATTAATAAGTTCAATTGTGTCAAGGTCCTTCTCCATTATAATCACCACATTTACATGATTAGTTTGACATCTATATTCTACATTTTTCTTGTGGAAATCCTATAAATATACTGTTAAATATTTTTTTTCTAATTTTTCTTGTTTCCTTCATGCATGTAGTGTATCTAATTGTGTATTTGAATGATTTATGATATTATACTTCATCTCATTAATAATATTAGTAAATTACATATAAAATACTCCATTGGTAGCTTTGTATTATGAAGGTAAAACTCTATTATAAAAAGACTTCTTCATCATAGATCTAGAGTAATTACTACACAACTAGGTGATTTCATCAAATGCAACTTTGAAACATCACTTCCATCCATAAAATTAAAATATTCCAAACACTCTTATATTATATCTCTTAAAAATACTACTTTAAGATATTCTTACTATTAATTATTTTCTTTAGACCTTTTTAGGCTAAAATGAAATCTTTCTAAATCATCTTCTAATGGTTCATCTACTTTTTGGGACATTATGAAAATGCCATCTCCCACTGGGTATTTTCTATTGCATTATTTTTGGTATTTGGAAAGAAAATTTTCCTTCATATATTTTGAATTAGGAACCATATATTTTCCCAATACCATGAATCAATAGAGGACTACATATTTAAGAGTGTCTATAAAAAGTTTCAACTTGTGGGCATCTTGATTGTAGTAATAACTATTACATATGATGTCAAACTAAAAAATAAATGTATCATGATCCTCATAGACAATCCATTTAAAAATATATAGGATAGAGGGAGGGATATCCCTCATAGTAAAACACTTATAGAAGTGGTGATTTTAAATTATAAATTGGTAAGTTCATTGACATATTTTTATATTTGAAGATTATGATGATTCAAACTACTTGTGTAACAAATACCTTTGACACCCACTTCTCAAATTTTCTATTCATTCTTTAGCCAAAGTTGAGTAATGGATTATAGTCATGGGTTTTTCTTACAAAAAGAATATATTTTGGTTAAGGATGATGGCATGAATTATATTAGAAATTAATTTATAAATTCAATAAGTATGTCATATTGCTCAATTGGTTCAATTGGTATGATTGGTTATAGGTTTATTTTTTGGGAGCAAGGACCACTATTGCATTCTTTGAGATAATTTTGGGTTAGGGTGGGAGAGGTTTAATTCTAGACTCTTGGGTATAGAGTAGAAAAATTATCACTTTTTGAAATGGTAAAAAATATCTTTCTTAGGGGGTGTGAGGATCCTCCTAATCCCTAGCTTCAAATTACTCTAATATCTCTATCAAATACTTCTTAGTTGCAATCTCTTATGATAAAGCTTCAACTAATTAGTGGGGACTAGATACAGGTATCATTTTGCTACTTGTAGTGGTTGCGGGTGGTATGTTAGATTGTAATTATCTATAAAAATTTAATCTCCTAAGAAATAATATACTTAAATTTTCTCTCTCATGCTACATGAAACTAATAAATCTTCCCCTTTCAGTTATTTTCCTTATCTTATATAGTGTTAATTAAAAATGAAGATTTATGATTTATAATTTATACTTATACATAAATAAATTTTAATCTAGAAATAATTAAACCTACTTTCAATTTTTAAGTGGTCAATACTTTAAAATCCTTCCCCATAAATGATGTAATTTTTTTGCGTACACATAATCCATTGTTATTTATAAGCTCAAGGATTTCTCTTTGACCTTGAATAAAAAGAAATCTAGGCAACCTTATAACATACAAGTTGTGTAATCCTTTATTTAATTATGAACATGAGGATGTATATATTTGTAAGGAGTATTCACTTTATATGAAAAACTAAAGTAATTTGAATAAGTGGGAATACTAACACATTTTATTGAAAGTAAATATGCTTGCATGAAATTGAAACACTGTTTACAAAATAAAATAATAGGAAATTAATTAACACTTTTGTAAAAAATAAAGTACATGAAATTAAATTCTAAAATTAAAATTTTAATCTAAGTTATAAGTTTCCCAAACATTGAAAATGAAATAAATAAATTTACATAATTGAGATGAAATTGAATGCTCACACAACATGAAATCACCTAATTAATGGATGAAAAATTAGACAATCGAATCCTTGTGAATGGGCTTTTATTCAATTGAAATATGTTGGGGATCAACCAACAAACTTGATTACTTTTATGTAAGCAACTAAACACGGAATTAAACCAGAATAATAAGTAACTACAATCAAAAATAGCAAAGAATAAGAGATACAAGAAACCACCCTGAAAACTTGTATTAAACTCTTCCAGAAGGAAATACAATGAAGAAAATCACACTTTCTTCTCACACCTATCAGATGTACATATCTCTTTCCCTCAAGAGTTCTCTCAATCAATTCCAACAACTTGGATTGATACACACATATACAATATGTCTTGTACTGTTCTCATACACACGAGCTATGAAGATATATTCCTATTATATAAGATTAGGGATCATGAGCAATGCATTCACAACCATTAGATATGCCTCCTAATCAAAGGCTTAAAACATTCCTACTAAATATAGAGACGCAGACTTACAACTAACAGTTAATCTAATCATGCAAACAATCTATTTCATCCATGAAAATAGACTTTTTGGAGGCACAGATAATCGACGTCAGTTCCTGCCTGTCTGCAGATGACTGATGTCAGCTGATATATAACCAATGCTGACAGCTATTGGTTGACTCCTTGCCGTCGTTAGCAATTGTGTAAATCTATCAACTTTAGCATTCACTCATCTGGTGAAGCTTTTAGCTCCACACCTCAACAATCTCCCACTTAGAAATAAATACTACACCAGTACCTGTACAACAACATCTTCTAGCTTCTCCATCTTCAAACTCAATCTTGAAGACCAACAAAATTTGAATGAAGATTCAACTTCTCCTTTGTTATCGGCTTGGTTAACATATCTGTAGGGTTCTTATTTGTATGGATCTTCTCCAGCTTCAACTCATTATCCTCTAATACCTGTTTAATGAAGTGGTACCTAAGCTGTATATGTTTGGTTCTTGAATGAAAGGCTGAGTTCTTAGCCAAATGAATTGCACTCTGACTATCACTGTATAATCTATAAATCTCTTACTCCTTTCCTAGCTCTTCCATGAACCGTGTCATCCATATCATCTCTTTGCTAGCCTCTATGACTATAATGTATTCTGCCTCTGTAGTAGACAAGGCAACAACCTTTTGCAACTTTGAAATCCAGCTAACCGTTGTTCCACCAACAGTGAACACATATCCTGTGGTGTTTCTCCTGCCATCCAAATCACCTGCCATATCTGAATCTACATAACCATGTAGAGAAGTGTTTGACCCTCCATAGCATAAATGCCTACTACTGGTCCCTCTTAGATATCTGAGAATCCACTGGACTGCTTTCCAGTGTTCCTTCCCTAGATTGGCCATATAATTAATGATAACTCCCACTGCTTGGGCAATATTCGGTCTAGTACATACCATTGCATACATTAAGCTCCCAACTGTGGAAGAATATGGAACTCTAATCATGTACTCTACCTCATCATGTGAATTAGGACACTGTTCTTTACTCAAATTAAAGTGTCCAGCCATAGGTGTGCTTACCGATTTTGCATCTTGCATATTGAACCGTTTCAACACCTTGTTCACATAATCCTCTTGAGACAAAATCAACCTATGATTTTTCCTATCTCTCTTGATACTCATGCCAAGGATTTTTTTTACTGCTCCCAAATCCTTCATGGCAAATATGTGAGCTAATTTCACCTTAAGCTCAGAGATATCCTACATGTGTGAACCTGTAACAAGCATATCATCTACATACAGCAACAGGATAATATATCTACCATTATCCAATCTCTTAAAATATACACAATGGTTAGATTGACATCTACTATAGCCATGCTCAGTCATAAACCTATCAAATCTCAAATACCATTGCTTAGGAGCTTGCTTGAGACCATACAAGCTTTTCTTCAATCTACACACAAGTTTCTCCTTACCTTTGACCTCAAACCCTTCCGACTGATCCATATATATTTCTTCATCCAAATATCCATGAAGAAATGCTATCTTAACATCAAGCTGCTCAAGATGCAAATCCTCAATAGCAAATAAAGACAATATAGTCCGTATAGAAGTCATTTTAACTACAGGAGAAAAAATCTCACCAAAATCAATACCTAGTTTTTGTGCAAATCCTTTCACTACCAACCTGGCCTTATATCTCATCTATCCATCCTCTCCTTCCTTAAATCTGTAGATCCATCTACTTTTTAGTGTTCTCTTTCCTGCTGGCAACTCAACCAAATCCCATGTTTGGTTCTCTTTCAAGGAATCAATTTCCTCATTCATGCCTAGCTCCCACTGATTCTTGGATTCCACCTATATTACTTCATCAAAACTCTCTAGTTCTCCACCATCAGTGAGCAATATGTAGTATAATGAAGGGGAATATCGAATTAGAGGTTTACTTACCCTTTTTGACCTCTTGATGGGCGTCTGAGACTCATTCACAACATGCTATCCACCCAAATTCTCTGATAGTGACCATCCTCAGTCACCTCTAGGCCTATAACTGACCAATGTCAGTTCCTTCTTGACCGACGTCGGTCACTGTCTGACTGACATCAGTTCCTGTATTACCAATGTCAGTTCCTACTTGATTGATGTCGATCTCTATGTTTTCCTATCTATGATTATTCTTTCCTATGAGCTCATTTTGGACCATCACCTCATCCAAATCTCCATGGCCCTGCTCAAAATTCTTCAGCTTCTTGAGCTGATCACTATACATCACTTTTTCATTGAAAAAAACATCATGGCTCTTAATTATTTTGTTAGTTCCTAGATTCCAAAACTAGAATCTAAAGTCTCTAGAGCCATAACCAATAAACGTGCACCTCATAGACTTAACATCTAGCTTCTTTCTATTTTCTTTGTCAACATGCACAAAAGCTTCAGAACCAAAAAATTTAAGAAATGAAAGATCTACCTTTTTACCTGTCCAAGCCTCTTCTGGAATTCCACCATCTAGCACTATAGAGGGTCCTCTGTTAATCAGGTAAATTGTAGTATCTACAACTTTTGCCCAAAACTATAAGGGCAAACTAGCATGTAATCTCATACTCTGTGCACGCTCCAATATTATTCTGTTCATCCTTTCAGCAACTCCATTTTGTTGAGGTGTCCCTGGAACCATCCTTTGCCTGCGTATTCCATTCATATAACAATACCAGTTGAACTTGTAGCTACAGAACTCACCACCATTGTCAGATCTAAGGCACTTCAATCTCTTACCTATTTCATTCTCAACTAAAGCTTTCCAAATCTTAAAAGTGTCAAAAACATTAGATTTTTTCCTTATACAATAGGCCCATACCTTTCTTGTAGCATCATCTATGAAAGAAACATAGTACTGTGATCCTCCAATAGAAGTACCCTGAGCTAGTCCCCACACGTCTGTGTGAACAAGCTCCAACTTGTGCTTCTTTGTTAACCCAGTCTTGAGAAAACTCACTCTCTTCTATTTTCCAAAAATATAGTGCTCACAGAAATCTAGATCTATGATTTTCAAATCTGAAATCTTACCTTTTGACTTAAGAATATACATTCCCTTCTCACTCATGTGGCCAAGCCTCTGGTGCCACAACTTGCATCTACGTCTGAAGTAGATAATACATAAGGAGAATTATCAGTAATACAATTACATAAATAGAGAGTACCTACTCTCTTACCTCTGGCCAATACAAGTGCACCCTTGGAAACTTTCCAAGATTTAGCTATGAGAGTTATTGTGTAGCCCTCATCCCCCAACTTTCTTGCAGAAATCAGATTCCTCTTCAGGATGGAAACATGCATGACATCTCTCAACACCCATGTGTTTCCATTCTACATTTTCAGCTACACTTTTCCTTTGCCAATAATTTTACAAGGCTCATCATCCCTTAAATAAACTATTCCAAAATCTCCATGGACATAGTCACTAAAATATTCTCTATTTGGGGTTGCATGGAAAGAGGCACCTGAATCTAAAACCCAAGATTCTATATTATTATGCAAAGAGAATATAAGAGCATCTTGTGCAACAATACCTGCAACTTTTACTTCTTCTTTACCTTCATGCTGATTGTCTTCTTTAGGTTTTGACCAGCAATCTTTGCTTATATGCCCTATCTTTCCACAATTCTAGTAGGCTAACTTCCTGCCATTTTTGGATTTGGATCTACCTCTCATCTTTGACTTAGACCTTGATCTCCTGTGCTTGCTCTTCTCCTTTTGCCTTCCCCTACTCTCAAAACTTAAAGCATTTCCTGATGTTTCCCCTGTGCTTTTTTTGCAAATTTCTTCATTCAAGATTACACTAACAACATCATCTATTTTTAAAATATTTGAAGCAGATGCAGTATTACTAATTGCCATTACCAAGCTATGCCAGCTTTCAGGTAAAGAGCATAAGATTAATAGAGCTTTAATTTCATCATCAAACACTATTTTGACTAAATTTAATTGATTTACAATTCCATGGAAATCATTAAGATGATTACATACAGATCCACCTTCCTGCATTTGCAAATTAAATAATTGCTTCATAAGATATACCTTATTTGAAGCTGAGGGCTTTTCATATAAATTTGCTAAAGTATCCATTAACTCTACCGTTGTCTTTGCCCGTGACAAGTTAGAAATCATAGTAGAAGCCAGACTCAATCTTATAGATCCAAGAGCCTTTCTATCAAGAACTTCCCATTCTTCATCTTCCATATCTGTGGGCTTTCTATCAACCCCACCCAATGATAAATATAGATCTTTAAGATACAAATAATCTTCTATCTACATCCTCCATAATTGGTAATTCTTGCCATTAAACTCCTCCATTCTCAGTTTGCTTTCTTCTGCCATTGCTTCTCCCACTCAAACAGAAACTCCTGTGAGTGACCTGTAATCAACAAACACTAACCAGATTTGAAACACCTGTTAGTCAACCTAAGTTTTGATACCACTTGTTGGGGATCAACTAACAAACTTGATTACTTTTATGTAAGCAACTAAACATGGAATTAAACCAGAATAATAAGTAACTAGAATCAGAAATAGCATAAAATAAGAGATACAAGAAACCACCCTGAAAACTTGTATTAAACTCTTCCAAAAGAAAATACAATGAAGAAAATCACACTTTCTTCTCACACCTATTAGATGTATAGATCTCTTTCCCTCAAGAGATTCTAAATCAATTCCAACAACCTGGATTGATACACACATATACAATATGTCTTGTACTATTCTCATACACACAAGCTATGAAGATCTATCCCTATTATATAAGATTAGGGATCATGAGCAATGCATTCACAACCATTAGATACACCTCCTAATCAAAGGCTTAAAACAATCCTACTAAAGATAGAGACGTAGACTTACAACTAACAGTTAATCTAATCATGCAAACAATCTATTTCATCCATGAAAATAGACTTTCTAGATGCACAGGTAACCGACGTCGGTTTCTGCCTGTCTGCACATGACCGACGTCGGCCGATATATAACTAACGCTGGCAGCTACTGGTTGACTCCTTGCCATCATCAGCGATTATGTATTTAGCATCCGCTCATTTGGTGAAGCTTTTAGCTCCACACCTCAACAAAATAAAGATGGAATCAATTCATCTTTAAGATATAATTAATATAATTGACATTTATTGATCACCTATCTATAGCAATAAAGTAATTACTACATGCTCATTATAATTCAGATTACAATACTTTGTTTTGATTATCTAATCTTAAAATTATTAAAAATATAGATCCCTTCTATAATATAAAACTCTTTATTATATAGAAGAGGGAAAAAATTATTAAATGATTTTCAAATCCTATAAGTTGTAACAATAAGATCACAATAAGCTAAATAACAAAAAATATAAATATTTATACAAATTTTTAAGAATAAAACTACCATTTTTAATGTGAAAAACCCAACAAAGATCCAATAGTGTCATCATGGAGTTACTAAATTTATCCAACTTGGCATGTCATTCATTATGCCTTTAAATTTTGATTATAATGGTTAAGAATGATATGTCATATTAATTGTTCATGACTGGGTAGATGGTCATCTATAACTGTTGTTAAGGACTAATACAACTAGTTGTTACATGTAGTTATTGATAGTAGATAGGTAGATACAAGTGATTCTACTATAGCTGCTACAAGTTTGAAAACTTAAAACCAATATACATAGGAACAATTCTACCATTAATAAAATCATAACATCAATACAATTAAATCATACTGGTAAATTTAGAAATAACATACTAAACTAAGATCAACTTTGTGTATATATACCATTTATAATATCCGTGAATATCAAAAAAAGTATGGGTTCAAAGGATGGAAATATCATGAGAAAATAATTATATAAGAATGATTGAATGGTAATATGAGGACCATTTTTGGGTTTTATCACTATTCATACTATGATGACATATTATCTACATGTTAGCAGATGTTTCTAAATGGTTATATATTTTTACATACCATGATGTGGTTATCTCCATTATTTTCAAATGAGTAATTCATAGGATACATCCCTCACCTCAAAAGGGAGAATATTATTGTGTTTGTCATAGATATTTAAGTCTCCATTTATATAAAATTATGATTTTGGGGCATATTACATGATTCATAGAGTTCACATTAGTTTAGACTATTAGTTGGATTTAGATTATGATACAAATGTTTGCATATTGAGATAATATTTTAAGGCATATGCACACATTTTATAGGAATATAAGTTACATGTTTTCATATTTTATAGATTTGGGATAAAATGAGATATAGATGCATAGAATTCTATATCATACATATTGAATCAAATTATGGGGCATGAACATTCATCATGCACATACAATATTAAAGTTTTCTAATTAAGGAAATGGAATTGATGTGATATTGATGGTATGAAAGACAAAATATTAAATTTATAAGTCTATGTTCAATAGTTGATTCAACCTATATGAGACTAGAATAGGCTTCCCATTTCATATTTAAGTTCAAGATCAATTAAATGAATAGTGAAATTGAGCTTCAACATCGCCTAACAACTTATCAATAATAATAAGGGTAGAGGCATTTATTCTCCCAACCCATGGCCATTTCCTTAGTTTAGTTCTTCATTGGGACATGAAAACCTCAAGATATTTAAATGCTTCATTAGTAAGCTCACTTATTCAATGTTTCAATAAGAAATATAATGCCTAATACTTTAGTAGAGAGCATCATCTCTAATAACATCACATGGTAATATATTTCACCTAACTATAGATGTATTCCTTCCTTGCTATTTAAATTGAAAAAGGTTCAATTTTAATTATATATTTCAATTCACATATGGACATTGATTGCTACATGTTCATTGTAATTTTTCATGGAGAAATATGTACACTTGGAGCCTTCTCCCAATGAGAAAGTGTGTTGTATATAAGTAGGTATGTATATTTATCCTTTTACTATAGATTTTATTTTAATTTAAATACTAGAATAAAAGTGGGCAATTTAAATGATCCAAAGGTCATTTTGGAAAAGTTCCCAAATCAAATTGAAACCTATATAGCATAGAAGTGCTAATTGTATGCTTTCCAACACAACTAGAATGGGTCAATTTTGAATCCATATGTTCAAGATATCACATGCTAAATTTTTTGTTTGACAAGTAAAAAATGTGGTGTCATAGGTTGACATGTGGAGGAATGTTAGCATGCCAAGTGGACCAATGAGGATGCAACATGTGGCAATATGATTATGTAAAAAATTAGGTTTGGTTTTCATCCTTCAAATTTGATAGCATATGGTGTTGGTCAAATAGGCCTTGCTATTTTCTCACTAGGGGCCCTCAACAAGGGTCAACCCACTTTTTGTATGGAGGGGTGCCTTGTTGGCCATTCTCATATTGCAATAGTCTAACTCAAAGTTCAAATATTAACTCACTACCAGCGCATTTTGATAGTTGCATCTCATCAAGCTAAGTCAATAGAGCTGAGTTGACCTATTAAACTAAATCGATAGTATGTTGAGCTCGAGCAGAGTTTGATATTTCCAACATTACCAACAACTGAATGTTTTGATGCCAGCTCATAGTCAATAATTCAACATAGTCTACATGGCTCAAGATATCAGGTGGCTATAAAATCATGATGAGCTCATGAATTCCAAACTAAGCTTGAGCTCCTATCGAGCACTCTAACAATAGCGAGGTAGGCAACTATTAAGTGGTCTGAAGACCACGTAATAGTGGTGGGTGGATACCTTTTTAAGACTATGTTTGTTATTACCATAGAGAATGTGGGATAATTACTTCCCAAGTTAAATAGATTCCACATGGGTGCCATCGACCCAACATAGTTCATGCCAAAAAAAGGATTTGTTGGTGGTAAAGATGAAGATTTGGACATTTAATAAAGCTTGGCAGTCTTTATATCCTGATGTGTGTGGGTTATTTCAAACAAGAATATGCTATGTTTTACCCTTTTGCCATGTATGGAATCTTAAACTCCCAACTATTTGGGTAAAAATTTAATGCTTTAACCATTGTGTTTGAAACTTTGGAAACATTATCAAGTGGAAAAATTCATATTTGAGTGGGATCTAGAAGGAGACTGTGTAGTGAGCAGATAGAGACTTGTTTGCATGTTTCCTAAGTTTTGAAGGACTGAGTAATTTTCACTTCTCAGACCAAACTAGAGAAATGTTATAGACACTAATATGATTCTATCCATATGATGAGTGTCTTATTTTGAGATTTTTAAGCCATTTTTAAAGGCTTTTTTAGATACTTTTTGGCTAAAAACCATAGGAATGCGTGATTGCTTTTGCAATAGGAAGGTGGAAAGTTTGACAATGAGTATTGTGACTTTTTGAAGAGATATTGTTGAGTTTTTGTAGTCTTAAAGGATCCATTATATAATTATGAGCTTTTGATATTTTACTTAAATTCATGGAAATGGACTGGTTCATATTTTATTCAAACCCAGAGATGTAGCCTGAGCAACGGGTGAACTTCATTACCAATTTTGCTTGTCATGGGTAACTTTTCTATTTTGCATTCTTTTCCACAATTTTGATTTCATTTAATTTGATCAATATGGAATTCATAATTAATTAAATATGAAAATTTAATGGAGAATTGGATATTTTGGGTTTAGAAACAGGTTAAATGGTTAATGAATGAATTTACAACTTTTTGTCATTCAATTATCAAAACCATTTTTGATCAACCTTGAAAACACTATTTAAAGGTTGAAGTTGTTGCAATTCCTTTAAGTTTTTTAAGAAATATGAATTTTTGACAAAAGTATTTATTGTAAAAATTTTGTGCACGGTAACAGTGTAGAGTTTATGATTCAAGTTTAGCATCATAGCTTGTTAGAGTTTGTTAGTTATTAGTTATAGTTCACAAATTTTCTATCTTTAAGTAAATTTGATATCAGAGTTTTCAATTTGTTATGGTCAAAAATTGGTTTTGGTAGGTTTTTGATTCAATTTTTAAAATTTGTTTTGATTTTACGATTGGATAGGTGTAATGGTTAAGTTGTCAAACAAAGCTAAGCTTGACGAGCTTGAAGCATGTAACCAACAGATCCAAAAAGAGATTGCTTTCTTAAGATCTCAATTGTACTCCTTGGATGAGGAGATTTCTCATTTGAAATTTGAGTTGAAAACCAAGGATGAGCTCTTGGTACAGATGCAAAGTGAAGAAAGACACAATCTTCACCAATTACTTTCCACTGTAAATGCAAGCCCTATGATAGATGAGTGAAATGTAAGTTATTCATCTGGTAATTCATTTCATTCAATTTTAGATGTTTTAGATGTTGATTTTGGAATTTTTGAAAAACACACTAAGGGCATTAGTTCTAAATTGTTACTAAAAATGGGTTTTGATGGAAGGGGCATTGTTAAAAATGGTCAAGGTATTGCTAACCCAATATAGGAAGAGCATAGATTTCATCATGCAATATTGGGTTACACTAGTGAGAAAGTGGATTTGGAGAGAGTTCCTCCAATGTTGAAAGAGGGCAAGCTTCTAAAAACCAAGATTTGAGGCCACTAATAGTGTAGAATGGTGAATAGTGTAAGAAATAAGGTAAAAGAGGTATTGAGATTCAACCTCCTCATTCTTACACTAAAAATAAAACTAATAGGAATTTGAATCCTAAATTTTTTGATTCACTCTTTCCATTTAAGCAATTTGGATTTAATATTTAGAAGATGTTACATCTTTTCCTTGCACATTTTGTGGATTAAGCAATCATTCTGCCACATATTGTTGGAAAAGGCAATCAATATTGAAGAAGTTTGTAGGTGCTAAAGACGAATATCATGTTATTAGAATGATAAATTGTAAATGGGTGACCTCATCTAAAAAGAGGGATGTCTGCACTCATTATCACATGAGTGGACATTGGGTTGAAAAGCATTGGAAACTTCAACCATCCTAGCAATGGTAAGAAGAAGATGGTTTATAAGCCTATTGATAAGGTAATTAATGAAGTTAAATCAACCCATGCAAATGTCAATAAATACACTAAATAATCAAATCAACTAAATAGGAAAATATGATTAAGAGGGTTGGTAAATAGTTTCTGACTTTTATGATGTTATGATTAGTGGATTAATGTTTCAAAGCATTGTTGGAAATCCTTGTTGAATGTTGATAAAGGAAATTTACCTTGATTTGATATATGAATTTTAAAGATACTATGAGAAAAATTAAAGATAGGTTCATCATGTGAAGTTTTTAATTCTCACACTTATGTTTAAAAAAGCTCTATTCTTAGAATCTCCAATTTTAGCTTTATGAGTTTCTTGTTGAATTGTTAAGGAATTTAACTCATTGATCAGCTTGGGGGATTGATAGCAGTATATAGGTTGTTGGATAGTATTTGGTTTTCCTGCAATACTTGTTTCAAAATAACTTCTATTTTGGGATGCATCTATTTGTGGCATGCATGTGATTAGATACATTTTTAAGACCCTATTGGGCAATGTTTGTAATGTTAAACGTATACACTATTTGTTGTTTCTATAGTTGTTTAGAATATTAAGACCCATGTTTGGGTAGTGTATTATAATATGGTCATAACAATTAATGTATTTTGTTTACATTAATAAACTTGTTTTGTAGTTGCATTGGTGATTGTTGTAGTGTTTCGCAGTTCACCACTTACAGGTTGTGATAGTGGGTAGACAGTTGATGAATGTTGTGATCTTACTAGTAGTTGTAGGATTTAGTGTAACTCATGCCTTTGTTTCTAGGCATTTTTATAGCTTGAGTTATGAATCATAATTTTCCATTTTTATCTCTATGTTATGATCTGGGTTTTATACTTTGATATGTTATAGAGAATCATTAGCAGATTATAGTAGAGACTAGACTTTTGGGGACCAAAAATCTATTTAGTGGGGAGGTGTGATCTATAGGTCATTTGAAAAAAGTTCCCAAATTAGATTGAAAATTGTATAGTGTGGAAGTGCTCATCACATGCTTTCCAATGTAACAAGATTGGGTCAATTTTGGCTTCGTATATGTAAGATATTATGCTTTGAATTTTTTGTTCTACAGGTAAAAAAAGGTGGTGTCATAGGTTGACATGTGGCACAATGCTAGCACGCCAAGTGGACCAATGAGTACGTGACACATGACACTTTGATTATGTAAAAAATTGGGTTTGGTTTTTGTCTTTCATTTTTGACAATGTATGGTGTTGGTCAAATGGGCCCCACTATTTTCTTGCTAGGGGCCCTCAATGAGGGTCAACACACTTTTTGTATAGAAGGGGTGCCTTGCCACCATTCTCATATTGTAATAGTTCAGATCATAGTTTGAATATTAACTCACTGCTAGCTCATTTTGCTAGTTCTAGCTTATCAAGCTGATTTGATAGAGTTGAGTCAACTTGTCAAACTGACTCGATAGTATGCTAAGCTCGAGTAGAGTTTGAGATTTCAAACATTTCTAAGAATTAAATGTTTTAATGCCATCTCATAGTCAATAGTACAACATACTCTATGTGGCTCAAGATAAAAGGTATCTATCAAATCATGATGATCTTATGAATGCCAAACCAAGCTCATGATTATATTGAGTGTTCCAATAATAGTGACGTAGGTAACTATTAAGTTATTTGAAGACCACATAACAGTGATGGGTAGATACCTTTTTAAGACTGTGTTTGTTGTTTTAGATTAAGGTAAAAGCAGGTTTTGAAGGGGCCCTGAAACCCTTTACAAAATAAAAAAGAATAAAATAATAAAAACCGCTAGGACAGGCTAACCCACTGAACATTAGTAATAAAACCAAGATTTACATGGCCCTAAAACCACCAAGATAATCCAGACAAAGCTCTCCAAGTTTTACAAGGCCCTGAAACCTAAACAAAAAAACTAGGCTCAACGACCTGAAACAGGAACCCAGGTCATACAAGAACCTGAAACCTTTAAAAAAAACATGAGGAAGGGTTTTTGGGAGCTGCATAAACGTCTGCCTTCGGACCCCATCCCCAACCAAACAAACCCCAGAACCAGCACTGCCAACACCCTAAACGTCCATCTGATTGTCAACCCATTCATCCCCTCTACAAAACATAGAGGCAACACTACCTTGGCAATCAAAATTTCATCATGAGACGTCATGAAGTGCTTCAACATAAGCTACAACCCCACAGACAGAAGGCAATGGTGAAAAATCAGATCTGGCAACCACCCCCAACAAACTCATCTTCAATCTAGCCCCTGGCATTACAGCAAATACAGAGCCCCTCCAGATCTGCTAAAAAAACTTCAACAACTGCCATGGGGAGCCGTTCAAGGCCCACCCCATGGCCAAACCCTCTCTAAGTGCACTGTACGAGTAACACAACAACCAACTCCACGCCACGCGCTGGATCGATAGTCAAAGTAGGAAAAAAATTTCCCCAACCACACAAAAAAATGAGCCCATAGCCACGCCGTGGTCAGTAACCCCAAGTCTTAGGACTTGGTCTCAAAAAGCAAGGCCGTGAGGGTTTCAACATGGCTGAATCCGCAGCTGCGCTCCCTCTTCCCCCGCAGCAGTCCATTTGCAAAATGGAGAGCCAAAGTAAAAATAAAGTTCCACGTAATAAAAGATCTTGCATTAAAAAAATTGCATACAAAAACAAGGGATTGGGGGGCCGCACAGACACCAGCAGAGGAGTAGGGTTTCAGCACGGTCGCATCCGCGGCCGTGCTCCCTCTTCCCGCTCCCTCTTTTTTTAGACTGTGTTTGTTGTTACTGTAGAGAATGTGGGATAATTACTTCCCAAGTTAAATAGATTCCGCATGGGTGCCATCAAAATAACATAGTTCATGCCAACAAAAGGCTTCTTTAGTGGTAAAGATGAATATTTGGATGTTTAATAAAGCTTGATGACTGTTATATCCTGGTGTGTGGGATATTTTAAATGAGAATATGATATGTTTTACCCTTTTTCCATGTATGGAGTCTCAAACTCTCAACCATTTAGGTAAAAATTTAATGTTTTAACTGTTGCATTCACCACTTTGGAAACATTATTAAGTAGATGAATTCATATTTGAGTGGGAGCTAGAAGGAGACTATGTAGTGAGCAAAGAGAGACCATTTTTCATGTTTCCTAAGTTTTGAAGGATTTAGAGTAATTTTCACTTCTCAGACCAAACTAGAGAAATATTCTAGACTTCGATATGATTCCAACCATATGCTGAGTGTCCTATTTTGAGTTTATTTAATTCATTTTAAGTCCTTTTTAGAGACTTTTTGGTGAAAAACCACATGAATGTGAGATTGCTTTCATGATAGGAAGGTGGAAAGTTCGATCGTGAGTATTGGGACTTTCTAAAGAGATGTTGCTAAGTTTTATGTAATCTTAGATGCTACATTAGATAATTGTGAGATTTTGATCTCGTAATTATAATTCATGGAAATGGATCAATTCATATTTTAAGCAAACTCAAAAACATATCCCAAGTAGTAGGTAAACTCCGTTACCAATTTGCTTGTTGTGGGTAACTTTTTTGTTTTGCATTCTTTTTCACAATTTTGATTTCATTTAATTTGATCAATATGGAATGCATAATTACTTAAAAATGACAATTTAATGGAGAATTTGATATTTTGGGTGTAGAAATAGGTTGAATGGTTAAAGAATGAATTTTCAACTTTATGTAATTCAATTATCAAAACCATTTTTTATCAACCTTGAAAACACTGTTTAAATTTCAAACTTGTTGCAATTCCTTTGAGTTTTTTTAATAAAAATGAATGTTTGACAAAAGTATCCATTGTAAATGTTTTTCATATGGTAACAATGTAGAGTTTATGGATCATTATGGATGCTAAAATATGTTATTAGACACTTTTAATTATTTGACTTAACCTACCTTCAACTTACATGACTTATGATACACATATATCTCTTGCACATCTTTATATCCATTACACATGATTCATATGGGTTTAACCTTCTTGATTTTATTTTAGTCAACTAATAAATTCCTTATTTTATGCCCAACCTACTTAAAATCATACTCAAACTATCACTATATCGCCATATTAGTATTCCTACCTTTTCAATGAATCTATCAGAACCAAATGCCTATGGAATTCATGAAGTGTACAAATATGATGGACCTATCCTCACACCAAGAAATGATCATTTTAATAATTAAAAACATCTTCATGGGTTAGCTCATATGTTTCACATATAAATGGAATGAGAAAGTACCAAAAAATTCTTATTTAAATAAACAACATGTCTAAGACTATTTCACTATCTAACATTAATCAAAGATACATTTATACACTTATGCACATTTAAAAGGACTACCCTAGACTTAAAAATTCAAAAATTAGTTCCAAAGAGTATTCGTAGCTAATTTTGAATAACCTAAGACAATCCAAGATTCCATTTTTCAAGTTCCAAAAGTTAGATGATAGGTTACATACATAAAAGGAGCACCATTACACATATACACCTAATAAGGAGAACTACATGTGGGTTGAATTCACTCTTTAGAGCATTAGATATGGAGAGAAAACTAAACCATTAATTGAGAATTAGTTGAGGTCATATCAATCTACCTTATTCCCATTTTTTGGCCTAAACCTAATGTTAAAAATGGACACAATGTTTCAAATAAAAGGATACAAGTTTCTGGATACTTCACACACAACGAGGCTCTACTCTTACACATAGAGACACATTTTAAACAAGTGAAACAACTTGTGTTAAAACGTATAGGATCCATATACATAGATTAATTTGGTAGAGGAGATATGCTATCATTTTACACACTCGTCTATATACTAATGTATTTTTATGTATGTTTTTAGATACCCAGTTCATGATTTGAATGACTCACATTCTATTTCTAGCTCTTCTTGTCACCTATACACTATCTAAGTTGTGTTAAAAATAATAACATGCTAAGTATCTTAATCATTCATGTCATTTATATTTATATTAAGTAAAATAGTGTAATCATATTCTAATTTAGCATTCTGGTCAATATTTTATTTTGATACATTAAACAATCGGAGTAGTTCCTAGGTTTTATCTTATTTAGACAAATCAATAAAAAAACAAGATAAAACAATTTGAGATAGATGGTGAAATGAACCCATGAATGCAAATTTTCAATAAATAATAATATTTAATAGTGAAGTGGTGTCCATGATGCATGAAACAGGTGACCTTCAAAAATGCATTGATGCATTAACCCTATAACTAATAGCAACAAATTCTTGGGTTGAACCTTATGTTATACAAGGATGACATTTAATACATAGAAGGCTTATTAATCATTATTCAATAGGATTTTTCATGCCTAGATTTCACTTATTTAATAGATAAGGATATTTTCATATCCATCTTGCACACTTTGTATATACCCTTGGAAAACATGCATGTGATGGGGTAATATTTCTAACTTTTTTCCACCGAAGTATAAAAGACACTACCCTAGATTTGTTCTACATCTTACCTAGTGGGTATGTATCTTATTTCTCAAAATATGTAGAGAATTTATTATCACATTTAACCATTGATAAATTCCCTAGATTACCATTATAAAACCTCTAAAACATTCAACATTTTCATGATGAACCCATCAAATATTACATTTTGAGATTAAAAAATACATTACATTGCTTGAAATATCAATCAACTGACTTAGAAAAGCAATTTATTTTTAGAAAATGTCTTTTGGCCACACTTAAGTAAAATCACTCTATCACGCTTATTATTCTTTCTAGTGAATTTAATATTACATCCTTTGGTATGAAAGGTATCTTTTGAAGATACACATCCTTTCTTATGATATTATAAATTTCATAGGTCAATAACCTCAAGTCACCAAGGTGATTCTTCACCTATAAGTGAACCTACATATGAGGTGGCCAATGAGGAATCACCCTTAATAAGCCCCACCTCTATTATTATTAATCAACCTAAAAAGTTTTGAAAACACAAGGAAAATGAAAGTGCCATATTATGAATGTTACTTGAGGATAAGACAATCAAATTAACTTCTATTAGATATCACTCCAAACATTTTTTAACATGAGTGGGGACAAGGTCATTTTGTAACTATCATTTAATAAGTGAGAATAAAGATGACTATTGTTTTATGTTATAATAAAAAATCAAGGAACTCATGGATAATGGTGTGATAACATTTGAAAAATATAATGAAACACAAAATAACTACTCCACATTTATATATTTCACAATCTAAGCAAGCTAATGTATCCTAGGAAGTTTTTATTGGACCAATGGTTATTAGATATTTCATAGAAGGTGAACATAAATAAGGAATCATGGTTGATGAAAAGGCATAATGTAATACATACATGGTTTATTAGTTTACAGAATTAAGTCATGATGAGAGTGAGTTACAACATATAAAAACCTATGATGCATCATTGGGCATAATATATTCTTTATTTATTTTTGGCCTAAGATAATGGATAAATTATTATTTTTATTACCTACCAATCTAGATTTAAATGATATATTAAGAAAATTATTATTAAAAAATAAAGGAAAAATCATTGAAAAATGTAAAAAGTATTATTTCATTTGATTTTCAACAAGATTTGATCACACTTCAGTGAGATAAGATATACAAAAGAGAACATGGGAAAATTCATATTATGGGTATAATTACATATCAAAGTACACAAATATGGATGCAAAATCATGGTAAACAATAAAAAATGAGGAACATAAGAAAGTATTATGTACTCATAATATAAATGAATATCAAGCAAAACATAATATTAAATTTATATTAAGGAATGTGCATCAATCAATAAATTATTTTAAGAAATACAAACATTATTATTCGTATGAGTTAAACATAAAGTGTCTATCCACATGATTCATATACTCATGAGTTAAATTAGTTAACTCAACATAATAAAGTACGAGAAGAATATTTATTTGTCTCATTCAATGTTACCAAACATGATGAATTCAATGGATAGTCAAAACTAGGACATACATTTTGGTTAAATGTTATATTAGTTGAATGTAATTATGATCCAAATTTAAAATATAATTAAAATGATTCACATTGATCTTAAGATAAGAGGCTAAAAACATAAATGCAAATAAGATGCGATAAATGTAGAATAATTGAAATAAACATCTAAATAATAAAATGATCATAACTCCAAGTAAAACATACAAATGCCTAAATTAATATACTAAAAGATCATCAAATATAAAAGATAATCACAAAAGTCACTTAATAATTGGTAAATTCTCACTCTAAACATCCATATCAATATCAACATCTTAATCTATGAATCTGGGTGGGCTAGATAAAGATGGTCTACTACCATCTCGATGGGATCTCAAGTAAGACCAATTATGTCTCTTTTGGTCCTTAGATATAACCAATATCATTTGTATCACTACATAATTATTCAAAAGACTCATATTTTCTCCTTATAAATGAACACAATTTAAAAAAATAGTCTATCCAAGCTCTCCACTCTTAAGATATGGTGACATCTACTACACTACAAGTTAGCCTCTTAGTTTAGAAACTTCACTCCTAAGATCATCTTCTTCACTAATTACATCAAAATAATTTATGGTGGAATGAGCCACATGATCCAAAAGTAGGGTGTTAACATTGTTGATATCATTTAATCTCTCTATAATATAGCTTTGAATGACATAGCTGGGAATATGGCCTAACAAAAATTGTAATGATCCTTCAATAATAGTGGTATAACGATCATCTCCTCCATAGTGTACAACAATTTTGAATTATTAAAAATTGATAATTTTTTTTCAATATTATTAATATTTATAAATAATTTGCATACATACCAATGTTTTCAACTTGCACATCCTCTCACCTATCTCCTTATGCATCATATATCTACTCACCCATATAAACTTCGAGTTGTTTTCCTAGGTCTACATATGTCTACTTAGCTAGGAAAGGCAAAACTAGCCAAGATGCTTAGGGCCATCATTGCATATACTCTTAGTAGTACACCATGTGACATCACAAGCCAAAATCATAGCTGGGGGTATATCTTCCCAACTAGTATAAGAGATAGATTTAAATATATAGGATGACCTTAATCTCCTGATCATCATCCAGCTCTGTGTGTGTAAGTCCACATACTAGGAGTTGGATGCAATCCCTAAAAAACTACAAACCATCTCATTACACACTCATGATTAAATTTATCATATGTGCCAAGAAATCAATCATAAAACTAACAACTCACACAAATCCACTTAAATTGTATGGCGTCCTTGATCCATCCTAATCAATCTCAATATGGTCTCTAAATGATGGCATATGATATTAATCTATCTAATAAAATGTGTAAATTCTTAATATTATGACCTAAATCATATGGATCCCTTAGCCACCTCTCAACATGTGTTTGGGTGTGGGTCCACTCAGAAAATTGATGATAAAAGGGGTCAAACCACAATAATATTCTCATAGGACCACACATGTAATAAAGTAATTAAGCCCAAAATACCACTATATCACTTAGGTGAATCAATATAAAAATATAAATAAATATGCTAGCATATAATTAACCTAAGAATACACCATCCCATGTTTCTCTATATCATTTATAATGTTATGCACTTGGTAAGAAATGACCCACCCCACTATTGTGAACATTGAAAAATAAAGCCAATATATCACAAATATTTACACGTGCGCATAACATTAGATAATAAGATTTATAAAATAAATATAGTAGAATCATCAAGAGGAATATAGAGTACCTTGATTATGTATTATCATAAACTTATGTGCATTCTATTTTAGGCCTAGTCCCTTAGTTTCCTATAATATAACAAGTGCACGTACAATGAGCATTCATAATATCCACCTTATATCCAATAGTGTCAATCATCTCCCTGGTCAAGAGTTAGAAATTAAAATTTCCAGCATTCCTCCTATTTGATAAGATAGTCATGAGGTGAATATCATATGGGATAGACTCTAGATGACCAATGTTCCTAAGGCCTACATTGTTAATAAATCTCTAATAATCATTAGTAATATTGATACCATGAATGGTCTCCATATATTAGCTTCTGTATAACTGTTTAACATGCATGTCACCTTGCGAGAAAATGAAAATGGCATATCCAAAATCAAAACTAATGTAAAATATGAATAAAATGTATCAAAATGATAAAAAAAGAATTGAAGTAATTATTTTACATTCATAAAGTTTTTAAGAAATGAACATATACTTGTGGTAATACATTGTTAGAAAACTATAGACAATACCAAAAATGGTTAAACACTATCATCATCATAAAAACACTACGAATAACTTACAAAACTTATATAAAAAAACATGAAAAGTTATGAAAATAATAATTTTCAAAAAATATCAAGCTTAATGTCTACCTAGGCTACTTGACTATTTAGAGACACTTGAACCGATTTTGGGAAATATTTTGTTAAATAAAAAGAAAATAATTGATAACTGTCTAAGTATAAATGATTTCTAAAAATATAAATCTTAACTTTATTTATATGAAAATAAATTTGATGCATATGGTGCAAATTAGGTTTTTTTTTTTTTTTATATTACTCATGTATAAATGAAAATTGTGATATCTTGACCTTACTTATGTATTTTCCGTCCTATTAGTTGTGTTGTAACACATGTGGAATAATATTTTGTATGGTGAAAATTTTATATTCATCTATTGATATGGCACAACATGTGGTTTCATATACCTATTTATTATATGTACGTGACTTGGATAAAACCATAGTAACTTAGTGATATCATTACAATTGATGGAAATTATGGTACATGCACTATCCTTTTTAAATCCAACATCGTGATCAATATATTACCAACATAAGTTATTCCTTGAAATGAAAATTAATATTGAATAATTTTATTAAGCTTGCAGATGATAATAAAAAAATTATTATGGAAAATAAATTTTGTATGATGTTCACATAGCTAGTGGAAATATACAACTTAAGTTCAGTTAATTTGTATGTATCCACCCAAACAAGGGATGGAAAAAGTATAATGCAATCAAATATTTATAATAACTTTCACTTCTTAATTTTATTCTATGTTTATGTGATAGTACCTTGTTAGCCCCGAAAATCCATGAAAGTTCTTGAGGTTATTTGGCATTTTCCACTTCATCATAGCTTTGATATTTTTAAGGTCGACTTCAAATCCTTAATATGAAACAAAATGTCCCAAATACTCCACCTTTTAGACTCCAAAACACCTCTTATACTCCAAAAATCACATAATTCAAAACCAACACAAAATTATTCAAAAAAGCATAAAAATAGTATTAATAAAATAATTTAAATATCTAGACCTATAATAATAATTAAAATATGAAAAATATAATGTAGATAAACACAAAACAATAGATATTGGTGGCCAAAATACCCAAAGATTTAATATGTGTAGAAATAGAATAATTATCCTTAGGGTAGGGAAACACCTTATAATACTCCTTTAAGAAGAAATAAATCCATAATTACACTTAAAGGGGATAAAATATAATATCCTTTTGACTATAAAAGACTCAAAATTTCATTAATATCATTTACAATAATATTCCTCTTCTTTTTATATACCTATATGTAACTAATAATGGGTGGGTAACCTCCTAATCCCAATGCAAATTGATTCATTACCTAAAGTACTAATTCCATAAGTTACTCACTTAACCCAATATAATTTAATCATTAAACTAACTAAGGGGGATGTGTGTCACATGTAGGCATATCCATCAATCAATATACATTAATAACCTTTCCTTCCCTCCTTTACATGTTTCATCCCCAAAACATAAGATGAGACCAAATAATGAGTGTGATTCAAATAATTGCACACTTGTGTCCAAGCTCAATCATCCAAATGTGATCTTAGCATGTGACACATGTCTAACCTTGTTTCCATATTCCATTATGATAATATAATACCATTCATCATCATAATTGTATCTTCATAGTGTAAGTTCATGAACAACCAAAAATAATAATTCTTATTTGGCTTCCATGCACAACCAAAGACATTTCTCCCCTAATTCTTTGTGTAGTCATAGTGATTGGTACTCTAGTTTCCTATATAGCCAAAGTGATTATTGTTGTGACACTCTTTGAATTTCCTCCATGATTGTTTCCTCTCAAGATGATGTGGATGCCTATATGACTCAATATTTTATGATATTGTGACCTCACTTTCTCTTCTACTTATTTCACATTTTCATTTAGGAGTGATGTTGTCTCTTGATTATATGAAGTGTTTTTCTCTACTTTTATTATTTATTCATTTAAATATTCCTTATGCTCCTCTTCACCATATTCAACTCCATCCTCATGCTCTACCTTTAATTTTCTTTATGGCTTTCCAATTGTAATATCCTGTAAAGTAACTTTCCTTTTCTTGTACTAAAAATTCATTATTCTTCACATTAATATTTATCATTCTAAAAGTATATAACCAAGGATATCCAATAACCAAATACACATCATGCATATATAAAGCATTAAAATATGAATTCAAAACATATTTATCCATAGTAAACTTCAAATATTAAAAAACTTGAATATTCATACCATTTACTTAAGCATCCTTGATATTATTTGATTGAACATGTATATGTTGAGACACATCCATATTAATGAAGCTATACTTACTTCTAGGATTTATGGAAACAATCACCTTCTACTTTTGATTGCATCCATAAAACTAAAATATTGAAGCGTTGCTCTTTACATATAATCAGTTTGAATTTGTATCTTCATTACTTTTCCTTCCTCTACATGATTGTGTTCATTGTATTTTTATTATTATTCATCTAAAATACCTTCCTCATTATAATAATCATTATTTTCATCCTCATCTTCCACATCATGACCCTCTACCTCTCCTTTTGCATCATCTATACCTTATTTATCATCATCATCATCATCATCATCATCATCATCATCATCATCATCATCATCATCATCATCATCATCATCATCATCATCATCTTCATCATCATCATCATCATCATCATCATCATCATCATCATCATCATCATCATCATCATCATCATCATCATCATCATCATCATCATCATCATCATCATATTTTGCTTTGTCTTCTTCATCATCTGCATTTTCATCCTTATAGTATTCAACATTATCATCATCATTATTATTTTCTTCCTCTTCTTGTTCTTCATCACATATATTCTCTTCCTCATTACCATCATTACCATTTTTTTAATCCTCTTCTTTTTATTTTATGTCCCATCAATCTAGGAAACCCTATTCTATTTCATCCACAGACAATTGCTTCCATAATTAGAGATTATCAACACACCAAGAATATGCAATAAAATTTATATAAGCTCCAAAATATTTTATCCAAGATAGTGTTTCAAAATAAGTTCCTTAATTTAGAGCCATAATTCTCAAGCATCAATATCATCCTCTCCTAAAAATTATTTTAACACCATTATTCACACAAATTAGGTATGATGAAAAATAAACTCTAAAATTGCAATAAATTACTCCAAACTCATTAAAAACCCCAAATATTTTTACTATAGTTTTCATATATGTTGATATAACAACAATGAAAATATTGTTGAATTATACATGTGGGGTGAATCTATGAAAAAGCATAAAATCCCAATAACTAACACAAAACTAGTCAAAATATTTTAAAATTTTGGTTGTAGCTTTTTAATATGATGATACTAATTTAGAAAAAGTTTTATAGGAAAAATATTGTAATTTTAACTGATATGACAAATGTATTACATACCCCAAAATAATAATATCTCACTAAAAAATATTACCAAACCTCAATTTTTAAATTGTGGCTTACTTTTATTATTTTCTAACTCCAGTAAAATAAATTTTATAAAAATATACAAAAAAATTACAAGATATAAGAGAATCTATAAAATTAGAGTTTCACCCACAAAATTTGACCAAATCAAAACTCTGATACCACTTTTTAAGATCCACACTTATAATAATTGAGATATTAGAATATAATGTATATCAATATAAAAAAAATATATTGGTGGGCCAATATGCCCATTTATTCAATATATGTATAAATATACTAGTTACCCTTAAGGTATATAAATGCTATACAATACTCCTTTAGGAAGAAATAAATCCACAATACCACTTTGAGGGGACAACCTTCACTATACTTATTACAATATAACTTAACATTTTATTGACACCCTTTACAATGATATTCCTCTCCTTTAAATATGTCTCTAGATAACTAATAATGGGTGTATAACCTACTAATATACAACCTAGGCTTACTCATTGCTCAAATTAATAATTCCATAAGTTACTCATTTAATCCAATATAATTGAGCCATATAAATAACTAAGGGAGATGTGTGTGATATATTAGAATCTCCATCAACCCATATATTAATATATCACATCCATAGGTAATAACATTCCTTCTCTTCATGACATGTTTCATCCCTAAAACCTAAGAAAAGGCTAAATAATGAGTATTCTTTAAATCATTGCACACTTATCTCTAAGATCAATCATCCAACCACCTATATGTGATATTGGTAGTGATGCATGTCTAACTTTATTTAATAATCCCATTTAACAACTATAAATCCATTCATGTACATAATTATATCTCCTTTGTGTCTATTCATATTGATTCCTCTTTTTATTCCATGTTCCATATTATGCTATGCTACTTTGATTCCATACATGACCACAATAGTTATTATTTGGCTTCCATGCATACCCATAATGATTTATCCTATGATTTATTATGTAACCAATTTATTATTAATCTAATTTCTTATGTAGCCAAAGTTATTATTGATGTGACACTCCCTGACATTCCTTCATTATTATTTCCTCTCATGATGATGTGGGTACCTCTATGCCTCAATTTTTTCCTAATATTGTGGCCTTATCAACTTGTTATTATACCTCTTCCACATTTTCATTTGGGAGTGATTTTGTCTCTTGAGTATATGAAGTTTTATTATCTAATTTTACTATTTATTTATATAAATCACCCTTATGCTCCTCTTTAGATTTCCTCAACATCATCTTCATGCTCTACCTTGACTTTTCTTTATGCCTTTCTAACTATGATATCATGTAAATTATTCTTCCTTTTCTTGTAATAATTTCATGAAATGCTTATTCACATTAATATTTATCATTCCTTAAGTCTCTAACCAAGGATATCCTAGAACCATATCCACACCATTCATATCCAAAACATAAAAATTTAAATGCAAAACATATTTACCCATAATGAGCTTCAAATATTCAAAAACTTGAAAATTTATACCATCTACTTGAGCCTCCTTGATTTTATTTTATTGAACATGTAGATGTTGAGTCCCATCCATATCGATGAAGTTATACTTGCTACTAGGATTTATGGAAATAATGACCTTTTGATTTTGAATGCATCCATACATATAAAATATTGAAGCATCTCTCTTTGGATCTAATCAGTTTGAATATGTATATTTCATTACTCCTTCCTATGCATGATTATGTTCAAATTATTTTTCTTTTCTTCATCTACAATATCTTCCTCATTATTTTATTCCTCATCTTCCATATCATGATCCTCTACCTATCCTTCAATATCATCTGTAGCTTCTTCATCCTCATCATTATGATTTGATTTGTATTATTAATCACATGAATTTTCATCCTCATAGTCTTCATCATTACCATAGTCATTATTATTTTCTTCCTCCTCATCCTCCTCTTCTTCTTCATCACCTATAATTTCTTCCTCATTACCATCGTCATTAGTTTTTTCCCTCTTCATTTTAATTTGTCCCATTGATTTGAGAAGACTTGTTTCATTTCTATTGAGGTAAATTATTTATTTACTTGGATAATCTCAACATGCCAATCATGTGCAATGAAATAACCTTTATATGATCTATATAATATGCTATCTGATATCATGATTCAAAATAAGTTTATTTAAATTGGATCCACCATTCTCTAGCATTAATATCATCCTCTCTTAAAAATTGTTTTAACTCCATTATTCACACAAATTAAGGTTAATGAAAAAACCATCAAATTATAATAAAACACTCCAAATTCATAAAAAACCCCCAAATTTTTTACTTTAGCTTCCTTGTATACTCATATAATAACAATAAATTTTTTGTCTATAGAGAGAATCTATGAAAAATATAAAATAATAATAATTCACACAAAACTATCAAAACATTTCAAAATTTTGACTGTAGCTTTTGTGTATGATGATACAATTTTACTAAATTTTAAATACAAAGATTTTTTTTGTTGATATGACAGATGTATTACAAATGCTAATATATATATATGTATATATATATATATATGTATGTGTATATACATGTACATGTATATATATACATCTATATATATATATACATCTATATATATACATACATATATATATATATACACACACATAAATACATATCTATATATATATATATACATACATACATACATATCTATATATATATATATATATATATATATATATATATATATAAAACATTTGTAATACATCCATAGTAAACAAATTTAGGTTTGGTAATATATATATATATATATATATATTACCAAACCTAAATTTGTTTACTATGGATGTATTACAAATGTTTATATATATATATACATCTATATATATATATATATAGATGTATATATATATGTATATATATATATATAGATGTATATATATATATACATGTATATACACATTATATTTATATATATGTATATATATATACATATATATATACATCTATATATATACATATATATATATACATATATATATATATATATATATAATGTGTATATACATGTATATATATATACATCTATATATATATACATCTATATATATATACATCTATATATATATACATATACATATACATATATATATATATATATATATATATATATATACATACATATCTATATCTATATATATATATATATATATATATATATATATATATAAACATTTGTAATACATCCATAGTAAACAAATTTAGGTTTGGTAATATATATATATATATATATTACCAAACCTAAATTTGTTTACTATGGATGTATTACACACACACACACACACACACACACACACACACACACATAATTACTACCAAACCTCAATTTGTTTACTATGGATGCCTTGAATTATTCTCCAACTCTAGTAAAAAAATTATATAAAAATTTAAAACAGATTACAAAATATTACTGAATCTAGAAAATTAGTGTTTTAGCCATATAATTTCCCAAATCAAATCTCTAATATTTATTATTAAGATATAGACTTATAATAATTGAAATATATAAAGTATAATACAGATCAACACAAAACAATATATATTGGTGGGCCAGGATGCCCAAATATTTAATATATTTAGAAATAGAATAATTATACTTAGGGTACAAAACACCATAAAATACTCCTTTAAGAAGGAGTAAATCTACAATGCCACTTCAAGGGGAAAACCTCTAATATCCTTCTAAAAATATAAGACTCAACACTTACTTCATTGGTATCATTTACAGTGATATTCCCCTCCTTTATATAGATCTATATATAACTAATAATGGGTGGGTAACCTCATAATCCCAATGTAGGCCAAATTATTACCCAAAGTACTAATTCTAAAACTTACTCATTTATCCCAATATAGTTGCCCATAAAACTAACTAAGGGGCATGTGTCCCACATTTCAGCATCTCCATCAACCCATATACATTAATATATCATATCCCTATCTATATATCATTCCTTTCCTTATTGACATGTTTCATCCCCAAAACATAATAAGAGACCAAATAATGGTGTACTTCAAATAATTGAACACTTATCTCCAACCTCAATCATACAACTACCTATATGTGATATTGGTAGGTGATACCTATCCAACCTTATTTCAAAAATAATTTTCAATAATATAATTCCATTCATGGTCATAATCGTATCTCATTGGTGTCCATGCATAAATATTCCTCCTTTGATTTTATGTTCTATATTCTGTTATGCTACTCTAATTCCATACATGACTAGAATAGTTCTTATTTAGCTTTCATACATAGACATAATGATTTTTCCATCAATTCTTTGTGTAGCCATAATGATTGCTACTCTAGTTTCTTATATAGCTAAAGTGAATTTTAATGTGACACTCCTTGACATTCCTCCATGATTTTTTCCTCTGATGATGATGTGGGTTCCTATATGCCTCAATATTTTTTTATATTGTGACCTTATCAACTTGATCTTATACCCCTTCCACCTTTTAATTTGGAAGTGATTTTATCTCTTGAGTATATGAAGTATTCTTCACTACTTGTACTATTTATTCATCTAAATATTCCTTATGCTCCTCTTCTCCATATTCAATGTCATCCTCATGCTCTACCTTGAATTTTATTTATGCCTTTCAAACTTTGATATCTTGTAAAGTAACATTCCTTTTATTTTACCAAAAATTCTTGAAATGTTTATTCTCATTAATATATATCATTCCAAAATCTATAACCAAGGATATAAAATAATTATATCCACACCATCCATATCCAAACATGAAAATATGAATGCAAAACATATTTCTCCATAGTGAGCTTCAACTATTCAAATACTTGAATATTATTACCATCTACTTGAGCCTCCTTGATATTATTTTATTGAACATGTAGATGTTGAGCCACATCCATATTAATGAATTCATTCTTGCTTCTAGGATTTATGGTAATAATGACCTTATAATTTTTAACACACCAATAAAACTAAAATATTGAAGCATCTATCTTAATATCTAATCAGTTTGAACATATATCTTTCATTACTCCTTCCTCTATATGATTATGTTCATCTTATTTTTATTTTTCTTCATCTACAATATATTACTAATTATCATCATCATCATTATTTTATTCCTCATCTTCCACCTCATGATCAACTTCCTATCCTTATACATCATCTATATCTCATTCATCGTCATGATCATCATGATCATGATCACCATCACCATCACCATCACCATCACCATCACCATCACCATCACCATCACCATCACCATCACCATCACCATCACCATCACCACCACCACCACCACCACCACCACCACCACCACCACCACCACCACCACCACCACCACCACCACCATCACCATCATCATTTACTTTCTCTTCTTAATCACTTGCATTTTTACCCTCATAGTCTTCATCATTACCATCATCATTATTATTTGATTTCACTTATTATTATTCTTCTTCATCACATGTATTCTCTTCCTCATTACCATCATCACCATTTTTTTTCCCTCTACTTTTTATTTTATGTCTTATTGATCTGGGAAAATTGTTCCATTTCTTCCAAGGACAATTGCTTTAGTACTTAGATAATCTCAACACACCAAGAATATGCAAGACCATTTATATGACCTCCAAAATATGCTAGCCAAGGATATTTTAACTTCATTATTGACACAAATAAGGGTTAATTAAAAAATACCTAAAATCATAATAAACACTCCACACTCATTAAAAATTCCCAAGATGTTTAATGTAGCTTCCTTGTATTCTCATAAAACAACAGTGATTTGAAAAAAAAATGTAAACAAAACTTTGCCTATAGAGTATATTTGTGAAAATAAATAAAATCATAATAAATCACATAAATTTTGTCAAAACATTTCAAAATTTTGATTGTAACTATCTTGTATGATGATACTAATTTCTTAAAAAATTCACAGAAAAATTATTGAAATTATGGTTAATATTGTGAATTTATTAAAAACACTAAAATAATAATATCTTTCTAAAAAATAATTACCAAACCTTAATTTTTTTATTGTGGTTTCCTTCAATTATTCTCCAACTTGATTAAAAAAACTATAGAAATCATAATAGATTACGAGATATAAGTGAATCTAGAAAATTAGGGTTTTAACCACATAATTTGCCCAAATCAAAGCTCTGATACTGCTTGTTAAGATCCACACATATGATCATTGAAATATTCATAATATAATGTATATAAACATAAAATAATATATATTTGTGGGCCAAGATGCCCAAATATTCAATACAACACCATACAACACTCTTTTAGGAAGAAATAACTCCACAATGCCACTTCAAGGGGATGACCTCCAATATTCATATTACAATATAAGACTCAACATGTACTTTATTAATATCTTTTATAATGATATTCCTCTCATTTATATATATATATATATATATATATAATGGGTAGGTAACCTCATAATCCCAATATAGGCTGACTCATTACCCAAAGTACTAATTCCACAAGTTACTCATTTAACCAAATATAATTAACACATAAAAATAAATAAGGGGAATGTGTGCCACATGTAAGCATAACCATCAACCCATATAAATTAATATATCATATCGATAGGTACATATCATTTCTTCCCTCATTGACATGTTTTATCCTTAAAACATAAGAAGATACAAAATAATGAGTGTGCTTCAAATCATTTCACACTTGTCTCCAAGCTTGATCTGCCAACCACACCATGTGATATTGGTAGCTCATGCATGTCCAATTTTGTTTCAAAATTCCATTTTTATACTATTATTCCATTCATGATCATAATTGTATTTATTTGGTGTCTATACCAAATGATTTCTCCGTTGATTCCATGTTCCATACTACTACAATACTATGATTCCATATATGACCATAGTAGTTATTATTCAGATTCCATGCATAAACACAATGGTTTATTCCCTAATTACTTGTGTATACATAGTGATTTTTACTTTGGTTTACTATATAGCCAAAGTGATTATTGATGTGACACTCCTTGGCATTCCTTCATGATTGTTTCCTATCATGATGATGTGGGTGCCTACATGCGCCAATATTTTATGATATTATGACCTTATCAACTTTATATTCTACCTCTTCCACATTTTCATTTGGGATTGTTTTTATCTCTTGAGTATATGAAGTTTTCTTCTCTATTTTTAATGTTTATTCATATATTTATTCATCTATATCTTCTTTATGCTCTTCTTCACCATCTTGAACGTCATCCTCATGCTCTACCTTGAATTTTCTTTGTGCCTTTCCAACTATGATATTATGTAAAGTAAATTTCATTTTAATATACCAAAGCTTCATGAAATGATTCTTCACCTTAATATTTATCATTCTTAAAGTCTCTAGTGAAGGATATATAAGAACCATATCCATGCCATCCATATCCAAAGAATAAAAATATGAATGCAAAACACATTTATCCATAATGAGATTAAATTATTCAAACACATGAATATTATTACCATATACTTGAGCTTACTTTATATTATTTTATTGACATGTAGATGTTGATCCAAATCCATATTAGTGAAGTTATAATTACTTCTAAGATTTATGGAAATAATGACCTTCTACTTTTTAATGCATCCATAAAACTAAAATATTGAAGTATTACTCTTTGGATCTAATCAATTTGAACTTTCATTACTCCTTATTCCTTTGGATGATCATGTTCCTCTTATTTTTATTTCTCTTACCTAAAATATATTCATTTTTATCATCATAATTATTTTCTTCCTCATCTTCCACATCATGATCCTCTACCTCTCCTCTTGCATCATTTGTACCTTCATCATCATCATCATCATCATCATCATCATCGTCATCATCATCATCATCATCATCATCATCATCATCATCATCATCATCATCATCATCATCATCATCATCATTATGCTTTAATTTATTCTCTTCATCACCTAAATTTTAATCCTCATAGTATTCATCATTACCATCATCATTATTACTTTATTACTTTAATTCTTCTTCTTCATCACATGTATTCTTTTCCTCATTACCATCATCATTTTTTTCTTCTTTTTATTTTATGTCCCATTGATATGGGAAAAGATGTTACATTTATTCCAAGGACAATTCATATGCAAGAGCATTTACATGACATCCAAAATATGCTATCCAAGATCACAATATAAAATAAGTTTCCTTAAATTAGAGCCACCATTCTCTAGCATCAATATCATCCTCTCCTAAAAAATGATTTTAATTACATTATTCACACAAATTAGGGTTAATGAAAAAATTACCTAAAATTGAAATAAAACACACTAAAATCATAAAATAATCCTAAATGTTTTAATTTAGCTTCCTTGTATTCTCATACAATAACAGTGAAAAAAATTGAAAATTTCTATAAAATTATGCTTGTAGAGTGAATCTATGAAACCACATTAAATTACAATATCTCACATAAAACTTGTCAAAAAAATTCAAATTTTGTTTGTAGATTTCTTGTATGATTATATTGATTTAATAAAAAATTTCCATTGTGGTTGATATGGCGAATGTATTATAAACCCAAAAATAGAAATATCATGCTAAAAATGATCACCAAACCTTAATTTGTTTATTGTGGATTCTATGAATTATTCTCCAGATCCAATTAAAAAATTAGAAAATTTTGCAACTTATTACAAGACAACTGAATATAAAAAATTAGGGTTTTACCCACACAATCTGCCCAAATCAAAGCTCTAATACTGCTTGTTAAGATCGATACTTATAATAATTGAAATATGTATAACATAATGTATATCAACAAAAAATAATAAATATTGGTGGGACAAGATGCCAAAATGTACAATATATTTATAAATAGAATAATTACCCTCTCCTTTAGGAAGGAATAACTTCACAATGCCACTTTGAGGGGATAGTGTCCAATATCCTTATAACAATATAAGACTCAAAACTCAATTATTTAATACATTTTACAATTATATCACTCTCATTTTTATATACCTCTATATAACTAATAATGGGTGGGTAATCTCCTAATCTTAATGTAGGCTAACGCATTACCCAAAGTACTAATTCCATAAGTTAATCATTTAAACCAATCTAATTAACACATAGAACTAACTAAGGGGGATGTGTGACACATGTCTATTTATTCATTAACCCATATAAATTAATATATCACATCCCTATGTACATATCATTAATTACCTCCTTGACATGTTTTGTCCATGAAACATAAGAAGAGACTAGTTAATGAGTGTGCTTCAAATCATTACACACTTGTCTCCAATCTCAATCATCTAACCACCTGTATGTGATCTTGGTAGGTGATGTTAGGGTGTGGAGCTAAAAACTTCACCAAGGAGCATAGTTTATCAGGTTCGGGTCTACACAGACACCAGCATCGCTCAGGAGCGACTGACGTCAGTCACAGGCAGTTACAGAGACGCCGACGTCAGTAGAGAATCGGCCGACGACGGTCACAGACAAGCAACAGGAACCGACATCGGTTACCTGCGTGTCTAGAAAGCTATTTCCGTGGACAGAAGCGAGTGTTTGCATGATAAGTTTGAGTTGTAGACTCAAGCTCGTGTCTCTATTATTAGCATTACTATTTTTAGAGCCCTTGTTTAAGTGGTTTAACTATTTGTTGGAAGTACATGCTCAAGTCTCCTAATTCTATATGAAGAATTAGATCTTCCTAGCTTATTGTAATTGTAGAAGAATTGGTGTGTGAAGAACAGTATAGAATTGAATCAATCCAGGCTTGTTGGAGTTGATTGTTCTTGAGAGAGATAGCTCTTGAGGAATAGAGATCTATTGAGAGATCTATACATCTAGGAGAGGTGTGGAAGAAAGAAGCTTTCTTCAATTGTATTCTTTTTGTAAAGAGTTTGTTAATACAAGTTTTTAGGGTGTTTTCTTGTATCTCTTGTTCTTGCTATTATCATTCTAATTACTTATCAATCTAATTTAATTTCGCGTTTATTGCTATCACAATTGTAATCTATTGTTGGATTGATCCCCCAACAAGTGGTATCAGAGCCTTGGTTACAGGTTCAGAGCTTGATAATTGGTATCAAAGTTCAGGTTCACTAACAGGTGGTTCAAATCTGTGTAGTGTGTATTGATTACAGGTTCTCACAGGAGTTTCTGCAGGGATTTCTGTTTGAGTGGGAGAAGCAATGGCAGATGAAAGTAAATTAAGAATGGAAAAGTTCAATGGCAAAAATTACCAACACTGGAGAATGCAGATAGAGGACTATCTGTATTAGAAAGATCTCTACCTACCGTTAGGAGGTATTGCAAAGAAGCCCAAAGACATGGAGGATGAAGAATGGGAAGTTCTTGACAGAAAGGCTCTAGGTTCTATAAGACTGAGTCTAGCATCCACTGTGATATCCAATTTATCACAGGCAAAGTCTACGATAGAGTTGATGACTACGTTAGCAAATTTGTATGAAAAACCCTCAGCTTCCAATAAGGTATATCTTATGAAGCAGTTATTTAATTTGCATATGAATGAAGGTGGATCTATTTCTACTCATCTGAATGATTTCAATGGTATTGTGAATCAATTAAGTTCAGTAAATATAGTGTTTGATGATGAGATAAAAGCTCTTTTAATATTATGTTCTTTGCCTGAAAGCTGGCATGGCTTAGTAATGGTAGTAAGTAATACTGCATCTGCATCAAATATTTTGAAAGTAGAGGATGTTGTTAGTGTTATCTTGAATGAGAAAATACGGAGGAAAAGCATAGAAGAGGCATCCAGGAATGCTTTAAGTTTTGAGAGCAGGGGAAGGCAGAAAGAGAAGAGCAAGAAAGGTAGAGCAAGATCCAAGTCAAAGGGGAAAGGCAGATCTAAATCCAGAAATGGCAGAAGGCCACAATGCTAGAATTGTGGAAAGATGGGGCACATAAGCAGAGATTGTTGGTCAAAGCCTAAGGAGGACAACCAGCACGAAGGAAAGGAAGAAGCCAAGATTGCAAGTATTGCATAGGATGCTTTAATTTTCTCTCTGCATAATAATATAGAATCTTGGGTATTAGATTCTAGCGCATCTTTTCATGCTACTCCTAACAGGGAATATTTCAGTGACTATATCCATGGAGATTTTGGAATAGTGTATCTAGGGGATGATGAGCCCTGTAAAATAATTGGCAAAGGTAAAGTGCAGCTGAAGATGTAGAATAGCAACACATGGGTGTTGAGAGATGTGATGCATGTTCCTAGCTTGAAGAGAAATTTGATTTTTGCAGGAAAGTTAGGGGATGAGGGTTGTACAGTAACTCTCATAGCAGAATCTTGGAAGGTGACCAAGGGTGCACTTATTATGGGTAAGAGAGAAGGTACTCTCTATTTGTGTAATTGTGTTACTAACAAATCTCCTTATGTATTATCTACTTTAGATGTGGACGCTAAATTGTGGCACTCAAGGCTTGGCCACATGAGTGAGAAGGGGATGTCAATTCTTAAGTCGAAAGGTATGCTTTCAAATTTAAAAGGCATAGATATAGAGTTTTGTGAGCACTGTGTATTTGGAAAATAGAAAAGGGTTAGTTTTCTCAAAACTAGGTCTACTAAGAAGAGGCACAAGTTGGAGCTTGTTCACACAGACGTGTGGGGACCGGCTCAGGTTGCTTCCATTGGAGGATCACAGTACTATGTATCTTTCATAGATGATGCCACAAGGAAGGTATGGATCTATTGTATTAGAAAGAAATCTGATGTATTTGATACTTTTAAAGTTTGGAAAGCTATGGTTGAGAATGAAACAGGTAAAAGATTAAAGTGCTTGAGATCAGACAATGGCAGTGAGTTCTACAGTCATAAGTTCAGAGATTATTGTTACATGCATGGAATCTGTACGCAAAGGATGATTCCAAGGACACCTCAGCAGATTGGAATTGCTGAAAGGATGAACAGGACAATAATGGAGCGTGCAAGATGTATGAGATTGCATGCCGATTTGCCCTTACAGTTTTGGGCACAAGCTATTGACACTGCAGTGTACTTGATTAACAGAGGACCCTCTACAGCGCTGGATGGTGGTATTCCAGAAGAGGCATGGATAGGTAAAAAGGTTGATCTCTCATATCTCAAAGTTTTTGGTTGTGAAGCCTTTGTGCATATAGATAAGGAAAATAGAAAGAAGCTTGATGCTAAGTCTATGAGATGCACGTTTATTGGCTATGGCTCAGATGATTTCTATTACAGATTGTGGAATCTAGAAACTAACAAGGTAATCAAGAGCCGTGATGTTGTTTTCAATGAAAGAGTGATGTATTGTGATCAGCTAAGGAAGTTGAATCAATCTGAGCAGAGCAATGGTGAATTGGATGAGGTGAAAGTCCAAGATGAGCTCGTGGGAAAAAGAAATAATCACTTACAGGAAAACACAGAGACCAACGTCGATAGGTTAGGAACCAGCGTCGACAGGAAAGAAACTAGCGTCGGCCATACAGAGACCGACATCGGCTGTACAGGTACCGAGGTCGGTCAGCCAGAACTGACGTCGGCCAGTAACAGGTCTTCAGGTGACCGAGGTCGGTCACTATCAGAGAATTTGGGTGGACAGCGTGTTGTGGACAAGTCTCAGACACCCATCAGGAGGTCAGAAAGGGTGAGTAAGCCTCCAATTAGATATTCTCCTTCTTTATTTTATTTATTGCTAACTAATGGTGGAGAACCAAAGAGTTTTGAAGAAGCAATACAGGTGGAGTCCAAGAGTGAGTGGGAGCATGGCATGGTTGAGGAGTTGGAGTCCTTAAGAGAAAACCAAACATGGGATTTGGTTGAATTGCCAGCTGGTAAGAGAACACTTAAGAACAGATGGACCTATAGGTTGAAGGAAGGTGAGAATGGACAGATGAGATACAAGGCCAGATTAGTGGTAAAAGGATTTGCACAAAAGCCAGGTATTGACTTTGGTGAGATTTTTTCTCCTGTTGTTAAAATGACTTCAATAAGGGTTGTATTGTCTTTGGTTGCTTTTGAGGATTTGCATCTTGAGCAGCTAGATGTTAAGACAACGTTTCTTCATGGAGATTTGGATGAGGAAATTTATATGGAACAGCTAGAAGGATTCGAGGTCAAGGGTAAGGAGAAGTTTGTGTGCAGGTTGAAGAAAAGCTTGTATGGCCTCAAGCAAGCTCCTAGGCAATGGTACTTAAAATTTGACAGGTTTATGACTGAGCATGGCTACAGTAGGTGTCAATCAGACCATTGTGTGTATTTCAAGAGATTTGATAATGGTAGATATATTATTCTATTGTTGTATGTAGATGACATGCTGGTTGCAGGGTCTCACATGCAGGATATCTCAGAGCTTAAGGTGAAATTAGCTCAAGCGTTTGCTATGAAGCATTTGGGAGCAGCAAAGAAAATCCTTGGCATGAGCATTAAGAGAGATAGGAAAAATCACAGGTTGATATTGTCTCAAGAAGATTATGTGGACAAGGTGTTAAAATGGTTCAATATGCAGGATGCTAAACCGATAAGCACACCTTTGGCTAGACATTTTAAGTTGAGTAAAGAACAATGTCCTAATTCATATGATGAGGTAGAGTACATGAGTAAGGTTCCATATTCTTCCACAGTAGGGAGTTTGATGTATGCAATGGTGTGTACTAGACTGGATATTGCCCAAGCAGTGGGAGTTGTAAGTAAGTATATGGCCAATCCAGGTAAGGAACATTGGAAAGCAGTTCAGTGGATCCTTAGATATCTGAGAGGAACCAGCAGTAGGCACTTGTGTTATGGAGGTTCAGATACTTCTCTACATGGCTATGTAGATTCAGATATGGCAGGTGATTTGGATGGTAGGAGGAGCACTATAGGTTATGTTTTTACTGTAGGTGGAACGACAGTTAGCTGGATATCTAAGTTGCAAAAGGTTGTTGCCTTGTCAACTACAGAAGCAGAGTATATTGCAGCCACAGAAGCTAGCAAGGAGATGATATGGATGACACGGTTCATGGATGAGCTTGGTAGGGAGCATGAGAGTTGCAGATTGTATAGTGACAGTCAGAGTGCAATCCATTTGGCTAAGAATTCAGCCTTTCATTCAAGAACAAAGCACATACAGCTAAGGTATCACTTCATACGACAGGTATTGGAAGATGGTGAGTTGAAACTGGAGAAGATCCATACAGATAGGAATCCTGCTGATATGTTAACCAAGCCAGTTACAAAGGAGAAGTTGAATCTTCATTCAACTTTTGTTGGTCTTCATGATTGAGTTGAAGATGGAGGAGCTAGAAGATGTTGCTGTACAGGTACTGGTGCAGCTGTTTATCTCCAAGTGGGAGATTGTTAGGGTGTGGAGCTAAAAACTTCACCAAGGAGCATAGTTTATCAGGTTCGGGTTTACACAGACACCGACGTCGCTCAGGAGCGACCGACGTCAGTCACAGGCAGTTACAGAGACGTCGATGTCGGCAGAGAATCGGCCGACGATGGTCACAGACAAGCAGTAGGAACCGATGTCGGTTACCTGCATGTCCAGAAAGCTATTTCCGTGGACAAAAGCGAGTGTTTGCATGATAAGTTTGAGTTGTAGACTCAAGATCGCGTCTCTATTATTAGCATTACTATTTTTAGAGCCCTTGTTTAAGTGGTTTAACTATTTGTTGGAAGTACATGCTCAAGTCTCCTAATTCTATATGAAGAATTAGATCTTCCTAGCTTATTGTAATTGTAGAAGAATTGGTGTGTGAAGAACAGTAAAGAATTGAATCAATCCAGGCTTGTTGGAGTTGATTGTTCTTGAGAGAGATAGCTCTTGAGGAATAGAGATCTATTGAGAGATCTATACATCTAGGAGAGGTGTGGAAGAAAGAAGCTTTCTTCAATTGTATTCCTTTTGTAAAGAGTTTGTTAATACAAGTTTTCAGGGTGTTTTCTTGTATCTCTTGTTCTTGCTATTATCATTCTAATTACTTGTCAATTTGATTTAATTCCACATTTATTGCTGTCACAATTGTAATCTATTGTTAGATTGATCCCCCAACAGGTGATACCTATCTAACCCTATTTATTATTTCAATTTTGATACTATGATTTCATTTATGATCATAAATATATATCCTTGTTGTCCATGAATAATAATTCATCCTTTAATTTTATGTTTTATAATCTACTATGTTACACTTATTCCATACATGACCATAGTAGTTATTATTTGGATGCCATGTGTAGCCACAATTATTTTCCCATAATTCCTTATGTATCCATAATTATTCTTACTTTAGTTTCATATATATCTAAAGTGATTATTGATGTGACACTTCCTAACATTCTTCAATGATTGTTTCCTCTCATGATGATGTGGGTGCCTATATGCCTCAATAGTCTCTGATATTGTAACCTTATCAACTTGCTCTTCTACCTCTTCCACCTTTTTATTTATGAGTGCCTTTATCTCTTGAGTAGATGAAGTTTTATTATATATTTGTACTATTTATTCATCTATTTATTATTTTGAAAATTCCTTATGCTCCTCTTCACCATATTCAATGAGATCTTCATGATCTAGCTTTAGTTTTATTTGTGCCTTTCCAACTATGATACATTGTAAATTAATCTTCCTATTATTTTACCCAAAATTCATGAAATTATTCTTCACATTAATATTTATTGTTCCCAAATTATCTAACAAAGGATATCCAATAACCATATCCATATTATTCATATCCAAAGCATAAAAATATGAATACAAAACATATTTATCCATAGTGAGATTAAAATATTCAAAAACTTGAATATTATTACCTTATCCTTGAGCCTCATTGATATTATTTGCTTGAACGTGTAGATGTTGAGCCACATCCATTTTGATGAAGTTATAACTTCTACTAGAATTTATGGCAATAATGACCTTTTGATTTTGAATGCATCCATATAACTAAAATATTGAAGCATCTCTATTTGGATCTAATTGGTTTGAATTTGTATCTTTCATTAATCCTTATTTCTATGCATGCTTATGTTCTTATTTTTCTTCATTTACAATATCTTCCTCAATATCATCATCATTATTTTATTCCTCATCTTCCACATCATGATCCTCTACCTCTCCTTCTACATCATATATAGGTTCGTCATCGTCATCATCATCATCATCATCATCATCATCATCATCATCATCATCATCATCATCATGATGCTTTGTTTTGTCTTATTCATCACTTGCATTTTTATACTCATAGTTTTTGTAATTACCATCATAATTATTATTTGCTTCCTCTTATTATTATTATTATTATTTATCATCTACATTCTCTTTCTCCTTACCATCATCATATTTTTTGCTTCTTCTTTTTCTTTTATTTCCCATCGATCTAGAAAAACCTATTCTATTTATTCCAAGGATAATTACTTATATACTTGAAGAATATTAACACACCGAGAATATTAAGTACCATTTACATGACTTCCAAAATATGCTATCCAATATTATGATTCAAAATAAGTTTCCTTAAATTAGAGCTACCATTCTCTAGCATTAATATCACCCACCCCTAAAAATTATTTTAAATCCATTATTCACACAAATTAGGGTTAATGAAAAAATAATAAAATCACAAGAAATCACTCCAAACTCATTAAAAAACCTATATTTTTTTAATTTAGCTTCCTTGTATGTTCATATAAAAATAGTGAAAAAGGTTGAAAAGTTCTTCAAAATTCTACATGTAGGGCGAATATATGAAAAAACATAAAATCATAATAACCCACACAAAACTTATCAAAACATTTAAAAAACTTCACTACAGCTTTCCTGTATGATAATATTTATTTAATAAAATATTCATACAATTTAAAAAAAAAATGTTGCTAATATGATGAATGTATTACAAATACTAAACTAGAAATATCTCTCTAAAAATGATATCCAAACCTCAATTTGTTTACTATGGATTATTTAAATTAATCTTCTAATCCATAAAAAATGTAGAAAAATTTAGAACATATAACAAGATATAAGTGAATCTAAAAAATTAGGGTTTCACTCGCACATATGTCCAAAATCAAAGGTTTCCTACTACTTATTAAGATTCATACTTATAATAATTGAAATATGTAGAATATAGTATATATCAACACAAAATAATATATATTGGTGGGATAGGATGCCCTAAATATTGAATATATGTAGAAATAGAATATGTACCCTTAGGGTAGGGTAACACCATACAATACACCTTTAGGAAGGAATAATTCCACAATGCCACTTTGAGGGGACAACCTCCAATATCCTTATAACAATATAAGAACCAACACTTTCTTCATTGATATCCTTTAAAATTATATTCCTCTCTTTTATATATACCTTTATATAACTAATAATGGGTGGGTTACCTCCTAATCCCAATGTAGGATGCATTATTACCCATAGTACTAATTCCAAAAGTTACTCATTTAACCCAATATAATTGACCCATACAACAAATTAAGGGGGATGTGTGCCACATTTAAGTATATCCATCCACCAATATACATTAATATATCATAGCCATAGGTACATAACATTTTACTAGGAAATACATACACCGCTTACATGATTATATCTTGTGATATTTGCTTTATAAAATGATAACTACTATGGTTCATATTTCTGTTGAGAGTTACATATATTTATGTGTGGATCGCTAATATCAAATTTTTATTTAAAATTACATATATATGTTACATGTGATGTGTACATGTTACTTACAGCCTTCATCCCTCATATCAATAAAGGGGAAATAATAGGTGCATTATAATATTATAGAGGGATTTAAATGGATTTTTCATTGATATTCAAGGAAAAAAGATCCTATACACACTTTTGAGAGGCATAATAAATGATTTAGATGGGTTAAATTGAGATTATACAAATATATGACATGATTATGAAACACATTTAGGTAATATTGGGGATATTTGTTATGGTTATAATTATAAATAACACTTTATGCTATTTTGAGGAAGAAATAAGGCATTCTATATCACTTTGTAGAATGATTGAGACATTCTATATTTACATTGAGGGACAAATGGATCACTTTAGGGCATGGATTTTTCGTCCATGTACAGCTATTATATTTTATTTTATTAGAGGAATGATGGATAATGATGGTACTTTATATTAACTTTAAGATCTATAGCCATTTTTATTAGTTGATCCTTTTTACACAACATGAAGGGATTCACACATAGAGGTTCTTATCAAAACACCCTCATTCAATTATTTGTCAAAGAAGAGAATAAGGCTAGATAATTTTCATCATGATTTTGGTCATTTGAGGCCCATGGAATTTTCATTCCAATGAATAAGAGCACACTTCAAGATTAGCTGAAGACCGTATACCACCAGGTGTATTTATTATTTTATTATTTATTCTATTTCAAATTTTCATTTATATTATATTTTTACACACAATATTTTTCACTTTATCATTTATTGACATTTTCTCTTATAAAAACTTGTAGAGATTTAATCTCCTTGAGTGCATGCCTTAAAGGGTGCATTGAGAAAGGGATGGGCAAGCCTTTGGTGTTATATGAGAGATATTTTTATCTATATATCATTCATATATCCACTCTATCTTCTTCAGAGTCGATCCCCTACTTATCTCCTTACATATTACATTATCCATCTATATTAGGACCCAAATTTCCTACTATATTAGTTTGGTCTGATGTAGTCTTATTTGACATTTGTCCCTTCCCTACTACATTGACATGATTGATTCAGTTCAAAATGTGTCAGTGTGATATTTGTAATAATATCAACCTGACTAACATATTTTGAGGTCTGTTGACCCTTTTTAAATTACATAATGGCTGGTCGATGGCATCAATTTGACTTTTAGGATGGGTTATGTCTATTAACCATTATAAATACAATTCACCATTTATTTCCTATAAAGAGACATTCATTTCATATCATTATTACCTATAATTCTATCCTAGATATACACATATGAGTTATTGCTTAGGATCTTTTCTTGGAGGAAAGATTATATTGTGGAATATTAGAAATTCATTAAGAGTAATTTTAGCCTAGATCTTGATTTAGTATTTGAGATATTCATAGACAAAATAATCTCTTAAAAAATGCCATTGGCCAAGGGGGAGATTAAGGTTCAACAAGTCCTCTTTAAGATAGGTATATTCTAACCCTAGCTCTTTCATTTAATATGTATAAGTTGTATGGTTACTTAGTGAATGTATATCTAATTGTTTAAGATTTATCTACACTTATACTCAGTGTGCCTATAAGATTGTTTGAATTTGCCATTTATCCACTTCAGTAGCCTAGTCCCCCATTTTCCTATCATGGATCCTTACCCATTTTGATATGTTTCTAACCCTTCCCCCTTACTTAAATTACTTATTTTAAATATTATACTACTTAAAAACAAAAAAATAGTTAATGATATTTCATTGTGTTATTGGCCTAAAGGATTTTAAACCCTTTCTTTTGACATTATATTGTAGGTTCTCCTCTTGTTAGGTTTGCAGATCCATTTGGTCAAATTTCAAATCATTAATTATCATTGGGATCTCTTTGATTGACCTTATCTGAGTCTAGATATCTAGAGATAGGATAGTTTCATGTCGATCCTAACCCATTGCATACATTATGGTGAACCTAAAGTGAATATTACCATTGCCATCACCTCTTCAATCAATTATATTAGACATATCAATACATTTCTTTAAAAGTATTATTTTTAGAAAAGTATATCAAATATATTGACACAAATTTGTATTTGTATATTTATCAATCAAATATATCAAACCATGTACAATAGTTATATCCTCAAACTTATCTCATAAAACTACATCTATCAGCCTGATAGAGTTCTATATTAATTTACCTTCTTATATAATTATGTCAACCATCATGATACAATTATGTGTCCAGTTTATAGTTTTAGCTTTTTTCATCTAACTATATTGGCTAGATGTGATATAGTTTTACCTTCATTTTTATCTCCATTAAACTACATCAATCAACTTGATGTAATTTTACCCCTATTGGTAATTTTGTGTGCTTAGACTGTATTGATCAATTAATATAGTTTAGTAATTTATGTATAACTATGTTGGCCAACACTGATACAATTATATGTGTTTACCTTTCAAGCATAAGCAAAACAAAATTTTCATTTCAAAGATTAATTAAGCATTTCATTTAAATTTGATTTCCTATTTATTTCAATTCATTGAATGCTACAAATTAGTTTTTGATATTGAATTTCAAACTTTGTTTTCTATTTGTTGAGCTTTCCATAGAAACCATGTTCTAAATTTTTTTCAAACTACTTAGCTATTGTCATGAAGGGATACATGGTGTTATATTTACATACATCATGGCATGAGTGGTTTATCCCAATACTCATATATATAGTACAAATATAAACACAAAATTTAGCTTCCATGTGGCTCATGGTATATTAGAAATGCCTAGGATTTCTTTTTATTGAACCTTAGGAATCCAACCATCCATATAATTTTTTGGCACACCAATAAATATTTATCTTTGAGAAGTTACTCTCAACTTACCCTTGAAACTAGGTTTAGTGGGCTATAGGTATAATTCTACCTCTGTAATTAGTGTTCTAAAACATTGGTATGACAATATCGAATACACGACCAAGTATCTCTAAGAGTATACACTATCAAAAAAATATTTTTAGTACATTTACCTGACCTTATTTTTAGAAATATAATTATAAAAAATATTATCTTTATAAAATTTTCTATTATTTGTTATTACAGATTGTATCGGCCAACATCTATACAATTTTGTGCTATATTTTATAATTGAATTGGCCATCATTTATATAGTTACCTATGTGTTTAAACTACATCAATAAATTCAATATATTCCCATATATTTATCATTATATATTCATTTACTTTTGAGACTACATCAAATAGATCAATACAGTCTATTTCCTACCATTTACTTGTAAGACTACATCAAATAGCTTGATACAATCCATTTCCTATTATTTTCATGTTTCCTAGAATAGAGTGCATTATACAGTCCAACATAGTCTTCACATCTTATCCTTATACATATAACTTCTATATAGAGTTCTAATTATTCCTATTTTAATTTCTAACTACATCAAGTTGGTTGATATAGTCTATTTTCTATAGTTTGGTTAAATTAGCCAACCTAGTTTAATTTTTACCCTCACCTTCCATCATGAAGTATATTTTTGTTGATTGTGAATAAATAACACATCATGACATGATGGAATTAATTAATTCCCAAAAATCTCCTAAGTCTCATTTTAAATTTATTAAAAACTAAGAAAAATTCAGCTATCATGCGATTATTAGGACTACCAACTATGAGTCACTCATTACTTCTCAACCTCTTGATCCAATAAATTATCCCCCCACATGCCTATTGTAGAGGATAATAATGATTTTGAGTATTCTATTGAAATGATAATTTTAATTAAAGAACATCCTAAGCATAGGGGAAAGAACCCTACAATAATCTATAACCTCATGATGGGACCTCACATTGGATGTCCACCTTCACCTACACATAACTTTTATAAAAGATTTGGTAAAATTAAATACACAAATTACTCCCTTGTTTATTCCTCTACCATAAATATTATTTCTACTAAAATGGTAGGCCTTTCCTTTAGTGGCTCACGTTAAAAAATTTAGTTAATGTTACCACTAGTGCATCTCAAACTAGCTCTTCTAGATCAAAATATATTAATACTAATTAAATCTTATTGCAACCCATTAATCAAATAGATACATTCCAAAATAACAATGCTAATCAAATGATGCAAGTGAAAAATAAGCTCTTAAAATTATAAAATTACCATAAATTAATGGAGAGTGAAAAATCAAATGCTACCCACCCCTACTTAGAGATGCACATGTTAATCTCATTCCACAACCCCTTCTTAAAAAAGTAATCAAGAGTCTTCAAAATGAATTATTAATTCATCAAATTGTAAACATATACATAGGTGGTATCACTCCTAATATCACTTATAATGGATCCACCTATCATGATTTGCATTTAAAATATTTTGGTAACCTTTACATAGTTTGGATTAAATTAAACACCTTTGTAGCTACCAAACTTCTAGACAATACCTTCTCAAATAATGATCTATATTGGTACAATTAACTTAAGTCTAACACTATCTATATCTTATAAGTCTTAGTTAATTTAATGATCTAGTAATTTCAAACCAATTCTCTTATTGAAAATAATTTGGCCCATTTCATTAATTATAAACAAGGGGAATATGAAACCGCCCAAGTCTTCTTTAAGTGTTGGAAAGCCTTATCTAACAAAGTTGAACATAACATATCAAAAGACAACCTCTTCTACTTATTTACTAACTCTCTCCATACTAAAATACAATATAGAGTCAAGACTCTCAAAAATATTTGGAAGAATCCCTTGAATAGTAAAAATGCCAAGATTTCCTCATAAGATAATTTGATCCTTCCCAACCTACATTGGGAACTCGCATGATTATGAAATATAAAAATAAACATGATACCAATGAGGCTTTTATAGACATGATTATATACACACCATCCATACTATTCTTCTCAATGTCTCCAATGAAGCGAATCTTTCCCAACCTTTCACTGGAAGTCTTTTCCATCCTCCTCCTTCCTCTTCATTAGCATACATAAAAAATGTTGATGTTAGCAAGCCTATTTCCCTATCTAAACCAAAAATGTATTATTAGACCTTTATCTAGATAACTCGATCCTTATTTTCCTAACAAACATTGGTATGATCCCCAAAAGTTTTTCTAGTATCTCACAAGTTGGGGACATTCTCGTGAAACATGTAGGCAACTTAGGAACTTTTCTTTTGAACTTCTATTTGATCCTAAATTTGGCCACAAAATTTCAACAAGACTATGAAAAGGTAGATGAATTCCATGACTCAAAATTCAAACATGATGCTCTAAAATAGGTTAATTATCACTTTCCATCTATAAAGATCCACTCCCAACCATCAAACTACTACTACTCAATATCCTACCTCTAATGTTATTGAAGCTTTAGTTAACCCTCACTATTATACCAATGATGAAAACATGGTCAACATGAACAACATGATGCATGTAGGATAATACATTGATCCTTATAAAAAGTATACTTATACTAATTCTCCCATTTATAAAACCATTCAAGGCACATATCCATATCATTTTATGGATGTTGAGTAGACATAAACCACTACTCACTTAGCGCTTATGATTACATTGACTAGCTTGATGCAGTCACCTTTCCTAAAAAGAATTAAAATTGTATAAAATACCTCAATACCTTTTGGAAGGCCTTATTATATGTATTAACCAACTTGATATAGTCTATGAATTTTGACCGCTCTCTAATTACTACATCAACTAACCTAATCCAGTCAACTATTATTAAACAAGAACTAACTACATCGGCCAACTTGAAGTAGCTTGTTCTTATTCAAAACCCTACATATAGTACATCAAATATCTTTATGTAATCCTATAATTATACTTCCTCTCATCCTACTGCATCAACCAGATTGGTGTAGGTAATTTCTAGATCTCATGCAAAATAAACTAAATTTGCCAAACCAATACCACATCATTTTTTTTCTACTTAGTTTAAGCACCCTTCATATCCTCCCTCAATTGATTTAATTTAACATTACACACATTTATATTAGTTTGTTTCTATTCCCTTGGGACATTATGAGTGCAATGCCATTATAGAACTTTCTTGACACCCCTCTCAAATTCCTTTCCTCAAGCTCATAAGGACTTCCCATCATCACCACAATCAATTGATGCAAATTTTATCCAAGATGAACATCCTCAATGTCCATATATGGGGAAATAGGTTACAATTTTTGGCTCTAAGGATGGTATCCTTTAATAATGTGAATAAATGTGCTTTCAAGTTGATGAAACTTTAGATGCCTCTTTCTCACTTAAATTCCCTATTGATTCCATGATCCTTCGAAAAATATTACTTCATGTAGATGATCCTCTTCTATTCATTAGTGTCCAAGTTTGTAACATTCAACTAAAGCATGCCTTAATTGATGAAGGGTTAGTAGATTATGTCACCTCCCTTAACTTCACCAAAACTCTTAGATACTCTGAATTTAACCTTAAATATACCTAAAGCACATGCCAAGGATACAATAGAATATAAATTACTCCTCTTTATTTTGTTTGGCTCCATATCATGGTCCTTATCATCATGGTTAGAGTTAAGTTCATTATTTTCAAATTTCTATTATCCTATAACATTCTAATTCACTAACCCTAGATGAATCACACAAGATCCATCACCTCTTCTGCATGCCAATGTGTCAAATTTACCATAAATGGTGTTATATACAAGATTCAAGGTGATGTTAACCCTTGAAATTTCTAATAAATCCAAGAATGTTGTTTATTTAAAATATTTACCCTTGAGTCCTTGCCTAACATCCTATTTTTTGCATATCAATGTTTTAACTATCCCATCAGTTTTAACCATGGATATAATGGACACCTAAAACTTGAGGTAATAGTCCCACACAACCTCTTAGATTATGATGATGAAAAGAATAATGATATAAATCTTAAAATTAAAACCTCAAATCTCCCTTCTAGCATTTTTGCTCAATTACCCCCTTCTTTATGACCTCATTCTCACAATAAATTGACTACGAGTTTTTTGCTTCAATAGTTATGCCTAAACTGTTATCTCCCCACTCTCCCTCAAGTGATAGGGTGGTTAATGCCTTCCATATCTATATTCACATGCTTGATTATAATGATGGATATTCCTTAGATGACCCTTTATGCCTAAGCCAAGGATGTAAAAATAATTCATTATCAATCTTATTTACAACATTCTTATGAGTCTCCTTTACATTTATATAGTATTTAAGTAGTTGATGCCATTCCTTCTCCTTACACTACACTTGACATTATTTTTACTTTGATTGATGTGTAAAGGTTTGAGAGGGACTAGGTACCAAATTCCTCACAATCTACTTTAATAAATTTTAAACCAATCTGGAGTAAGTTCCTTGATAAAAAATGACATGACCATATAAATTTTCCATATTTTTTGACCCTTAGAGCATCTTGCATCCCTAAATGTCAGCCACACTACTTTGACTTGCACCGAGGTAGTCTCCTATAGGTATAGTTTTAATACCTAGTTATGAGCCTACTCTTAGATGCTTCAATGATGATGATTTATTTGATGAGGTCCCAACAAGGCCCCAACGTGATTACTCACCTATATGATGGGTAGATGAACCATATTGTGAGTTTAAAAAAATAACTAGTCATTAGGCCAAGGAGTATTGAGTATACCAGAGATTCCTAGCACAATAATAGTCACAAGGCTTAGTTCATATCATAGATATTCTACCTCCACAATCAATTACTCTTGGGTGAATTTTTTAATTTCATGGTATTAATACACATACTTTGACCCACTGTCAAGATCTCTAATAGTACATTTATGTACTTTATCTTGAAGCAACCCTACCTTACAGTAACTAGAACCTACTACCTCTAAAGATATCTCTAGATCATACCCCCAAGAATGATGAAGTTTATTTTGTTTGGTATCACTATGATATATACCATATAAACATATGTAGATTACTCCAACAACATTTCTATGATTTTTTAGGCCTACATCTCAACCTTATTAGTATATATTCCAAGTTTATTTTCCAAATAAAGCTTAAAACTTCTTCTTAACCTATGCCTTATTGTAGATTAAAGGATATTAGCCTTACACTAGTGATGATTCCTCACATTAATTATCCTTCATAATAAACACCACATCTTCCTCCTTCTTCTTCTACTATACTCTTACATTATCCATATAACTCATTTGTCAATAAGTCTTCACATGACTCTCTATAAAAATAGATAAGACTATGATTAGAGCTAGATTTTAGTTACAGTAGGATTTATTTGAGGTTATTGATAATGTATATAGATATATCTATCAACATTTGTGAGCACATATATGTGTCATATCATAATATTCTTCATATTATCACATGATTGTGTTTGACATTTACATTTAATTATATCATTTACAATGCCTTGTTATATATATATTTTTCTTATGATATCTTGTTTACACCATTATTTCCTCGTTGGTCCTTTGGTACTTAATTTCAGCCTTTGTTTCTAGATTAGAGCTCATATATCTCCTTTAGATTATGTTTATCATTATTTACCTTTAGGTCATCATTTATATTCCCCCTATTTTTGGGATGACCATTTCTATTCTTCCTCTTTTATGATGATTACTACTTCTACTGATGCTTGTGTTAGATCTTTTATAGGTTAGTATGGTTTCCTAATGACTAGATATCATATCACAAACCTTTTATAACCACTATTTTATCTCTTTATGATAAACTAAAATCATATACATAATTTTATCATTCATTACATGTAAATATCTCTCCCAATCCCTATATTCCCCCTATTTCCTTTGATTTGAGGCACACATAGGTTAGTTTTGAAATTGCACACTTACTTGTAGAAAAGTATAGGATTATTTAAACATCATGATCAATATGTCATTATATCTAGTGTCTAAGTGTAAGCTCTCTTATGTTCCTTACCTATTTCACTCATGTTTATTTTTATTAATCCATATGGAAGAGGAATAGAAAAGCTATAAAAGTTAAAATTCATTTCATAACAAACAAAAGGAAATGATCAAAAGATAAATAAAATCTTAAAATTTAAATCACACTAAAATATGTGATCTATATTTGAAAAATATCTTATCTTATTTGAAGATCAAACTCCAAAGTTGGTCTCATGATAGATCTAAGGTCCATTATGGGATCGTAAGCTAGTAGAGTGGGGTAGGAGGTCATATTATATCATATACTTATAGTGCCACCTAATTTCTCACACATGTACCCAATCTTCATAGTAGACTGATGGATCTATATGGGATCCTAAGGAATGGATAATACATTATGGGATTATAGGACCATTTAATTTTCATGCATATATCCTTCATGGGATTATCTATGTTAGCCAAAGTTTCATGTTCACTAGTCAGAGTGTCCTAGGTATTTGATGTCAAATAATTCTTAGCACTTGATTAATTATTTCATTTGCCTCATTGATGTTAAGGATTTCAACATCACCCATGTGGAACCTCGTATTCCTTATTAACATCATATTATCCCTGATATTCCCCTTGATAGATATCACTTTTAACTAATCACATCCTTGATCACATTTCCTACTTATGCCTACTGGATTAGTTTGTGAGTTACATTATAATACCTTTGGGATTTCCTCACATCCACCTTTACACCATCACTTATCACACCATCCTATTTCCATACTCATCATGTCTTTAGGTAGCTATACCTTCCCACATTACATACTAGCAGAAGCACTAAATTTAAGTTATCATTTTTTAGATCTTCCTATTGTTTTCATTCACCCATGTTTGATTCCACATGTTTGTGTCATATTTTGGGTGATATTGGTGTAGAGTTTTACCCTTGTATGGGTCATTACTACACTTTGTTACTTCATCTTGCTTAGGAGGATAATTAGGTCTTTATTAAGTGAGTGATGACATCATCATGATGTCATTATGCACTTATGAGTGCATGGGGTCACATAGTATGTGGATGGGGTCATCCATCCCACTTGGTCCCCTAGGTGCCTAGTCCACTCAGGTTCCTTTCCCATTGTGTTCCCTCAATTCTCTCTCCTCCCCTAGTGGAGGATTCCATGCACTCACCTTATTTGGTTGAGCCATCTTGCACTTAACTAGCCTATTTATAGGTCTTTCCTCTAAGGCATTTTATGGTGGATTGGATTATGTGAAGTATTGCTCATTTTAAGCCATTTTTAACTTGAGCATTCAGTGAGTCTTGTGGATCTACATGGCCCTTATGCCATTTTTGTAGTGTGATTATAAGCCTTGTGTTATTGTGCTACTTAGCTAGGAGTTGTGTAAGCTATGAGCTTAGTGAGCTATAAGGTTTGAGTCATTGTAATGCATTCCATCTCCACCTCATTTTGAATACATCTATTGCAATTTTGCTCTCTTCTAATTTTTGACTTCAATAGTTCTGCTTGTTTGCTCTACAGTCATTGGTCTTGGACGTTCGATTTTGGATGATTCTCATAGGTCCTACTTTTTTACATATATTTGTTTGAGTATTTTAATTTCATGGATATTTCATTTATTTACATATCTTTGTTTAAGTATTTTTAATTCATTAACATTTTACTTACATATTTATTTGAATTTTTCATTTACTTATAATGTTTTCCATACCTCATCTTCTATGGTGTGTTTTACATCAATTTTATCATTTACATATTTTTTTTTTATTGATTTTAAATCTATTTTTATTTATCCTTTTACATTATTTTCATTCTTCTTGACCATACATTTATTCACATTTTCTAGTAAATAATAACACATACATCATAAATCATAAAATTATGCCATGGCATAAGAACTCATAATAATGTGTTAGAAAGAAAATACATCCATATAATAAGTCATCTAACATATAATATTTCTCATCCTCAATTTTATACAAAATGATACAATATAATACAAAATCAAATCTAAGGCTAAGGTCTTGTATGCACCCAAAATTTGCACAATGCAACATTTTTAGTTTGATGTCTAATGATGATGCAGTGATCTCCTAATTTATGATCAAATAGGTTATATATAACATCCTCTCACTTTTACCTCCATTTCTCTTTCCTAGGTCCCAAAATCTCCCATTTTTTTGCCTTACAGTGTTCTTATGGCTTGTTTTTATAACCTTTTTATGAAGACATAATCACCCTTCTTCAAGACAAAACCATCACATAGGTTATGGAACCATCCCAAAAGTCTAGAAACCACCTTGATGAAACTGTTCCTAATAGGACAATTCTAAATTAATATGCAGTAGTTGTGTAACCTCATAGAGTGGTTCTAACATGAGAGCTATCAGTTTCATAACCACCCCTATAAAATTGGGTGATTCTGTCACCTTTTATTTGTCTTCCAAATTTAGCTTTTGGAACTCAAACTTTGATGTGTTTTGCATGCTTATTGTCACGTTTATTGATCTTTCCACCTTGTGTTTGCCTCCATGCTAACCGGATCACTCCCTCTTCTATTTTTAATCATTTTGATTCTCTCCTAAAATCTACTCTTAATTTAAATCTATTAAACTTCATGCAACCTCCATTGCTCTTCTATAATTAAGCTAATTTAGACTTGTTTTTAGATGCAAAAAATTGCATTAGAGACTAGATTTTTGAAGCTTTCTATATCCATATCTTTCTTACCATTTCTTTGGAGCTTTTATTTGATCATTTTTGTGGCAACTACATAATTTTAAGTAGGAAGAGTTATTGTTTCTATAACCAAATCTTTGCAAATAGTGCTCTTAACCAATCACAATCAATTATTATTTATTTGGATTTATGTATCCATATTTTTATCCATTTTAATAATATAATTTGGCCATCCTCATATCTAGAGATTTCATCAAATTATTGTTGATAAAATGAGCTATCATGTTGAGGACTACTTAATATATACTTCTCTTACTTTCAGCTTATCTACACCTTGATCAGGTTGGGGTTTTCTAGTCTTAGTTTCTTTTATTTTTTAGTAGATAAGATTAGATTAATTTTCCTTTCTAAAATTGATTTAAATATCCATTTTTATAAAGACAAAAATGTTAGTTAGTTTTATTGATTTACTTGAAGCCATGCAATAAATATTTTTAGAGCATTTAGATTTGACTCCAAACCCTAGATATATATTAGAAAATCAAATTAAACACTTTCAGCTATAACCATTATCAAAATTTAGTTTGAAAACAAGTTATTTCTTACACAAAATCACACTCTAATAAAGAGTAAAACCCTAGTCAAACTAGGTAATTAGAAAGTGTTGTATTTATTTTGACTTTATTTATTTAATTAAATTTGAAACATTTTTTCTAGCTTACCGATTTATAAAAAATAGAATTCAAGTATTCACTATTATTTAGAACAAATCATTCAAACTAGTGTTCATCCATCCAAAAACACTTAAAAATTGTTTTAGCTTGCATATGTAAAATAACTATTTAGTGTTTATTAGAAATTGATATTTAGGATCCAAGTAATCTTTTGTGTTACTTTTATGTTAATAATAACATAAATTTCATACCATATTCATCCATATATCATTCATAAAAGTATAAAAATACTCACATTTAGCTTGCATATAGGTTAAGTAAAATCAACACTTGGAAAATTAAAGTATATTTTATTAAATTAGCTTGCATGCATTGAAAATACTAAAAAGAAGAATTATTTTATTTTGGTTTTAGTTATCTATCATTATATACTTTTATTTATTTATTTTGATCAAGTAACTAGATTTCATTTCAATCAGATATTACCAAAAATAATAAAAATAATCAAGCTACCAAAGCCTTGTCAAGCCAAGAAAAAATAGCCTAAAACCTTGCTTCAATATTATAATTCATTTCACAAAACATTTCCAAAGAAAACTCATATACTTATACCTTTCCTTATCTCATTTGGATGACATATTTTGAGACACTTGTTCTTGTTAGAGGTGGTGTTTTCCCTAAGGTCAGAGTATCTAGTCCTATAATCAACATACAATCAAATAATAGTCCAAAATTGAGACTTGAGGTTTTTCATGCTACACCTATTACCCACCTCATTGTCTATACTCTTAGTGCCCTAGAGGAACAAGAGAAAATACTTGATCTAACTATCATTGTCCTCCCCCAATACTAAAGCCATCAATACAATATGATTTAGGCCTAGATCCTTACCCTCATCCCCTTATCTTCTCCTCAAGTCTAGCCTTGTCATTATCATTCAAACTTGTGTCTGACATTGATAGGGTGTATTCAACATAATAGAGTTAATCTTATTCCTCAAGGTATTAAGTCTAACCATCCCCACTTCATCAGTCTTAGTATTGATCATGAGCTTTACCTCCTTGTTATCTTATACATGGAAAGACCTTGGAGTTCTATTTTTGTACAGTTGGATGATTTAAACAATAAATGTGACATTGTAGAAGTATTTTAGTTTCATCACAATAACCCATTTCCTATCATCATCCCAAATCTCATTATACCCAAAAATTATCCCAATCTATAGTTTCACCCATCACCCATCTCCCATCCATTATGTTGACTATCTTGGACTGACCTTGAGAAGTTGAGTGCACAATTTAACATGTGATATTCACATGCATACAAATTAGTTCACCCAATGTTGAATAGTTCCATATTTTGAAATTTCCCTTTCTTATCCTTATTATTTCACCTTTATCCATATTACCCTCTCCTTACATTTATTATGTGGGTATCCATATACCCCCATAATATGTTTGGACAAGACCTTGGCATATCTCTTGGCTTAAAGGGCTATATAAGGATCAAACTTAAATATGATGAGGATTTATTGGTAAGTTGGAATAAACCTAATTTCAAAACCAATTTATATTATCAATCCTATGATTAGTCTCACCATAATACTCCAAACAAGACCAAAATACCTATTCATGATGTGCAAGACATATCTAAAACCATTAGCAATCATCTTGAGTCCAATGCTTTGACCCTCACTGAAGGGAGTATCACCACTTCTCATATGGACACTAAACCATTGGTTAGCCTATATAACCTAGATGTGATTTTTTTTCTAAGTATGACCATTATCTATGAAATATTTATTATTTAGAGGATGAGGTTAATCATATTCAAGTAGCTACATATCCATCTAGTGGGAATCAAGTTGATTCTAACCTACTAGTGTAATCCCTACCCACCACCCTTGAGGATCCCACTCAAAATCAATATCTTCAAACTAACTAATATGTCACCTATACCCATCCTATATAGGACACTCTAAAACTTAGTACCACCATTAGCCTGAATGAGCTCATCAATACCTTGGTAAGCTACATTCATGATTTAGAGAATAAAAAAAATATATGAATCAAGAAGTGAACCCAAATAATTATACCCAGGTTAATTCTAACTCTTTTTCCATCCAAACAATGAATCATCAACCATTTTACTAACAATATTACATTCTCCCATCATAACAAGAGCATACACCTTCACTAAGTTATGCCTCTAACTGACGCCAAAGGTATATCCTTACTTATGGAGTCCCTAACTTAGACACATCAAAAAAAGTTCCACCCTACTAAGAAACTATTTAAACCCTAATTAGAGGTGTTTTCATTTTCACTCCACCCATGTAAGCTAAAAATACACCCCTTTACCTCTTTAAGTTATATGCATCCCATGTATACTCCCCTTATGCAAACTAGTCATGTGCCACCTTACGTGCCTTTGGACTATGTATAAAACACATAAAACCTCCTTAAAAATCACAAAACCTCCTATTTATATAAATATTCCTCACTATTTCCATATGTTCTCAAATTCTACTAGCTGTAAAACCATTTCCTATATTATTCCATTTCACCTTATCAAGCCGCTTCCATTCCTTCTAGTGATTATCCAAGTAACCCCTATGAAATCCCACCTTTCCAATCCATCTTGACCACATCAAAAAATTACTTTAAAAACATGGGGCATTATGCCAAGTACCTTAAGGAACCCTTCAATCTCAAAATACAAGGAGTTTGTCTTTTATGTCCCCTACCAAACCTTCTTAGGTTCAAAGGGAAGGGATATCCCAATATACACATCAAGGCTTATGCCATGATTGTCAGGAAACTCATACATTGGGATGGGATTGTTTCTAAGATTTTCCTTAAAACCTAAGAAGGAATCACTCTTTATTGGTATTACTACATCCCTAAGGATTCCATTCATTTATTTAGATAATTGATGGATGAATTCATTAAGGCCTTTGACATGAACATACTTCTCAAGACTTACATTTGGTAATTACTTCATATCAAATAAGAACATAATGAATTAACTACCCATTTCATCATGATATTATGATAGGTTTTATATTCATATACTAGTGCACCTCACATAGACCAGAGGGAATTGTGTGACCTTTTACATCATTCACTTAATAAAGAGATAAGGAAAGACATCCAAAAGTTCCCTATTGGTCTTATGAATAAGCCCATTATTGGGCCCCTAATTTGACCAAGTATGGATCTATGACAACATAAAAGACATCTTGACACAAGGAAATCATTTAGAATGATTGATATTTTAGTATATTTTTCACCATCTAGAGGAATTGATGCACATATTACACTAGCTAGTAGGTGGTTAACTAGAACCCACATTTTTAGGGCATCTTCAAGAGTGGGTATACATGATGAATGTAGTGCAAAGGATGCAAGGTAATGGAGATGATGAAATGATAAATAATGGATCCAGTTCAACAACTAATGTGCACTCTCTACCCTGGCAATGCTCTTGTGTGCTATAAATCCAAGAGAGTAGAGAGATGAAAATAGAGGTAATGAAGCAATGGAGAAATAATCCTAACTATTTCAACCACCATTAAAACTTAAGTTTAGCTTGAATGCCTTTCAGGCTTTGCTTATATATACCCATGCTTGCCTATGAGCCTTTGGGCTATTAACATTTAAAATTATGCACATACTCTATTTTACATGATATGAACTCTATTATATATTTAAACTTTAAGTAATGAAGAAGAATGGTTGTAGTAATACATGGTGTTCTTTTTTTGAATATATTTCACTTCACTATTGAAATGCTCAATGAATGTATTAGTTATAATGATTTAGTTTTAATATATGAATGTTATGTTTAAGAAAATTTATGGTTCATAGCATTAATGGAATCCCTATTCTAGTCAATGATGTCATCATATTCTATTGAAATAGCCTAAGTGTAGAGAGATTTATAGTCCCAAGCTTGGTATCCTTACTAAGAAGTACATAGCCTAGTGTGAACTTAATCTAAAGCATTCTATTGACCCCTTAAGGTACCGAATGATGTAGCTTAGTGAAATAAAGGCTTGTACCTTTAAAACAATAAAACCAACCCAATATAGGCTTACACCCCTATGTCCATAATTAAGTCCCAAAATAGGCTTTCACCTATAGACCATTAGACTTAGCCCAACAATGGCTTGCACCATTGAATCCACCAAAGCCATTGTTGATATGACCAATTCCTATAAGGAATGACTTGTGCCATGACATAACTATCCCAATGCAGGCCTTGATTCTTTCTTTACTACACTTAAGGTGATCACATAAGGCTTGTGCCTTATGTGATTTGATTCTAACATATTGAGTGAAAAATGTTGAGTGTTACAAAAACATATCATGTTCTTACCTAGTTATAATGAATCTAGAACTGACTTGGACAATTGAATAGGAACCTAACTCATTAAATGATGAATTGAAACCCCAATTAAACTACAATATTTTTGTTCCATTGTTAGGACCCATGTTGAATTTTTTTTATATAATGGTACAACAGAACAATACTATAACTCTACCTCAAGAACATTGAGTGTTGGATACAATAGGTGGAAGATAGTTTTGTGCTAAAGCATGCAACAAAAGATGAGGAAGTGGGTCTAGAAAAACTTGTATGATGCTCTATATGATGTCTTCCTTTATAAAATACTTGAACATGTGTATCAATGATGGGTTGCCTATGAAACCCATAGAAGATAAATATATGGATAACACCTTGAGTGGATGGAGTGTTCAGAGAGACTTGGGACTCTAGATGCCATGTGGACTAGAGTGTTACACAAATGGTGGTAAGGGGCATTGAATAGTTACATGCTTGAGTTCACTATTTCCATATACTCCTACCCTAAAGAAGTAGAGTATCAATTTTTACATGAACCTAGAGGCACATTTATGAAAGAGATCGACATAAAACTCAAGAAGATAATAGTGGATTACATATTTAAAATTGTGAGAATGGAAGGCTAAAGTTCTTTTTCATATGAGCAATGCGATGAGGAAGAAGGGGATGTATAGGTGAAGCATAATGGAAAGAGACCAATATATTGACACCTAAGAGCTTAGGAGATAAACTTATAACAAGATAAAGCACAAGCTGATAGAAAATATAAAATGTGGAAGTGCTGAGATAACCCATAGTGAGTGGGAAGGGCATGGGGAAGGATCTCTTACAATGTTGTAGTACTAGGAGGAGAGAAACAATGAAGCCATATATTGAGCTCAATAGTTTATGGGTATAGAATGCATTGGGTTCCTATAGAATTTTATAATTGAATATGCATTAGATGTGCCTACCCCATTTGAACTTATGGTATAAGCTCATGCACTAGATCCCCTAAAAGAAGAAAGAAGAGTGATAACTAACCCTATTATCAACATAGAATTTGACTGATTTATAAACTTAGAATATAATTTTGTGATTGAATAAGTTATTCCTTATGAAGAATTGAGTGAGGAAATCTTTAGACCTTTGGGCTCTAACTTGACAACATATAACATGAGTGCAATCATTCTATTTCAGCCAATGTCAGCTATGCATACTAGGCAACAACCTATAGGAAGTCACTTGGGACCATAAGTGAGTAGTACATTACCTTCAACATCAATAGTGCTAGCAGTAATAATGGGGCCAATGCCTAACCTAGTGGCTAGAGGCATTTGAGGACCACCACTTGTCTAGATGCAAGAAAGACAAGTGCATCATATGCTAGTTGTGCCCACATAACAAATTTACTATGAGATGGCCATGTACTTGATAGAATACCACGATGTGGAAAATGCCATAGAGCATGTGCTAAAATGTGAAGTATAATGATGTGCTCAAGCCATCACCCAATTAGAGTGCAAGGTAACCCAGTTTGTGATAAGTCTACTAGATCGCACCCATACTTGGTATAAGAAATTTGATCCTAACCAAGCTATGATTGACTACGACACGTTGAAATAAGCATTATTGAAGGAATTTAATATCCTAGAATTTTAACAGTAGAGCATCACCATACTCAAAAAGATTAACCAAAGGCTCTCAAAAAGCATGCACTTGTATGATGTTAGGTTCAAAAATCTTCTTTCCAAGATTACTTATAACATTTACCCCTCCCAACATGCATAATGGTTTATTAGAGGGTTACTAGTGCCATTCAGAAGAGCACTATCCATGAAGACATTCATAGACCCTCGTGAAGTTCTTGAATCTGCATTCAGAGATAAGACAGTCAAAAGCATTGATATTGGGACCAGTCCATTCATAGAGGCATAGATTGTGTCTATGGACTCCCAACTCTAGAAGCTAATCACTAGTTCATTGTAAGATGTTTGAAGTGGATTATGGTGCATCGACTATGAGATGGAAAGCCATAACAAGAATAATTGCCCTCAAAGGAATGTGCACATATTGTTTCTAAGTTGTGAGGTTTATCATGAGGTGCTTGACATTCACAACTACCCTTTATTGAAATGTGATAGTTAGGTTAACAAAACCATATATTATCAGTTGTGTGATGCCTACACTCATACCACAACTGATGTTGCATAATCAATGAGATGCATGAAAACATGAAGAGAGGCACATGGTAGGAAACTATACATCCAGAGGGTAGATGACCCAAGGAAATAAGGCCTATGACCAGTAAAATGTAGGATACAAAATAAAAAGAGGTGTTAGAGGGTGAGATGGAGGATGTGATGGAAGAAGATTCCCACCACGCTCATGTTACAAGTATGACTTGATAGAGCATTATCAACATGGCTACCCTATACATCCAACATGTGGGTATTTTCAAGGAATAAATAAGGTTGAGGAATGACCTAACTTATGAGATAAATTAACCCAATTTAGTCTTAGCATAGACAAGGGTGTAGGAATGATTAGGTATGATCTAAAAGTGGAGAAGTTGGCTCCAAAGGTGCAATCAAACCACACAGGGATAGTTAAGGTGCAAGTGACTACTCACAGTGGAATCACCACTAAGCCCCCAGTTGCACCAACAATTGAGTTGCATCTAGACTATAGGAAATAGAGTTGCATTAAGTGCATCATGTGGCTTGAACCTAAATTTACACCTTACCCAATCCTTGCATGTCAAAAAGATATATTGTAGTATGTTATGAGTGTGATTCATAACCTATGAAAATAACTCCAACTAGTGTGAGACCTAAAGGCACAAGATGCTGCCTCCCCAAAAAACAAAGATAGTTAAGAGGTTGAGTTACAAGAGCTAATATATATCTTGTGCCTCTTATAAATGGAAAGAATGCTCCCCTTATTGAAAAACTTGCTCTTGGAGCATTCAGGGCAAAATTCAATTGAAGTTGCTATGCCATACATGGAAAGGGCATGAGAATTTAGGGATATATATAATGTGAAGTATGATCAAGAAATACTTATGAATGCCACCATCAATGGATGGTTTATATGTGAGGTCCTTGTAGACACAAGCACTGAGGTTAATATCTTGACCAAGAATGCATTGAGAATATGGGTAAGCTAGCCTTGAGGCCTTCCTATCATGTAATTTTTATGATAAACAAGACCTAAGCACAATCCATCATAATTCTAAAAAGAGTCATTTTAGATATCATGGGCACTAAGTTCTGTGCTGACTTTGAAGTGATCAAGTTGGCATAACAAGACAATTATCCAAAGGTCCTAGGAAGGCCATGGTGATATGTGAATAGCATAGATATGCACTTCAAGAGGTGCTATATGAAAATTGAAAATGTTAATGATCTATAAAATAGCACTTATTTCCATGCAAAAGGTTTACCTTGGATACTTTTGTTCAATATTCAATTTCTCAAAAATACTCAAAGGAAATGAATCAAAATTTGACCTTTAAAAATGTGTTTATCTCAACACCCAAAGTATTTAAAAATATCCATTAATTACCATTGTGATTAACTTTTACATTCAAAATGATTAATTAATTAATCAAATTCAGAAAAGAAATAACAAAAGTTAACTCATAACAACTAGGTTGATAATGGAGTTCACCCACTACTCAGGCTATGTCTCTGGGTCCTTCTCAAAGGTGAAACTGATCAATTATTGATGAAAAAATCACTTTGTACATCATCTATCCCTATTAGAGGATCTTGATCTGAAAATGAATATTTTTGATGACCTTTGGCTCTGGCTCTCAATTATTGGCTCTTTGGCTCTTCGACTCTTTGCTCTTCGGCTTTGCAGCTCTTGGCTCTTTAGCTCTTTGGATATTTTATATGGATACTAAGCTTGTTTTTTTATGAATTAAAAATGAACCCTCACCCCTTTATATACTTTTTGGGGTGAAAAAATAGTGGGCTTGGATAATTATCCATTCCCACTTTAGGTGGGATATAATATTATCCCCTTGCCATTTTAAATGGCGAGATAATTATCCCATCACATTTTTTATGGGATTTAAATTAATCCTCATGTTTATCCCATATAAATTGGTATATATGCTTTTATTTTATCCTTTTATTTATTTTTATTCCCATCATGGGAATTACAAACTTTAGCCTTAGCCCATTTTATGTGGAAAATATTCTACATTTTAATATTTAAAGGTTTTAATCCAATTAATGGGATATATATATTTTTAACTCTCCAGCACATGTATAAATATTGTCACATGTCACATTGTCCTGTTGCCATGTGTTTCATCATCATTGGTCCACTTTTCTACGACATCATCATTTTGACTGGTCATAACTTTCGCATATAGACTCCATTTTTCAAATCATAAAATGTGATGGAAAGTTCTAAATGATCTCTACACCATGGAACTGATTTGGAAACATTCCATTATGGCTAATTTTTTAGTTTGACCAGATTTCACCACTTGTTGACTTAATTTGACCAAAACTTTGATTGGTTGTACCAAGAGCATACAAGCTCCATTTTTGAAGTTCCACATACTGTCAGAAAGGTCTCAATGAGCCCTACACACTAGTGTAGGTTTTGGTATGAACTAGGACATTTTAAAAATTAAGCTCTAGATCAAGTAAGGGGAGGGTAGTGATCCCCCTATCAAGTGACCAAGTACCCCCTTATTTAGAGAGCATTGACCTTGGAGATGAGATCAACCATATATATAACATCATGGTGTAAGGCACTAAGACTCTCAATCCAAATGACCAAGGAATGATTTCTTGGGAAGATGGATAGTTGACCTCAGACACCACTAACATTACTTGTGATTGATGGGTCAAATAATATTATGAAACCATTGGTTGAAGGTGCCACTTAGTGTGCATGAAGGCATAAAAAACCATGAGGATTGGCTGGGTCTAGATTGATCACACTCCTAAGAGATGGGTCCCCTATGCCAAAAATAAGGGGGAGAGAGTGTTTTACCTACGTAAAGTTAAACTTATGGCACTCCCAAGATATGGGAGGAATAATCCTATGGAAGAGTATGTCCATGACCTTGAATCATGCATCCCAAAGGAGATAGATAGAATGGGTGTACTAGTGTATACTTTAAGGATCACTGTTACTCATTAGTGGGTAGTGCAAAAGCCTATTTTGTAAACTTGGCAAGATTGAAAGTAGCCATATGCACTAGATTCATAAAAATAAATGAGGACCTAGACATATCTACCTACTCTATCAATTTTGACCCTATAGAACATGTGTGCTTGTGCAAAGAAACATGGACTGTTTATAGTGAGAATGCCCCAAGGAACTTATGGGTGCACACCTTCTACAAGACCTTAAAAACATAGGAAAAAGCATGGTACATTGTTAATGAGATGTGCCACGAGAAAAATAATTGGGATTTCCTTAAGGAGAGGTTTGTGCACACCTTCTACTTTTCTTTGTAGAACCTGGAATTGATCGAGCCATTACAAGTAGTTTGCATGACAGTGTTTGAGGACATTGCAACCCTAGAGGAGCACCTCAAAGACATGTTCAAGTAAAATGGGTTGGTGATCCTAAATTTATTTAAATAACAAGTTCTCAATAGTGACTCAAGTGAAGAGGATGATGTAACATGAAAGGCATGCAACTGGACAACCTTGATAGGCAAAAAGAAGCTAGTGTGCCAAGTAGATGATAACAACCCCAATGCAAAAGATCCTACTCATATTTACATAGAAACCATTGAGGTCAATATGCAAGTTTAGGATTCACATCAATAAATTAATTATCCCTATTGTGCACCACTCAAAACTACTAAGGTAGACATTAGCATATAGGGGGAACTAAAGATGGCAACTCTAGGTGTATATTGGTTTGATGCAGAGCTGGCAAAAATTATGGATCTCCTGAAGGGGTTCCAAGACTTGTTCCCTAAATATTATTTATATATGAAGGTTACCCACCCATACCTTGGGAAGATGAGCATAAATTTGGTAGATGGTGCAAGCCCTATTAATAATCTCCCTTATCGAATGAATCCCAATCTCCATGCTAAAGTTAAAACAAAGATTGATGGAATGCTAGACATAGGTGTCATCTACCCTGTGTAAGAATATGAATGGGTGAGCCCCATGGTTATTATCATCAATAAGTATGGGTACATCCATATATACATCTATTATAAGATGTTGAACATTAATTGCATCACTGACCCCTTCTTGACTATGTTCATCGATGAAGTCTTGGATGGCATTGCAGGTTATGAAATATACACTCTCACTGATGTGTTATCAAGATAGCATCAAGTCCATATTGATGAGGAGGACAAGACCAAAATAACCTTTGAAATGTAATGGGGTTATTTCACCTAAAATATGATGCCCTTTGGGCTTAATGTGTCAACCATGTTTTCCAAAGTGGTGATCACTGCATTTAAGGATTTAATTCACTTGTTCCTCCAAGTGTATTTAGATGACTAGACTATGTATGGGCTTATAAGGGATTATGACAAATTGAACCTCATGTTTGAGAGGTGCTAAAAATTATATATTTTTTTAAACCTCAATAAGTATGTATTCATGACACCATTTGGCACCCTACTCGGGCACATCATCTGCTAAGATGGTCTTCTCATCAATCTCATAATATTTCCATTATTATCTAGCTCTAGACTCTTCCACACAAAAATATGTTCACACCTTTATTGGCCATTATGGATACTATATAGAATTCATAAGGATATATGTAAAGATTTTAGTTTCTCTAGAAGAGATCTTGGAAAATAGAACTCAAGCCCAAACTATTTATCCTATATTAACTTTGGTGATGTGACAATGCCTATTGAGGATGACATGATGGACACACAACTCTATAGGGTCCAACACATTCCCAAGGATTTGGTAGATATAGACACTTTTCTAACATTTAGATTTACACCCCAGACTATGACAACCAAAGAGAAGAAATAGCTCATAGTTCATGCTACCCCCTTTCAGCTCATTAGCATGGAACTGTAGAAACTAAGCTAAGATGAATTACTATGCTAATATGTCTTAGAACATAAAAGAGAATTGGTATGACAAGAGGCACATGAGGGGATAATAGGAGGACATTGTGCTGGAGATGCAATAATGCACAAGGTGATACAATTATGCTTGTGGTGTCTAAGCCTATTTTGAGATGCAAAATATTATTCCAAGGCATGTGACATCTACCAATGCATAGGGAAACCTAACAATTAGGATGATATTCCTATCATCCCCATTCTTGCCCAAGTGTCATTTAAAAAATAGGCCATTGATTTTGTTTGGCCAATCACTTCCATAACAAAGTGCATAGGTGCAAGATACATTTTAACAACCACCAATTATTTCACCAAGTGGGATGAGGTAGCACCAATAAAAGATTACACATCCACTACAACCACAAGGTTTATATGAGAGAACATTATAAGTCATTATGGGTGTTAACTTAATTTGATTGAGAGGATTCTCCTATAAAAAATTAATGAAAATGCATGAAATAGCAGATTAATTTATTGAAAATGTATGAAATAACAAATTTATTTGATTAGAAAAACATCAAAGGAATTATATTGATCACACACCACTTTGAGGGGGCAACCTATTTTGAGCAAGTTCAATACAATAAATTCATGGATTCCTTCATTGGCCTCAATACTTACTTATATACTAAGTCTAATCTAATCAACTACTACTTCCCATGAATGTGGGATAAAACAAAATGCTCACAGGATGACTTAAAAATCATATGCATACATAGAAACTAATATACTAATAAATTAAAGAGAAGGGGTCACATGGGTTCCTAACATCCCCTCCCTCTTCAAAAGAGCTTTGTATTCAAAGCTTTGGATGTGGGAATTGGTGTTGAATTTGAAAGAGTGGTTGCATTATTGTATTCTATGCCACTAAATTAATACCTCTGTGATAGAGCGAGAGCAAAGTTGGCATGTATGCCTATCTAATATTGCCTTTGATTCAAGAAGGATGGATCCTTATTTATCAAGTTCTAATAAAATAGTCTGCACTTTGATGTTTGTACCAAACACTTTCTTTAGATAAGAGACATGAAATAATGGATGAACTCAAGAAGAAGGTGAGATCTCCAACTTCTAAGCAACTAACCCAATCTTTTGGAGAACCTTATATGTCCCATAGAGCATAGGAGCCAGCTTATGATGCCCTTTGAGTTTTAGGGAGGACTATTTATATGGATGCAGGTGAAGAAAAACCATATCACCTATGTGAAAGGTACACTTAGAATGGTGCTGATCAGCCTATTATTTCAATCTATTTTGTGCCATATGAATATTTTCTCATAGGGTAATAAGGATTTGATATTGATTTTGGAGAAGCATGCTGATTGCTTAAACTAGTGAACTATTGGGGGTGTACAAAAGGAACACTAGTGGTGATTGACCATAGGCTACTTCGTATAGAGTCATTTTAGTTGAAGTGTGGTAGGGGGTATTGTACCACCATTTGGTGAGAGGGAACCACTTTACCCACTGATGTTATTGTTATGAGGTGAAGCAACAAAGGAAACTTTCTAAGTATTCGTTGATAAATTTAGTTTGGCCATCCATTTATGGATGATACTTGAAACCCATCTTTAGTTGGGTACCAGTGCATCAAAATAGTTCTATCCAAAATTGGCTAGTGAAGGTTACATCATGATCTAAGATAATGGAAGAAGGAATGCCATAAAGATAGAAAATTTGGTCCAATAAAATTTGTGCAACTATGGAGGTGGTATAGGGATGGTTGAGGGCACAAAAATGACTATATTTAGAAAGGTGATCAACCACGACTAATATCACTATTTTCCCTTCATATTTAGGGAGACCCTAAATGAAATCCATAGAAATATATATCCATATCCTATTAGGGATTGGAAAGGGTTTGAACAACCTAGGAATGAGTGTTGTTTCACCCTCATTATATTGGTAGATATCACATTCAGCTACCATCTATTGAATTGACTTTTTCATTCCCTTCCAAAAGAAGTTATGGCATGCCTACTCATAATTTTTGAGAAAGCCTAAGTGAAATGTGGATGGAGAAACATGGCGTTCATAGAATACATCCTACTAAATATCTATGCTCTGAGGAAGCACCAGATGACCCTTATATTGTAGAGAAGAACCATCCAAATAATAATGTGGTATTGTAGATGGGTTAGTGGTAAACTATTAAATGATTTAAGATAATGAGGAGTCATTGACATACCCCTACTGTACAACATCTAACCAATTTGGAATAGGCATGGAAATAGCTAAGAGGGAAGTTTGGTATATAAATGTGCAAGACAAAGCATCAACCATAATATTTTCCTTACCCTTCTTGTAAATGATCTCATAGTCATACCCCATGAGTTTACTAACCCATTTATATTGTGATGGGGTGGAGACCCATTGTTCTAGGAAATGTTTGAAACTCTAGTGACTAGTTTTGATGCAAAAATGATTGCTCGGTAGGTATGACCGCTACTTTTGTACTGCATGTAAAATGGCCATCATTTCCTTCTCATCAATAGAGAATAATAAATTATTGCCATAAAGGGATTTAATAGTGAACATAATGGGGAATCATTCTTGGAGGAGAAAAAAAACCAAGGCCATTACTATAAGCATCACTCTTGATAGTGAACATCTTGGCAAAATCTAGCATAGCTAGAACAAGTGTAGTACACATAGCTTGTTTTGATTATTTAAATGCACACTCAATAGCTTGTGTCAATTTAAAATCATAATTTTTCAACATAGATATTAAAGGAACTAAAATATTCTTGTAATCCTTGACAAACTTATGATAGTATCTAGTCATCCCCAAAAAACCATGGAGGCTATTGAGTGGTTGAAGATGAGGCCAATTTATCATGGCAGCTATTTTTTTGGGATCCATCAAAACCCCTTAGGCTGAAATAATATGCATAAAATACTCCAATTTGTCTTAGAAAAAAGCACATTTGGACAATTTTTCATAGAGATGATGATCAGAGAGAAGTTGTAGTGTGATCTCCAGATGTTGGAGATACATAGACCATGTTTTACTATAGATGAGGATATCATCGAAGAAGACTAGAATGAATTTATATATGTAGGGATAGAATATTTTATTCATAAATGCTTAGAATGTTAAAGGAGCATTAGTGAGGCCAAAGGGAATGACCATAAACTCATAGTGGCCATCATGCATGTGAAAAGCTATCTTTGAGATATCATCCTCATGAAGCTAGACTTGGTGATATCTAGAGTGGAGATCTAACTTAGAGGAAAAATGAGCACCATGAAGCTCATCAATAATAGGGATCAATAAAATTTCCTTGATTGTGATGTAATTAAATGGATAAAAGTTAATGTAGAGGCACCATGATCCATATTTTTTTAGACAAAGAGAACTGGGGAAGAATATGGGCTAGTACTAGGGAGAATAATGCCTTGCTTTAGTAACTCTTGAATGAGCATCTCAATCTTGGTATTTTGATAAAATGGGTAGCATTAGGGCTTGATGTTAGGAGGAATGCTTACAAGAAGGAGTTGAATATGGTGGCCTCCTAGTCATGAAGGTGGTAATCCCACTAGTTTGGCAAAGACACATGCATACCTCTACAAAATAGTTTAAAGATCAGAAGGAATAATGGAGACCATTGATGGCTATATTTGAATGGAATGGAGCTAGGAAATGATGCCATGTGAATTATTATTAATAATATTTTTCATGTGATGTTAATTTATGATGTTGAGAGACCCTGATTGTAAGCCTTTCAATGTGTGTTTTTGCTCATTATTTAAAAACTACATCCAAAGTTTAGCAAAATCCCATGAGGCTGGTCCAAGTGTGCATAAACATGGGTCTCCTAAAACAATATCACATCCACTTAAATTTAACATAAATATGTTAGATCACAAGTTATAATCTCCAATATAGATACACACATTATGAGACTTCCCTTTGAAAGGTAATGTGCCCCTATTGGCAAACATGACTTCAAATTTTTAGCAAGGATGGATAAAATAATCAGCCTATTTGGTGATCTGAGGGTCAATAAAGTTATGAGTGTTCACCGAATCAATGATTATTGTAAGAGGGAGCTTCTTGAAGTAACCCCTAACTTGCATGGTGTATGGGGTGGTGACTCCTGCTAAGGCATACAAAGAGATCTCTAGTTGGTATTCTTAAGAAGCAGGTCCCACAATTGATGGAGCTTCTTTTAGATCATCTTCTATATCTTGAGCATCTTTGAAAACTTAAGTTTTTGGTGGAGAATCCACATCTAGTAGGTAGAGCTTTTGGTCTACACATTGATGTCCTCAAGTGAATTTGTCATCACAATTATAACATAGGCCTTTTCCTTTATGGGATCACATCTCTACTTCAGTCACATGCTTGATAGGAATGATTTTGAAGGCTAACATTATTTGAGATCATTACAGAGTTGTATTTTTGAATGGAGCAAAATTGGATTTGAATCACTGCTAAGATGTGATCTTGTCCTCTACCAACTTAGCCAACCCTAGGGATTCCATCATTATGTTGGGTTGAAACATTTTGATCTTTGATCAAATTGCATCTTTTAGTTCATTGACAAAGCAAATATTAAAGAATTCATTAGACAATCCCTCTATGTGATTGGCCATTTTAATTTTTTTTTTTTGATATTCTCTCATGGATCTTATTTGGTGAAGTTTAGTGAGTGCTATAGTGAAGTCATCAAAAGCACTAGGGCCAAACCATTACAAAATGAGGGTGAAAAAATTGGTCCATATGGGCTCATCATGAGCCTTGGTATACCAACAATACCATTGAAGGGCTTCATGTTCCAAATGAAATGATGCAAGTGGGACCTTATTGGCATCAAAAATATTATGTAGACTCAAATAATGTTTTTCCTGATAGATCCATCTAGTTAAATTTGCACCATTGAATCAAGAAAAATTAAGCTTTAGCCCATAAAACTTGTTAGAAGAAGAAAATTTGATGTTTGAAGAGGACTCTAGATGTCATCTATTGTTCATGGTGGTATGTTGAAGATCGATACTAAGAATTTTTTCATCAAGATCTTTGATGTGGGTCTTGAGGGTAGCAATTCCATCCTCCATGTTTTTTGCTCCTTTTTGGGTTACTACCATGACCCAAATAATAGATTCTTTTTGTAATGGGTAGGAAAACTAGAGTTAAGACATGTTTAGTAAGGATTTTTTTTTAATTTGGGCAAAATCAGAAGGGGTAAAGGGACTTTTACTAATGTTTTGCACAATGAGAGTATGATTGACAAAGGTGAGGGTATTTTTAGGAGTGAAAATGGAAAATTTGGAAAATTTATCAAAGAGGGACAAAGGAGAAGAAAGGGAAGATTAAAATTGTGGAATTTTTTTGAGGCAAATGGACAAAAATAGAAGTTATGGCAAAGCCTAACAAAAGAAAAATTGAGATTTGTGGGAATTAGGATATGGGACCTCAAGGAAGAAAATGTAGATAATGGAATTTTAGGTGTCTAAATAAATTTTAAGGATCAAAAAGGCTATAGATGGAGAGATATTATAAAAAACAAAAAAAATTATTTATTTTATTTTATTTTTTCTAGTTTCTATTTTCTATTTTTTGTCTGGCTACAAATCCTCTGGGAGTACTCTGATACTCTACAAATAGTGTTCTAAAACTAATAAGATGAAGATTTTTTGGTTTTTGACTTTTATTAAATGTCTAGCTACAAGTCCTCCGACAATATTTTGATTCTCTATGGATAGTTTTTTGAAACTAATACGATGAAGATTTTTTGATTTATGTAAAATTTTTGGCTGCAAGTCCTTTGACAATCTACAAATAGTTTTCTAAAACTGATAGGATGAATATTTTCTAGTTTCTTTTTTTTTTCAAATATGTTATTGCAAGTCTAATAGTTTACATATGTTCTACTGATTAATTTTTTAATAGTCAATTAAAAATATTTTTAAATTGATAGAAATGGGCCCCAAGTTTTAATGGCTACCTAAGGGTTTAAATATCCACCAATATTATCTAAGTGAGTACCACTCTCTAGAATTTTTTTGGCCATGTATTTACCTCTAAGTGACATCTCTTGGTTTTCCTCATGGATGGGAACTACTCAATCAGGAAGGGGTCATTTCCCATTTCACTGGTAGGTCTTGTCAATGGGCCAACTACTTTGGGGTTTCTATGGTACTCCTCATAATGAGATTTAGGGATTTCACCCAAGCACTTTCCATAGTTATGTGGTCAGGTTTTTACCCTAATATGAAATAGATTATTATGATATAAAAAATACTAATATTATGCAACAAAACAAAGCTAACACTTTATAAAAAATTACTAAGATGAATTATGTAGTAGAACAAAGTTAAGACTTTATGAAGAAAAAAATTTATCTATAGAAAGCACTCTGATACCAGATGAGAGAATCCTCTTACAAATAATTAATGAGAATGCACAAAATAGAAAATTAATTTACTAAAAATGTATGAAATAATAGATTTATTTGATTAGTAGAAACATTGAAGGAATTATATTGATTACAGGCCACTTCGAGGGGGCAACCTCCTTTGACCAAGCTCAATACAATAAATTCGTGGATGATTTCATTGGCCTCAACACTTATATACTAAGTCTAATTTAGGCAATTAATACTTCCCATAAAAATGGGATAAAAAAAATTCTCACGGGATGACTTATAAAGCATATGCATCTATAACAACTAATATACTAGCAAAGTAAAGAGAAGGGGTCACACGGGTTCCTAACATTTAATAACAACATAGGTACACACTTCATCAATGAAACTATGTATATCTTGCTAATCAATTACATGGTAGTACACCATAAGACAAACCCTTATCATCCCCAAGTGAATGGCACCACTGAGGCATTCAACAAGATACTAAGAACATGCCTCATGAAGATATATAATGTTGGTTGTAAAGATTGGGGCAATTAAGTGTCAATAGTATTATGGGCATATCACACTACCTACAAGCACCTAAATAATCCCACACCATTCTAATTGGTATTTGTTGTAGAGACTATTTTCCTGAAAGAGTTCATGTTGACCTTATTATGCATTAAAAATATTGGTCATTTGGATGACCAAAAATCATTGAGTATATAGTTAAAAGATGTGGAGTATTTGGATGACGTTTGTGCCCAAGAAAAATGAATCCAATAAATAGAAAAGGTATGCCAAAATTTATGGCATGATAATCATATAAAGTACAAGGTACTTACTGAAGGTGCCTTAGTCTTACTTTATGAGTCAAAGTACCTCAAAAACCCAGGCAAGATGCAAATTAGGTAGATGGGCCCTTATTCCATCCACAACATATTGGAGACATGCACATATAATCTACACATGTTGTTAGGTGAAATACTCCCTAGGAATTTTAATGGTGACTGACTAAATCTTTATAGGTAATAAGATAGTACTTTCACCATAAGACACCAACTTCTTGGTCACAAGTCGATTGTATTGTGCTAAATAGAATAAAAATTTAGCATGAACCAAACATTTCCTTATGATTTATGTTGTTGAGTGTTGTTAATGTTGCAAGAATAAGTGATGCTTTGAGGCTCACCAATAATTTTTTTCACTTTCATGCTTAAATACAGTTGAGTAAATTGAGCATGGGTGCTTTCTAAGTGCATGAGGCTAGACACCTAAGTTACAAGTGCTTGAAGTTTTATAGATTCAAAAAATAGGTGCATAAGATCCTCATGCACAAGATTCAAGAAAGGAGGCACTCTCAGGCCCATAGGGGAACTATTCTAGTGCTTCTACACATAATACCAGCTAGGTGAGTCAAGTGAGGTTACTTTCAAAATCACCTAAGGCTAGGCACCTAAGTTTCTAGGCATGAGGAGTTTGCCAAACTTGAAGAATATGCATACCAAGAGATAGAAATAAGGCACACAAGATGATCATGCATAAGAAATCTAAAGAGGAGAGTGAAGTGATGAAGGACCAATGTAATGGATATGTATGGGGTAGGATAGGATAAGTCAAGAGATGAAAGTACAAAAAATCAACCAAAAAATAGAAGCATGCTTGGAAGGAAGTGCAGTAGGGAGAAAAGATGGAATCAAGGAGGTTGAATTACATGCATGTGAAATATTATGGCTAGGTTTCCATAAGAAGGGCAAAGGCCATGCCAATGTGAACAAAACATAAGAGGAAAATTATCTTGATAAGCTAGCATCCACACAATGATAGGTGGTAATTGACTATTTGAAAACACATGTCACTTCACCAAAAATATAGTTTATATAATTTAATACAATGATAGTGGAGGCACAAAGATCTACATTGAATGTGAATGTGGTAGTGGATTTTTGTAGATTTCATAGATTTTAGTGGATTTTATTAAATTTGGGCACTACCACATCATTACTCACTTTTAATTAAGGCATTATCTAGAATCAAGGTATAAAGGAGTGAAAAGTTGACTGGAATAGGTTACAAACATTAAGCAAAACTAAGTATAGAACTAGATCTAAACCATATTCAAAAGTGAGAAAAAACTACCAAAGTGAAACCTTGAGCACCCATAGATGCAAAAAGAGAATGACCGAATAGGGAGATAAATTGCATCCCCATTAAGATTGGAAGAGAGGAGTGTGGGGTAGGAATTGTGAGAAAATAAGACACTTAAAATCTTAAGTAATGTTGAGGCTACCATTAATAATGAATGAAGCTCAAGAGCCAAAATCACAATCATAGACCTCGTGACTGTAAGAAGCATCAAGAAACATTCAATCTTCAATAAAATCAATAGACCATGCTTCAACACTTTTTGATTCAAAATGGGGAAGAAAAGGATGAGTTTTGGTCCATCACAAGCACAAAAAGATTACAAATGGGCATGCATAATATAAGAGATAGTCATTGCAAAGAAGAAGACATAGTTAGTGGAATGGGTTAGCATCACTGAGGTTAACCTTGAGGCACTCACAAAAATGTCATATAGGGAAATGTAGGTTGCCCCAAAGGTCTTGATAGGGGAAACTTGGGTGTCTTTCATGCACACTAGCTAGTAAAAAAAATACAACCATCACACCCCAAACAGTGCACAAGAACTCAACTCAAGACTAGGTGATTGACACAAGGGCAAAGACAAAGGTGGATGTATCATTATTTGACATCTCCTATTGAGATAGGCTTGTGACCATTGACACAGCCTAGCTCTATGAGTTTCCCTAGTTTGAAAATCCAAAGGAACTCATGTAGTTATTCCTCTTACATGTCCATGGAGATTAATTCTACTTTATAAGGAGGCACATGTAGATAATAGTGCACCTAATCATAAGAATCATCAAGCTTCTAGACTCAAGAATAGACTTAAGCATAGACATCATGAAACTCCTTGGGTACTACAAGGGAGGATTCATGTTCCTAGTTAAGGATACAAGGGACCCTAATATGAGGGTAGTGGCATACCTTGAAAGTTCTAAACTTTTCCATGGTGGGATATGTAAAGACATTAATAAGGCCTACTTGTGCATTTCCAATCATATGGCATAAGGGGTCAAATTCTATGTGTCCAAATTCATTATTAAGGAGATGATAAAATTACGTTGGAGTGTCAAACAGAATGAGAGACCTTCAAGTGGGGGTCATTAATGATGTTAATAGTCATGGAGGAGATTGACATGCCTAATGATGACAAAGATAGTCTCTAGGTCTTCCCAACACACAAAGACTCCCCAACATTGAAGTACTAGGACTTCACCTGCCTACCCTCCTAAAAATAAAAGACTCAAATAATGGGGTGGTGCACCCAATACATTGAGGTATTCAGGATAGAATGGTGTATCCCACAAGAGATCCTGCAATATATATATATATATATATATATATATATATATATATATATATATCTGATGACAATTTTTTTCATCATGCAAAACTTTGGTGTAGTGCACCTGGTGCTCATAGACAACAATTGATCATGTTGGCTCAAATTACCTTATGCATTTTCTATAAAATATTTTAGGGATGCACCAAAGAGGATTCCTAATACAAAACAACTAGATATCCTAGTGAAGTTTATGGATTTATAATGGACCAGGTTTTGGCACCAATATGTGTGCATGGGAGGAAAATCCACAAAAAATGAGGGGGATGAATCTGACCACACATATCTCTATCCCATTCAAAGATAAGTCATTACAAGGCACATCTTTAATCTTTACTACAAGATGAAGCCGTATAATAAGGGTGCCAACCTTGAGAAGGATTATGATCACCCCTATAGAGTAGTGATGATGGGATGCCAGTGTGAGAAGTGCAAAAGAAGTATCCATAGAAAAAGTGGGGAGAAACACTCAAATAAATCCATGAGCACATCAAGTTGAGGGTCATCTCTGGAGAGGAAGTAAATCCTTCAACCCCAAATAAAAAGTGCATAACCTTCATGCCAAGGACTACTTATTCAAGCAAAAGGGTTAAATAAAAATAAGTCTAAGGGTCTCATTATGATGTAGACAATAACACTAGTAGAAATGGAGGTGGAAGATGCTTGTGCATAAGGAAGAGAGGAAAAAAAAAGGAAGAGGTAGAAGAAGAAGGGACAAAATTATACATTGTCTAAGAAGAAAAAATGGAAGAGGATCCTAGTGTTGAGGAATTTTAGAAGGCCTTCTAAGGTGACACTACCATCATGCTTAGAGAAGTAGAGAAGCTAGTAAACACCTCATCTAAATATCCCTCCACCCAACATCCATGAATTGAGGAGGAAAAGAGAAAGGTGTGAAGGAAACTAGGCATGATCGAAGTAGAAATTTTGAAGGTACTGGCACTAGAGAAGAAAAGAGAGGCCATGGAGGAAGCTGACATGAATTAGGAAGATATTGAGAGAGTTGAAGCTGAGGAAAAGGTGGAAAAAGAAAAGAAGGCTACAAAAGAGAGGGTCAAGAGAAAGAAGGATAGGAAAGAGGAGAAAAAATAGGTTATCTCAAGCACAAAACCAATTGAGAAAGTGAAATAAATTATGCTTAGCACCCCCACTAGAAAAATAGATCAAACTACATAACATACATGCCCAAGTAGTGAAGGGGTGCCTTAATAAAAGGAAGGTGATGATGGTTCCTTGAACAAAAAATAAATGGAGCGTACTGTGGAGACCTAACAGAAGTAGGAATAAGGCAAAGTTGGTGCCAAGGGAGCACCTTTGGAGGTTAGCATTGAGGAACCCAAATAAAAAGAGGATAAAGGGGGAAAGTTAAAAGAAGAACATATCCAAGAATAGGAATAAGAAACCTCATAGGAAAGAATCAAAGAGAGTGGTATCACCACTGAATAGGAAGAAGAGAAAATGGAACTAGCCAGTGTAGAAGAAGAAGGGACAGAGTTTAGCTTTAGAGAGAAGGTGCAGAAGGGATGGAAAAATGAATTTATTTACATGTTTGAATATATGTCCCTCAAATATGCCATAACCAAAATGCACCAATAGCTTTATTTTTCATTTAATAGATAAATGGATGAGCCTCACTCTGAGGCACTGTAAAAGGCCATATTAGGCATAGATAAACCTAAAGAATGGCATGACTCCCTTAACATAAATCCCCATGCTATTAACCCAATAAAGTTGGAAAATACACTCATCTAAATGGACACTAAAGTTATGTGAAATAACATCATCAATGATGTTAGGGAAAATAAATATAAGAGGTAGAGGATGTCTTCATAAATCTACAAGAAGGTACAAATGCAGAGGAAGCCATATTCATGAACTTTTCTAGCCAATCATCAGTAATAAATGTGCACCTCAAGTAGGAAAAGGGGGAGAAGGAAGAGATGATGGCACATGCATACTCTATGAAAAGGTTGGAGTGTGCATAGATAATGGGTAGGGTCAACACATAGAGTGAATAAATAAAGGACCAAGAGCATAACCTATAAGAATTATTTCATGCCTTGCAGACTAAGGCCTATGACCAAGGAGTAATCCTAGATGGAAGAGTTAAAAAGGCTAAGGAAAGGCTATAGGCCTTCATGAAGGAGTTAAAAAAAATATTTTTATCATACTTAGCATCACCTCCATAGAGATAGATAGCTCTATTGAGGAAATCAAGCTTACTATCAAGGGATTTGAGGACTTCAGTACCAAACTTAAGGAGAGCACACCTAAGTTTTGAGCGTCAAAGGCTTTGGTAGCCTAGTCTGAGAGAAGACTAGTAATTTTGTATGGGGTAATGTTGGGACCCTTATTCAACTAAGTGTGGATCCAAACCAAACTAAAAGACATCTTGACTTGAGGTAATCGTTTGGAATGATTTATCTTTTGTTATATTTTGTGCCAACTAGAGAAATTAGCACACATCTTATGTTAGCTAGTAGGCAGTTAATTAGTGCCCAGATTTTTAGGGCATCTTCAATACTGGCTACACATGGTGACTAGAGTGCAAAGAATGCAAAGTGATGGATCTATAAAAATTATCAATAATGGCTCCAACTCAAGAATTGGTATGCATTATCCACCTTGGCAAGGAGATGCTCCTATGTTCTATAAATTCAAGCTCAAACAATGAGCAGAGAGACACAAATAAAGGTAGTGAATCTCTAAAGAAACAATCTTGCATATTTCAACCACCATTCTAACTTAAGTTTAGCTTGTATGTCTTTTAGGCTCTATTTGTATACACCCATGTGAGCCTTTTCCTTGTTAGCATTTAAAATTATGCATGTGCTCTGTTTTACAAAATATGAGCTCTGTTATGTATTTAAACTTTAAGTAATGAAGAAAAATGGTTGTAATAATACATGGTGTTATTTGTTTTAATGTCTTTCACTTTTTTATTGAAATGCATAATGAATGTATTAGTTATAATGATTTAGTTTTAATATATAAATGTTGTGTTTAAGCAAATTTTTGGTTAAGAGCATTAATGGCATCCTTTTGCTAGTTGATGATGTCATCATATTCTATTGAAATAGCCTAATTATAGAGAGATTTATGTGCCCAAGCTTGGTATCCTTGCTAAGAAGTGCCTAGCCTAGTATGAAATTGATCTAAAGCATTCTATTTACCCCTCAAAACATCGAATGATGCTAAGCTTAGTGAAATAAAGGCTTATGCCCTTAAAACAATAGAACCAACCCAATATAAGATTACACCCCTATGGCCAAAATTAAGTTCCCAAATAGCTTACACTTATAGACCATCAGAATTAGCCCAAAAATGGCTTGTGCCATTGAATATACGAAATCCGTTGTTGAGATGATTGAGTCCTATAAGGAATGAGTTACACCATGGCACAACTCATCCAATGCAGCACCTAGTTCTTTCTCTATTATGATTTAGGTGAGCATATAAGTCTTGCACCTTATGTGAATTGATGTCAACACAATTACGTGACAAATGTTGAGTGTTATGGGAATATATCATGTTTTTGCCTAGTTTTAATGAGTTTATAACTGACTTGGATAATTGGATAAGTGCTTGACTCCTTAAATGATGAATTGAAATCCCAATTAAACTAAAACACCCATGAAATTAATTTATGGATTTATCAAATGACCATTGATAGTGGTGATCAAATAGATGGTGCTAATGAACACATTTTCACCCCAATCCAAAATAATTGGGGATTTAAAAATTCAATCAAGAAGAATTTTAGTAATCAAGGCTCTAAAATCCTTAACCAAAACAAGAATGCCATCTCTAATGGTATGATCGATCAGAGCAAAAATCCAAACCTAGTGATCAATAATAATTCTCCACCCATGAATAAAAAAACACAAATAAAAATATAGATGTTAAAAACCAAAAACCTACACTTGAAGTTTGTGTGGTTGAATAAACTAGCCTCCAACCCAAAACATGTAGTATCAAAACCAAAATTAGAACCAATTTTAACACATTGAACATTTTCTATAGATTTAAAATCAACCTTACTATCAAAGTAATAATCAACAAGGGTTTGGTCAACAATGAAAAAAATAAAGGCCTAGGAAATATGATCCCAATGTCTATTGTCTCTTCCACCAAGTCATCAATCATGATACTCAAACATCCATGGAGTATAACAATTTCATCAAGCTCCTTGAGGATCAAAGACAAACTTTCATAAACATGTTCCTAGGGAATGTAGGTGCAAAACCTTAGGCCATTCAAAATCATCCTACTATGCCACAAAACCAAAATCTCTAATTTTATTAGAACCCTTTTCCAAACCATAAAGTGTAAGCTTCCCCAAACCAGACTTAGGTTAACTTACAGAATTAAGTAATTCATCATAATTAGCTTACATAAACTTATACCAATGATGTTGAGGCCTTCAATTTTTTAAATTATAATATGGATGTTACTCCCCAATTATGAATCTAAGGTAAAAAAATGATGATAGTTGTTGTAGATTTATAATTTGAAGAGGAAGAGAATATAATTACTTGCACCATAGAATATCAACCCATGACACCTCACCCATGAAACATTCTAGATACCGAGACCATACATAATCCCTAAGGAATTATGATTTGATCTTAGATCTTGCAAATTTTTTATCCCACATTTCATTCCTTGAATTTCTCAATAAATTTCCATCCCATCATTTGATATTACTTGATGCTTTATGATTTAGACATTTATCTAGCATAACTCCCTTGTCTCAGGCCCATATAGATCACATTGATCTAGATATGTTTCTACTTGGGAAAGATTCTAGAGATGTTATTTATTTATTCAACCTTATTAGTCCCCCTAATAATTCTAAATTATCAATGGTGGGGATCCAACCTTGTTTTTACAATTATATATCTATAATAAATACATAAAGAGAGTCATGATTAATGACAAGGTATTTATGATCATTATCCCATTCTCTTTCTTACAAAAACTTGGTTGTAGGGAAACCAACTATTCCAAAAATATCAATACCCTAAAAGGCTATGATAGTCTCTAGTACACCTTTGTAGGAACCACTATGTTCCCAGTCACTTTGGGTCTCAAGAATGTGTTAACTAAATTTTACATGATTGACAAAGACAAATTATAACATGATGTTGGGAAGACCCTAGATTCACAAGATGAAGGACATACCTTCAAAATTGTTTCAAAATATTAGGTTCCTCCATCTGGGTAAGGTTTTTGTAGCCCAATGGGATTCACAAACTTTTGTTAAGTATCATATGACCATGTGAAAATAACTAGGCTTACACATTAACTATCACCTACCAACTAGGTCACAAAACCCTCATAGTTGGTGGATGTTATAGATCTTGAGAAGCCCAAAATAATTGTCATAAATAAAGGGGTATAAATACCTCAAGCCATATTGAAGGAAAAAATAGAGGAAATTGAAGTAGTGAAAACTAAAAAAATCATTAGTTTACATGTAGTCACCATTCTGGTAGTTTTCACCATGTTTATAATTGATTATATATATATATATATATATATATATATATATATATATATATATATATATATATATATATATATATATATTGGAAAAGGACACAACACTTGTCCTCATGTTCAACCCATGAGGGTTAGGGACCTATAATGTCTTTGAGTCTCATAACTAGGAACCCAAAGATGGGTTAGCCAATCTACCTAATATTTTCATTATAGAAATGTCAGAGAATGAAGAGTTTTCTTTTGATGATGATTTTTATTATGACTACCATCATAATCACCCAACACTCCATCACACAAGGGAAAGTTGTGGTTTGTATACTAATATTATTACTTACAAGCATCCTTAAAGTGTTCTCCTTGATATACTATGATAAGACCATATCAATTTTCTATAGTTCCTGATCCATTGGGTTTACTTCTTCCTGAGATGTTATACATTATACTATGACCCACACCTAGTTGTAATTCCCATTATATTTTGAGTCCTTCGATATATAGTCAAATCATTCCTCCCCCTAGGCAATACCAATGCTTGAGAATATTTGTAACTTAACAATAGGTTTCATAGCAATCAACATTATATCTCATGATTATCTAGGAACACCTAAAGAGAGGATTTATTTCCCCCTTATGGATAGGGAGACCCCTTGAGAGTCACTCAATGAGTTCTTAAGATATTTACCACATATAAAAATGGTAAAAAACATAATTAACCATGTCTTATCAATAGTATTGTAAGATGCATAACTAAGTTGGCATACCTCCCATGTCAAAATAATATCATAAATATGTTGACATACTTAACACCCCAAAAATACATCGTAACTATGTTGGCATACTTCCAACACTAAAAAAAACCTAACAAGCTAAATTTTGAGTTCCCAGAAGTGATCATCTACCTTCATTTAGAACATAAGAGTAGGCCTTTTGATTTTATACAAATTATTCCATTTTCCATACAAGGGGTAAAGACATAAATTTTATGAGTCTCAAGACTAGGAACCCCTAGAGGGGTTAATTGATATTCTTGATATTCATATATTAGAGATATTAGAAGACCAAGAAGGCTGACTAGATGATAATCTTTCTTCTACACTTGATTATTGGGTCCTCTACTATGATGGGGCCAAGTGTCACCTAAGTGTAGGGGTAGGATTTATTATAATTTATCCTAAGGGATGAGTCATGCCTTTTGATTTCAAAATAGACTTTGAGTGTATGAAAAAAGGGGCTGAGTATAAATCCCTATTGTTTGGCATGCTCATTGTAAAATGTTTAGGCATTTAGAACTTAAGGATCTAAGGTGACTCATAACTAGTTTCCAACTAGGTTTATAAATTTTATCAAAATAAATATGAACATCATCAATTATATAAGATCATTGTGTGTTTTGTTAAAAAATATGAATTCATTTCTATAAAGGTAGTCCCTAGGGAAAGTAACCAGCTTAATGACTCTATGTTTGCTTCATCATTATGATTTTACCCTCATATCACTATAATGGAATCTGATTTCACAGTCTCGGTCATGAAAAAATCTCTTGTACACAAGACCTCCATTGACCAAATTATTACTCATATTGGGAAGGATGATAGTCCATTAGTCCTTGAATTAAATGAGAATGATGAGGCTATTATTACAAATTTTAAAGCTTGCAATGACCTCTCATCTTTCCATCATAAGATGGGGTTTTCCCTTTTTATCCCACATCAACTCTCAGACATAAATACTATGATTATTATTCATAGGTCAAGGATTACTTGTCCTATGATAATTAGCATGATGTTTATAATATAAAGTGTAAAGATCCCAATATTATCTCATCTCCTAACATGTTTGAGGAAGGAAATTCCCCCTCATTGAAGAAACCGTTGATATCAACATTGGGACTGATAAAATTCCTAGAATTCTCAAGCTTGGGTATTCACTTTCACCTCATGAAGTGGAAGGTCACCAAAAAATACTCATCGATCTCTCAAATGATTTCATTTTCTCTTACACTGATATGGTGGGTATCAAGCCTAAGGTTGTAGTCTATAATATTTTTACCATGATTGACATAAAGCCTATAAATTATAAGATTAGACCAATCAAACCAAAGACAACATTAATGGTGAAAGAGGTCATAAAACTCCTCAAAGTAATGTTTATAAATCCTATTGACTATTCCAAGTGGATGTCCAATATTGTCCCCATTCTCAATAAGAATGGTAAGATCAAGATATATATATATATATATATATATATATATATATATATATATATATATATTTCAGATATCAACAAAGTATGTCCTTAAAATGACTTCCCTCTCCCTTCTATTGATGTCATTATTGATGCTATGACAACTTATGAGTTGTTATCACTTATAGATGTTTTCTTAGGATACAATCAAAGATAATTTTTGATAAATATAAGAGTAAGACTTCCTTTAATATGCCATGGGGGACATTTTGTTATGTCATGATGCAATTCAATCTTAAAAATTTAGGGGTAACATATCATAGGACCATGACCCATATATTCCATGATATCATTCACAATATAGTATACATTTAAGTAGATGATCTTGTAGGTAAATTGAGGTGATGAATTGACCACTTAGAGGTTTTATGCACCATATTAATTCATTTAATTAAATAAATTGTTACCCTTAATATTTATAAGTGTGTTTTTGGAGTTACATGTAGAAAACTCCTTGGTTACATTATCCCCCAACACTAAATTGATATTCATCCCATTAAATTTTATGTAATTATGGACATGCTTTCCCTAAATGATGAGTTAAGGATTAGGTCATTCCTAGGAAAGTTGGGTGTCATTCAAAGATTTATACCATACCTCACCTATGTTGTTTATCCTATCAATAAATTTCTTAATAATAAAAGTGTCTTAACTTGGAAAGATGATTTCTAGGAGGCATTTGAAGCGTTAAAACACTTCTTTATTTCCCCCATGCTCAAAGTTCAAAATCCAAGTAAGCCCTTGATACTTCATATTATGGAAACTGAGGTGTTTCTCACCTACATGTTGGACCAAGAAGATGACATTGGAAAATAACATGAAATTTACTTCATTAGCCACATTCTAATGGATTATGAAACATGCTACACACAAACAAAAGAGTGTTTGGAAATTGTGTTTGTAACTAAGTGATTGAAGCACTATATTCTTAATCAAGAAAAATGGGTCATAGTGAGGTCTCAATCCTTAAGAATATTCTTGACCCAACCAACCCTCTCATGAAAGGTTGGGAATTTTATCATGATTTTAAAAGAGTTTGAGATTACTTATGTCAAATAGAATTCCATTAAGGGATAAATCATTAATAATTGGTTGGCATATTCTCCCCTAGAGGTTGATGATCTCATTGACACTAATTTTACTAATGAATTAATTAGTTCCCTAGAGAAACCTCCTATCATTTATTCTCCTTGGTATATTGATATCATTCATTAGTTAATTGAACACACTTATCCTAAAGAGGCCAACTCTCAACAAAGGCAACATCTTCACATTATTACTTTCAAGTATGCCATTTTAGACTAATTTCTCTATCACAAGGATTTTAAAGGCATATTTATAAGATGTTTAGACCAAGAGGAGTCTATAAGGGTCCTTTTCCATTATCGTAGTGGGGTTTATAGTGGTCACTTTGGTGGCCATACTACCGATTTCGAGATACATAAAATGGGATACTTTTGGCATACTCTTGAACATGATTCCAACAAATATGTTAGGAAATGAAATAAGTTCCAACACTTATCTCATGAGATCCACATTCTTCTTTAGGCTCTACAACCCATTGTTATGCCTTGGCCTTTTCCCACTTGGGTCTAGATTTGATAGGTAAGATTTCCCCTGCTTCTTTGGATGGTCATCAATTCATTGTCATGACCACCAAATATTTCATTAGGTGGATAGAAGCAATGGATTTTATAACTATTATTAGTTCAGTCATTACTAAATTTATTTTGACTAAGATCATTTATTAATTTAGGGTTCCATAAATCATCATAATAGATAATGGACCCCCCTTTAAAAACCTTGAGGTATGTGAAGTATGAAATAAATTAATTATATCACATCACATAGGATCCTTGTATTATCCATAGGCTAAAAAATAGGCAAAAGCCACCAATAAATCCCTAAAGTCAATATTGGTCAAGATAGTTAAATACTTTAAATGAGATTGACATTTATGATGTCATCCAACACTTTGGGTTTATATAATCAACATTAAAACACCAATAGGGCAACCCCATATTGTTTTGTGTTTGGATTTAAATATATTTTAGCTATTGAGGTTAAGATACCTATCATTCATGTCTCCCTCTAGGGTTTCCTTGATCATGAGGAGTATAGGAACACACAATTGGCTGAAATTAAGACTTTAAATAAACAATGAATTATTGATGTGTATAACCATGGCATATATATAGATCACATGGGCAAATAATATGTAATCACCTAAAAATGACACTTAAGTGCTAAGAATGCTACTTGAGACCACCTATCCATAGCTTAGCCATAAACCTATCTTAGAGCCTATTTTCACACTTATCTATCCTTCGTGTGGCCATAGGCATCCCTAGAAATCCCTAAAGTAGTCCCAAATCCTCATTTTAACATCCTAACCCTTTGTGCCTTAGGTTATGCTACCTAGACATTAGTGTCATAATAGGTACAATAACACTACATGGCTCTAGTTTCCTAATTTTGGTGATATTTTCCTTTCCTTTCTTTTTCCATAAATGAATATATTTTCAAATCTTAGACCACCTAAGTTCAACCTAGACCTTTTTTAACACCTACACAAGCACCATAACAATATATACACGAATTTTAGTCCTCTAACCACTATATGGAAATGAGATGTAAATTACACATACAAACTCATAACAAGTTATGCACAATTAAGGTTATCAATCCCTATTCTACCTTACTTTTACATATAACCATATACAACATTCCTAAGTTCAAATTACTCATATTTATAGTCTCAAGTACATTCAAAGCACCCAAGTCAATAATCATACTAGATTCACTTGCCCTTGCACTATCACTTAGGTGGGGAGAACTTCATCAGGTTTGATCCCTCTTCAAAGTATTAGTATGTAGCCAAATCTAATCAAAATGAGGTGTTGAGGATGTCTAGCCTACCCCACTAACAACACACTTTACTACTTTTATCAACTAGATGCAATAATAAGGAGGATTAAGTTTTTCCCATAAAATCAGTTAAAACAGGTTACCTATAGATATTTATAACTTGTGTGTGCAATAATGGGATTGAAATACCCAGACATAGGTGTATATAGAAACTCAAAATAATACTACACAAAGGAAACTATCACCAAAATAGGGACATTACCACCACATGACACTATTGTCCAATTAGGGTGATACTATCTAGGAGGGGTTTTAACATTTAGATCTTGGTTGTGACACATAAACTAGCCTTTACCTCAGTTTTCAGCCTTTAGATCATCTATCTCAGTCATTTTATAGCTAAGTTCTCATTTACATTATTTATTGCTATTTTTAGAGAGGTCAAATTATTCAATTCTATAACAAATTAGTGGTTATATTAATTTCATATTTCTACCCTAATTTACTACACTCAACTCTTTAACAACACAAGATTTACATTCCACTATGTCCTAAAAGGTTAAAACATTTGGTGAGCCCAACTTACTTAGAATAATTTTCAAACCCTAACCCATATGCTATTAGGGTTTGTATCTTTTTATTTTCTATGCTTTGATATTAGTTCTAAAATCTCATATTTGTTCTCGCATTTAATTCTTGTAATTTTTTAGAGATTAATTTTTTTGTAAAGGTTCAAAATATATAATAGTTTGTTTTCCTACTCCCAACCTATAATGGTAGAATCCAACAACTGATTTGATGAAAATGATAAGAGAAAATTGCAAGATTTTTTTTCCAAACATTTAGATATGCAAGCTGACATTATCAATATTATTCATGAAGAACTTTAAAAATCAAATAATTGTCAATCTTTTACTCCCCTAGATATCACCATTGTTACACTACTTAGGGGCCAACTTAGCTTGTACATCAACCAATTTTAACATGAAAACCTTTAGTGGTAGCTACACCTCCTATGGCTTGATCTTCCTCTCTAGATGTACAATCCCTTATACACAAGGTTCATTCTTTGTAGGCTAAGGTGTTACATATTTAGCAAGGAGCTACCAGGCCATCACATGCCTTGGATTCTCATGTTCTTTTACATACACCTTTGGCACATCACATCATGACAACTCCTTTGCCATATCAATTCATGGCACCTAAGATTACATTATATGATGATAAGGGTGACCCAAAGCACCATCTTCAATCTTTCCACTCAACATGTTTGGACTGTATGTCCAATGATTGGCTTCTCACTAAATTGTTCCCATGTAGTCTAAATGAATATGATTTACAGTGGTTTTATGATCTACCAAATTAGTATATCACCACTTTTATCACTCTTCTCAATAAGTATCAGTGATAAGATCTCATATGCTCAAGTGGCACAACTTTAAAAAATTCTAATGAGTCTATTGCAAAATATGTCTTGTGATATAAGACTATATGGGAAAATTTGACTAGCTCTAGGACATGTTCAAACAAAATCTAATACCATCATTACCTGAAGTTATCTTGTTAAATAAGTTTCCAACCTTCACAAATTTATGCCACATAATGAAATAAATGGAAGTCAAGCTTCTCTCTATGGGTAAAATAAAATATACAAGTGGATCAGAATCCAACTAAGAGTTATAGTAAGCCTCCATACAAGGTAAGGGACACTAAAAATAAGAGTGATCCAAAGGACACAATTAACATAGCTTTAGATCCATCTCCTCACCTAGATTTATTAGCTCTTCCACGAAGAGTTTTCACCAACTTTCCAAAATCACTAGCATGTGTTTTACAATAGATCCTAGAATGCAATGCCATATCTCTCCCTCCTATCAAAGGGGTTGATACAAAATAGCCTCTTCTAAAAATCTATGATTCCAATGCATTATGTGAATATCATAGGGCACTAAGCCATACAACAAACTAATGTATCACATTGAAACATAAGATGCAATATTTGATAGAGGCCAAAATAATTGATTTGGGCACACCCACATAGGCACCCAAAGTTCAACAAATGGAAGCTAAGTCATTGAAAATATTATTCGAGCTATTTATAAAGCATATAACAAATGAGGTAGGGCACTTCAGGTGTTCACTACACTTATTAGGCACATCCACCACCTACATCATATCTCGTTACTGTAGAGGATGCACATATCCTACATAATATCATTGGTGTGTACCATACTAAAGCTCTAGCTAAACCACTCATAACCTTATCAAAACATGATATTGTTGATGATGATTCAAATTTATATGCACTCTTTATATGAGCCTACATAGATCATCATCCTATTCAAAGTGTTATGGTTGATAATGGGTTGAGTATTAACATGTACACTATCACACTTATACAACATTTGGGGTATTCATAGAAGGCTATATCTCCTACAAACATAATTATTCATAGTTTTAGTGGACATGTTCAAAGCTCCATTAGGGAGATTGTACTTCCACTATAGGTTGGACCAACACATGTGGTCATTATATTCTTAGTAGTGCTAGTGCAGGCACATTTGACATGTTATTGAGTAGGCCATGGATATAATAGCTATGGATATCCCATCTACCATGCATAGATGTCTCAAATATATACATGCTAATTAGGTGATCATAGTTGAGGGTCTTTCATATGAGTATCCTCTACCTATTACATAGGCAATCACACCATAGTTACTAATTAAAGATCTAAGTATAGGTCCTATTAGTACACCATAGAGTTGAGTTGAATGACCAATGAAAGTGAGGTCTAATACTACAGTGTCACTACATATGCATACTCTCCCATAGAGACCATTATTAGAGAGACCCCTACACTAGAGATATGTTTAATATTTTAAAGGGCCTCCCTCTATTTAATTTATCTTGAGATTAGTATTATTATGTTATCAGAGTTCTCAACACAAGTCACCTACGCTAGCTACAATATCTTCTACCATATGGATCCCTAAGACCCCTATAGTTCACAAAACACCATAGTCAATTTCATAAATTACTAGCACCACTTCAAAAGTATTGATAGATATAGATCACTTAGTATAAAAAGTTCTAGAACCATAATTACCTTTTCATACAACATGCATGATTATTTTTCCTTTATTTGACATAGGTCACATTTGATAGTGAGTTTCCCATGAGACTCATTGGTTAATATTTTTCATCTCTTCTTGTACATACTTTCCTTATTTATCATTCCTTGTATATAGTTTCATTTTCATGTTTCTTGTGCATAGATTATATCTAGAAAATACAAAAATAATATAATATGTCAAAAACATAAAAACATTCAAATATTTACTCAAAAAACATAAAATTATAGATTGTATGCATTGCCATGTTTACATTTCTTATATTTTTTAGACATTACATATGTTAGATATCTTAGTATAGTCAGTTTTATAATACATACATGTTTCACTTGTTCTTTTTGAGTGCTTGCATATTGCACATGACTTAGGTCCACTACACTAATCAAAATTTTCTATTATCTACCTATTGGGGGCATATACATAGATATACAATTTATTCATTTGACACATTAACCCTTTTGGGACATCCTATACATAATTTTAATTACTAGGTTACATATTTATAAACTTTACATCACATATTTAGCATTGTTATATTTTGATATTGATCATGCTACACCTAATCATATTTTTTTTTACCAATTATTACTACTTTAAACTCATCCTATGTACATTTTAGATCTTACACAAATTTGTATTACATGTTAATGTATACTTTCATTTCTATCTTTCCTAGTCTAGACTTGATTGTGTTTCTATGCTTATTCTATTTGAGGGCATTTGAATATGTGATTGCTTTATGTCTCCATGCCATTTATATTCATTTTATGTATGCTTTTGACATGTTCCCATGTCCTTGTGTGCATTCTTAATTGTGTATGAAACCATTTGAACATGTCCTTACATGTGGATATAAGCCAACTTGCTTGTTGTGTGTATATGTGGACATTTGAACATGTCCTTTTATGTCTTGATTTCTTAGATCTAGTGACATGTACCTATGTCCCTTGTATTATCGCCCCTTGTCCTACTTTGTATGCCTTATGTGTGTTTCATGTATGCTTTCTTGTATGCGTCATGGCCATGACACTTGTTTCTTTCTTTTTACACATTCTAGATTTAAATGACATAAGAAACCTCATGCATCTCCCCTTCCTACTTGGGTGCCATGATGGAGATCATGCCCCATCCCCTAGGTAGCTACTCAGTTGTTTCTCTTTTTTTTTGCTAATGCATTGTTATATCTATATTAACATCCTTGTAAATGCTATACATAACATACATTACACATTATGAACTCATGCTCAAATTATTTCACATTACAATGTTATGTATCCACATTATATTGAATTATTATGTAGATATCATATATGCTCTAGCTAACACATGTTTTGTATAACTTTTTATTTTGAGGATAGTTCTTACACAGGTTCAACAACTCCCCTCAAAAGAGGGGGCATTCATAGGATTTTTAACATAAATTAGGCTATCAAAATGCACTCAGAGTATAATTTTTAGCACATAGGGTCAAATTATAGAAATTACATTTAGGTAAACATAGTGGGAAATAGTGACATAGAGATCAATTACAATTTCATAGAAATTATAACATTTAGACATTAGAATCCAAATTGGGACACTATCACCACATGACACTATTATCCAAGATATGGTGCTACTATTCATTATCTTTAGTTTTTAAAAATTCTAGGTTGGACACAAAAGTACAATAGGTACAGTCTAGGTTTGTACAAGTTTAGTTACAAATTTATGAGTTTTAGCTCAGTTTAGCTCACATTCGTACTAATTTTATCAAATTGGGGGAACCATACATTGAATGACCATTCCCATTTTTAGTTCAAATAATCAAATACAAATTATTACAACTTATTAAAAAATCCATATGCTCAGATATTAGATTTAGGGTCATGTGGGTGGTGCATTGTTTTTGTATGCTCACTTACACATTGGTTGATCAAATGCAATGAAAAACTCAATGTCATTCTCTACAATGTACACATCAAACACCATGTTATAGGTTACACACTATATTAATTCCTTACTCCATTTATAGTGGTTGGTATTCCTGAATGGCCTAGAGCTACCTAATATACTAGAGTGGCCATAACACTGACATCTCTAGTTAGATATCTCCAATTAGACATCTCCAGTTAGACATTTTTAGTTACACCTTGTAGTTTTAGTTTTAGATGTATCTACTACACATGGGTAGGCAATGATGGATTCATAGTCTACTTGAGTTCTTGATCCACCTAAATGAGAGGGTTACACACACCATTATTCCAATCTAATATATTCAAAGGTAATGATCCACCAAGCAAGGGTGGGCAATGATGGAGTCAAAACTAGATTGAGTTATTGATCTACCCACACATGTAGATTAAGCAAGCCATCATATTAGTCTAATTTATTCACCAACTAACCACTATCTAAATGCATACACATAGGTTATCATTATGTTTATGCATTGGTTCACGTACCTAGTGATGTATATTAATTCCTTTCCTCTCTCTTATATTTTTACTTAGTTTTATCTTGTTACTTAGTTTTACTTCTTTACTTAGTTTTGTCTTTGCTTTTGATATCTATTAAGTAAGGACTGATCTATGCATGTTTAAATTGTAGGACACACAATGGAGCATGCTACACATAATTAGATCTATATTCATGAGCTTCACCTCTTAGGTAAGTCTAGGTATGCTTCCTTTTACTTTATCTTAGTCATTTTACTCTTCTATATTTCTAGAATAAAGGGGGAGGGGAAATTTAATCACTTAAAAATAACAGTTTAGTGCTAAGCATGCTATTTGAGAACACCTAACCATAGTTTATCCCTAGACTTATCTTAGGGCTTATTCTCAAACTTATCCAACCTTTGTGTAGGTCAAAATCATCCCTAAACACATCTAAAGTAGTCCCAAACCCTCATTCATATATCTTGGTCCTTTGTGCATCAAGTTTTGCCACCTAGACACTAACATCATAATAGGGACAATAACAACACATGGTGCTAGTGTCCCAATTTTGGTGTTATTATCCTTTCCCTCTTTTTTCCATAAATATATATCTTTTCAAATCTCAAACCACCTAGGGTCAACCTAAACCTATTTTAACACCCAAAAAAACATAAAAATATATATACATGATTTTTATCCCTTTAACCACTATATGGAAATGAGATGCAAATTACACATACAAACTCAAAATAAGTTGTGCACAATTAAGGTTATCAATCCTTATTATGACCTACTTATACATACAACCATATATAACATTATTAAGATTAAATTACTCAAATTTCCAACATCAATCACATTAAATTAAATCAATTAAACAAGAATAATAGATTCACTTGCACTTGCACTAGCACTTAGGTGGGGAGAAATAAATTAGGTTTGATCCCTCTTTAGAGTATTGGTATGTAGTCAACTAATGTAGGGACATCACTCTTAGGATGAGTTTTCTCTTCAATTTTGGTTTTATTGCATTATTTTTGGTTTGGTGATGTCTTTTAAGGATTTTAAATGCCTCAAAAATACTTATTTTTTAATTTATTAGCTTAGGATTGCATCTAGGTAGTTTGAAATTCAAAATTTCTATTTTCCCACCAAAACACAATATTCACAAATTTGAATAGTTTGCATCTATTTAGTGTTACAAGGGTAAGTGAATGATTTATTTTAGTATATTAAAATGTTTTAAACACCTCTATAGTTCACTTGAATGCATGTAAAATTATCTAAATACTTCATATGTATGGCAATCACAACCTTGGTCTATTTGCCCATGTTTCTTAACTTGTGACCATTGGAAGGTCCCCTCCAAGTAGTTACAGTGGTTAAATACATATAAAATGTTTGATTTTTGAATAGGATCCTATTGTTGGATTTTTTTTAGAATATAATTTCCAATAAATAACAAGTAAACCCTTGGTTCTAAGAAATTTATGCAGACAAGCCCTATTTCTTGTATTATTCCATTATTGGATAAATTGTGTGTTTTGTTTTATGAATGAAAGGATCATAAAATCATCTTTAAATTACTTAAAAATGTTGTGGTAAGTTCCTTTTTTATATTATGAAATTTTTTATGTGATTTTAATCCTTGGAATATTGTATTTTGTTGTCTATAGATGTACAGACCTATAGATTACTTGGAATCCTACATAATGGAAGAGAAATTTGATTAGAAAACATAAAAAATAGAATAAAAATGGATTTATAATGATTGGTAAGTGTTCCTAGGGTCAAAAAATATCTCATACATATTTTAAAGTTTCTTAAAAGTATTTGAAACATTCTCAAAATAATTATTTATGGTATCGGGCCTAAACAGGGATATGAAAGCCCTAAACTAGGGTTTTACTCATAACTAGAGTTTCAACCATCCAATATTGATGAAATTTTGTATTATAATATATTTACAGGTGTTTAAACTGATTAATAATGTTATAAACCTATATGGTCTTTGGTGTATGGATTATAGAGGTCTGAGTGATCAAACCCTGGAAATAACCCTAATTGAGAAGGTCTAGTGAGAGAAGGTGGGTCTAGGAAGGGAATCTGAACTTGTAAATTGACACATAGGTGTATATAAATAAAGGGTATATAAATATTAATCTATATTCTTTGAAATCATTGTAATTTTTCCATATAAACCAAAAATTATGAAAAAAGGTTACTAGGAAGGACTAAAGGCCTAGGGAAGGGTGTGAAGAAGGCAAAGTTGAGAATTATTATAAGGTTGATCTAAATAATTTTGGTATCAAAGCCAAGAAAGTACACCTAAAAGTGAGTGGGAGAGATGATATTCTTTTTAAGAGAGACAAGTAGGTACTGTTTGACAAATTTCTTGAGAAAGGGTCAAGATGCCACTAAGAAGTAATATAGCAGGTGAGAGAGCATCATCCTTGCAGATAGGGGATGTCATCTTGTAAGAGTTGAGGAACCTTATAGTCAATTTTGATACTAGAATCATAGAATTGGAGGCTAACCAGAGAAGAGGAGTGGTCACAAGTGACTTGAGTGAGCAAGAGGAAGATGGACCCTAGGCAATAGAACTGGAAGATAAAGGAGAAACTAAGGAGCAAAAGTTTGAGAGACTACTAAAAGTGGTGAAAGGATAGGGATCTAAGCCAAAATTAGATATTAAAATATATAGAGGTATCCTCAATGGGGAAGAACTCCTTGAATAGATAGGGGAGTTAGATAAATACTTTGATTTTGAAGAGACTCTAAAAGAGCAATAGGTGAAGTTTGCTAGAACTAAGTTGAAGGGCCATGCATCCCTATGGTATGATTATGTTCAATATGAGAGAAGGTAAAATGGGAAGGCCAAGATCTGGTTTTGGAATAATATGGTGGTATGGTTGAATATTAAATTCTTTCCTGGTGACTACATCACTAACTTGTATAGGAGGCTCCAGAGCTTGAAGTAGAAAGAGATGGGGGTGAGAGAGTACACCGAAGAGTTCTAAAAATTGAGAATCAAATAAGGGCATATGAAGGATGATAATGACATGGTGGAAAGGTATCTTAATGTTTTATATACATCCTATTGATATTATTGTGGTAAGATACCCTTGGCTAGGTCTAGTGGATCCATATCGGTCATGACCCTAATTATCTAATGTATGCCCAATCAAAAGTGTAAGTAGGATCTATATTCTTTGAGATAGGATTAATTTATAGATATTCTACATTTCCCATTGCATACACCCTCACCTATAATGATATTATGATCTAGATGGAACCAATAATCACCCAATGCCCTTAGTGACCTTTTAAATCTTATTAAATGACCTAGGCATATGTTTCCCATTTATGGCTCTATAAACCACTAGGTAGAAGGTGTCTACTATTATTTGAATATGATCCCTATATTTATGTATGTTAAAAAAGTCAAAATCATCTAAGATCTAACTTTCCCTTTTAGGTCCCAGAGTAAAATGTTGGCTGGTGTAACAGTTCCACATATAACATCCATAAAGTGTGAAAGCATGTAGAAGTTAGCATCTACTTGGTCATACATTCTGTCTCTTTGTTATTTTAAGTTGAAGATTATGATTTTCCCTAGTGGGGGAATGCTCTTGCCTTTCAAAATTATGGATATTAATGGGACCTAGATATCATCGAGCACTATATTAAAATTTTGAATTTAGGGGTTTTATTTTGATATAGAGCTTTGGATAATAGTTCATAACTATAAATTGGAAAATATAATTTGATTTGACCTATGAATATAATATATAGTCCATTTATTTGTTTTTATAATTCATTACTTAAATCCTCCATGCATGATAATTAATTTTAGAGTAGCAAACATTGTCATCCATCAAATTTTTATTTGATTTTATGACGTTATATTTTGTAGGTTCCCTCAACATGTGACACTTAGTCATTGTATTTAACTACTTACGCATCTTTTTTAGCCTTTTAATATACTCTATATCTTTTACAATTATCACTTTGTCATCATTTCATTATCCATTTACCTTTGATTATACATGGTTGAATTTTTTTATGAGATGCATGGCATCTTTCTTCTTAGTCACTTCATTTTCACCTATTTCCAAGCATTTGGGCTTGTCAATATATGGAGCAGTGAGAGGATGACACATGGCATGACAATGGTAGGTGACATACTAAAATGACCATGTTGCCTAATAAAATTATGACATGTGAAATATGCTTATACAAAGGTTCCATATGGAACTCTATCATCAAATCTCTTAACTTATATCTCATATTATGTATGTTATCTTTATGTAGTGATATGTTGACATGTGGCATGATATTACTCATTCGACTAGTCATTGTTCTATGGATTTATATCATCTAATCCTATAATCAAATGATATTATGACACATGGATCAATCTCAATTGATTAACTAGGATCTTGATCTTATTATTTATGCTTATAGTATGAGAGGTGTGATACAACAATATGTCAACATGTGGCATGATCTTTCTTAGTTGACTAGTCACTAGTTTTCATAAATTTGTTTTCTGTTAAATGCCTATGACCAAATGAGATTGTGGCACTTAGAATGATCTTATGCAGTTGACTGGTCATTTAGCTATAACATTTGTAATGTTAAGTTATCTTTTAAATTTATTAAAGTCATGACACATGGCATAATCTCATTCAGTTAGGATACCCAAAGCTTAATATTTTTAATAGTATTTGACACTTTGTGTAACTTGGGTGAATAAATGAAAATTGTTAGTAATATGTTGACCTATAAAGTGTAAAATTGACAAGATTAAAAAATAAAAATTAGTTTAGTTATTTGAGTAAAATATATATAAAGACAAAATAAAATTAATATCTTGATTTCAAGAAAAAATCATGGAAAAAGGTGAAAAAAATTATTATAGGCCTTAGTATAAAAATTGTTTTAGGGTTAATTCATGTCTTGATGGGAACCAAACATAATACTTTTATGAAAAATGAATCACTATTTGATTTTTTTGCCAAAGGGGTTTGTTGGTCATAACATATTGGTGTAATATATTATCAACTAGCCTTATCACCCAACCCATCGAGTGTTCACAATGTGTTTCATGTTTCTATTCTAAAACATTACAAACCTAACACTACCTATGTTTTTGATTATATAGAATTTCATGTAGAATAAAATGGGAAGATAGATTTGGAACCCATTTAGATATTTGGACCTAAGATGCTAAGTATTTGAGGTTGAGAATTATAATAGGTTATGGTATAGGGGGATCATTATGATGAGAGAATAACTAGTTGGGATGATGTAGTGCCTTTGTAGATCTAATATCTCCACATTTTTGAGTGAATTATAGGATTAATTATAAATAAGGTGAGGAGGATTTGAGGCCCAATTTTTAAAAATATTTAAGTTTATTCAATACGAATTGTACTTGTCTTTTGGGACAAATTATCATGTAATTTTGTTTCGTAGAGTGACCTTAATTTTATACTGACATACATATAACATATGATTATATGTTGATTTTACTAGTAAAGTTAGATCAATCATTTCCATGTATACATATTATGGATGTTTCATAGTTTAGATGATTATTACATGTAGTGGATTATGTAATTGAGATCCTTGTTTGATTACATTTATTACATGGCATCATTTATTGCTTGCTTATGTTATTATGTAATCTCTTTCTTTGGATATATTAGAGATTATAAATTTTAATCATGCATTGAGTACCTATTGTAGGATAGAATTAGGTCTTTTATGGGAGAGTTTCTCAAGCTCTCTCATTCCTAGCTACAAGCATTGGGATAACTTCAGGTTGTGGGTATCCTTTAGTTGAACCTCTAAGATTTTTAATGAGGATAGTTACTCAGATGCTTCACTTTAGCTCTTATTTACCATGTTAAAATCTACTGCTGAGTAAGGAAAAGGGATATGAAGATAACATAAAAGGGAAATCTAAGCTAAGGGAGGTGATGCACAAAATATAGAGTGATCCACATTCATATTGGGAACCTTAATGACTACTAATAAACTCAAATAAGACACAGTCTAACTAATCCTATTTCAAAGCCGTAAGCATGAGTAGTTATGTGGAGGTCAAAGGGGAGGATGCACTTTGAAGGTAAGAAGGAATAGGTATACAAGAGAGACAATATAACTTGTAATACTTTAGAAAGGCACCAAAGGCTAACACATCACATGACCTACAAGAAACCAAGAAAACTAAAGCAAGGTGCATAGAAAAATCATAGGTCATGAGATAAAAACATACATTCTGTAAGTTAAACTCCAATAATGCACACTTGGCTTCAATAAAAATTAGAAAGTTGTCTTGTATTACTTCAAGAGAGTGTTATAAGGAAATTTTGATAGAGTAATAAAATCACTAGTTGAGGGATGATTTTTAAGGTTTAAACCTTTATATATATAACAATAAGGGGTGAGAGAAGAGGGGACATTGTGTGAGAGGATGGAGAGGGGGTCATAAATGGATATAACCACCACTATGTCCTTGAAATATTTTTGTCTTTAGATCATGTAATTTATTGACCATGAAATGAACCATCCATGATCAACATAAATCTCCTTGAGCCCTTGATGCATTCAAGTTTCCCTTTTTGGAGCTAAGAGGGCCATGTCATAGGTAGTTGCATGTTCCTGCCAAGTGTACATGATTTGATATCTTGCATTTAAAACCTAGTGTTCTCCTTACTATTATTTTGGAGATATATATTTTATATTAAATTTGATACCCCCTTGGCCTTTTGCATGTCTATTGATCTGATTGTGCATGGATGCCCATGAGTCATTGATCTCCTACCAGTTAGATGAACTTATGGCATTTTTCCCTAATTAATCAACCCTCTATATTTGTTGACTATTTGACTATCACTCATGCTATTGATATTTTATCATGAGATATTGATAAGTGTCAAGCTTGTGGCAATATTGATTAACCTTTTGAATACCAATGGCTACTCATAGGGGCTCAAATTTGACATTTGTGAGCAAGTCATGGAATATTTAAACCCCAATAGCTATTTGTCAAGGCTCAAACTTAACATTTGTAGGCCCATAAATTTCGTGAGTTATTTCCTTCAGACATTTCCTTTCAGGCAATTACCACAGACTTTTGTCTTGGAACTTTCTCTTGAAGGAATTCCTTTAGAGGAATTCCTTCAAACTTTTTGTTTCCTCAATTTCTTCAAACTTTTGCTTGGGTTATTTTTCCAAAAAATTCCTTTAGATTTTTGAAAGATACCTTCCAAAAAGGAACATACCCTTCAATAAAATTGAAAAGTACCCTTTTCCTTTGTGAAAATTCCCTTTGAAACCTTTTGAAAATGGCCCTTCTGAAAGGAACATACCCTTCAGAAAAGTTGAAAAGTACCTTTCATAAATTTTGAAGAGGACCACTTCTTGAGAAAAATACCCTTTGAATTGTGAAAATTAATTTTTTGAAAGGGTAAATACCCTTTGAGAATTTTTGGAATGGTCTTTATGAAGGGAAAGTACCCTTCAACAAACTTGAAAATGAACCTTTTTTGAAGGATATACACCCTTTGGATTTTTTGAAGTGAACCTTTTACCTTCTTGAAAATGATTTTCTTCCTAAAAATGTCCCTTTAAAAAAGTTGTAAAGGACCATTTCCTTTCACAATTTCCCTTTGAAATCTCTTGAAAAGGAATACTTTCTCGAGAAATGAACTTTTCAGGAAAGTTGTATAGAGCATTTTGCTTGAAAAAGATCCTTCAAAAAACTTTGCTTGGACACTTATTTGAAGAAAATAAGCTTTCAAAAAATTTATTTTGGACAAAAGTCCTAAATAATATTGGCACTAAAAGTCCAAAACAATGTAAGTAAAGACTTAGCTAAAAATGAGATTTTGTACTTAGCTTCTGCTTGATCAGGTTTTCCATACTTGCCTACTTTAGACTTGTGACTTCTTGCAACTGATTTGAGAAACATGAAGTCTCCCTCCTAAGAGAACTTAAAGTCATCGATTGGGGCAAATCCAAAGTCCCTTTTCTTGCTTATTTAAACTGCTCTAAGTAATATGAAAAAAACCTTCAAGGTAAAATTATCATGAAGTGCAAAGTTTCAAATGGTAAGGGTGGCATTTTTGGCCTGTGGGGTCAAAAACTGCCAACAATGCCTATGTGATAAGGATTACCTAGTAAGTGGTAATGAGCTATTATGATCATGGAATTACCATTTATATTTAAAGTGACTTTTTAAGAGGCCATGAGGCCCTAAAATCTACCTAACCACACATTTAAAGTGTTAGAAACCAAAACCAATACTTTTTGAATATCATGAAATAGATCAGAGTTTTCATTAAAGGAAGATATCAAATTAATGCAAGTTGCATGGTTATTATAAAACCATGTCATTCTAAAAAAATATGGGTAATTTTATGCTTTAGCTAATTCTATGACCTTGTAATCAGATGTAAATGATGCTCCCATTATCATAAGCTCTTATTCATTTAATACTCTAGGTTGTCGTAGACATGGTTTATTTACATAAATAACATATTGTTTTGTAAAATTTGTAGCCTTAAGCTTGCCATATTCATCCAATTATATTTATATCTGCATCACTATTTATCAAGATGTTACTCAACCCCTAGCCATTCATTCTTGCATCAATAGTTAATTCTTGATCATAAAAATCATTCTTAGAAAAATGTATTTCCTTTTCTTGCTCATGGAATTTACCTTAAATTACCCTCATAATTTCCTTAAGTTAGGTATATATAAAAATTAACATTATGGTAATACCCATCATATTATTCCACCTTTTCCTATACTAATTCAATGTGTTCATCACATTCAATGACCTCTAGTGTGTGATTCCCCCTATAAATAATTGTTGGGTAGTGTCTTTTGTCCAAAATTACTTGTATAAAATTATCTAAATCATATTGCCCTTAGTGTATGATAAAATTTTAAACATGAAGTAGTAGTGCATCTAGATAGACTTCTCTTGTATTTGGTCCACATGATTTGGAGAAGATGATAATAAATTGTTAATAAATGTGGTTTACAAAAAACCCAAGCTAGGATCATCAAGATTGTTACCTATCTAAATTTTCATAAATATATGTTTAATATATTTATGCTAGTTTACACACACATGCACAAATGAT